>VZTX01002841.1:123322-162349 GCA_013400915.1 Pardalotus punctatus | reverse complement strand
TGCTTCCCTGGATCGTGCATGTTCCCTGCGGGGGGCCGGCGCCGGGGCTGGAGCGCCGCACTGAGCCGTGGGATCGGGGAATTCATTTTGTAAATGTGTACGTGTGGCTCATGTGCTGTGCGGGGGGTCTAGGGTTTCAGAGAGTTGCATTTGCTGTAGCGTTACTTGTTGGGGGGGGTGTCGAGGGCTGGTTGTAGCCCATCTGTATTTCGTGGGGTTGTGGTTTTGGTTTGTATAAGCAGTTTCCCGGCTTTGAAGAGCTGCACTGCTCTTGCTGAACTGTAGTTCCTCCAAGGTTGCCATTGTTTGCGTTCTGGGAGGGCAGCTGGTGGCCTCGCAGGAAGGCGGCAGGTCGCGTCGGAGGAGGGCTCTGGGTCGGTTCCGTGTGACTTCTTTCCAGGAGAGGTTTAGCTTTTCCCCGGCGTCTCTGATGCCAGAACAAGGCCCCAGAATGAACGGTTTCTCTCTGGGCGAGCTGTGCTGGCTGTTCTGCTGCCCGCCCTGCCCCAGCCGCATCGCTGCCAAGCTGGCCTTCCTGCCCCCGGAGCCCACGTACACCGTGCTGCAGCCCGAGCAGCAGCAGGAGCCCGGGGCGGCGGCCGGGGCGGGCACCCCCACGGGATCGGGCACCTGCAGCCTGCACCTGAGCGAGCGGGCCGACTGGCAGTATTCCCAGCGGGAACTGGATGCCGTGGAAGTGTTCTTCTCCCGCACGGCCCGAGATAACAGGCTGGGCTGCATGTTCGTTCGCTGTGCCCCCACTGGCCGGTACACGCTGCTCTTCTCGCACGGTAATGCTGTGGACCTGGGCCAGATGTGCAGCTTCTACATTGGCCTTGGCTCCCGCATCAACTGCAACGTCTTCTCCTATGACTACTCTGGCTACGGGGTGAGCACCGGCAAGCCCTCTGAGAAAAACCTGTATGCAGACATTGATGCAGCCTGGCAGGCCCTCAGGACAAGGTAAATGGATATTGGGGACAAGGTATTTCTGTATCTCCCTTTAATCCTAGTAAGTCTGCACAGTTAACCTTGCTGAGAGGAAGGGAAGGGTTTGTAGATGGTTTCAGTTACTTTGGTGGCCTCACCAGATGTTCCATGAACAGCTACAGTGTGATTTACTGGATGGCTTTATTTGTAAAATGGTAGGCAAACCTTCATCCTTTGGCTTTTTCCAGATTTAGAGGATTACTCAGATGTAATTTATGTTAGCCATTCCTTCACCGTTGAAAATCTCCATCTTGAGTAAGACATATTGCACTGGTTGCAGTTGCTTGCAGACTGAAAAAAACCTGTTTTTTGAGGCTTTGCCCACCAGTGTCTACACTTAAGAAGAAACCCAGGTGAACTAAGGCTCTGACTGAATTTGGCAGTAGCCTTGGCTAGGGCTTACCAGGAAACTGCTGGTGTTGTGTGACATGTTTGGGGTTTCATGCAAGCTCGTGCAACATAGACATCTTTCTCTTTTGGCCTCTAAACAACAGTTATCCAATGGGTATGGTGGCAGGGTGGAAGGAAGAAGTGTTGACATCTGGTAGTAGAGCTGGGGATTCTGCCAGGAGATGCCAAAGTATGTGGCATCCAAAGGGGTGGAGTGAAAATGAGAAGGCTCTGGCAAGGCAGCATGGTGAGTGGAAACAGTGAGCCCTTGGCTTCTAGAAAATCCTGAGCACCACTGCTGGCTCTGGCTCCTTGCTACAACTGATGGCCATCCCTGGGCCTCTCACTTCTGTCCACAGAAACTGTGAGCTCCTTTTGCTGTTGCATAAGTGGTTCTTAAAGTATGACCTCGCAGAACATGTCCTGAGAGAGAGAGAGCTTTAAAAAGCTTAAATTGTTGTATTAGGCCAAGAGAAAAAGAGCGATGAACGTTTTTGGTTCTTGGCTCTGGCGTTGTGTAGACGAACTTGGCTTGCATGAAATGCGTATTTAATGTCTATCTTGGGGATACATGCCAGCTACAGAAATAGTGACAGGAGTTGTTACTAATTTAGATAATTGGCTTTGCAAGAATCTGGGGATTGGTTAGTCGTGGAGTCCAAATGCCTTCTGACATTGCTCTGCCAAGTCAAGTGAAGAGTGGGGGGAGAAAGGTGTAGGGAAAAGTTACCTTTTTATAGCATGTGTTCTGTCTGGTGAGCAAACCAGATTCTGGGCTCATTTTCCAGGACTTTAAAAAATATTCATTTCCTTGAATATAAATGATATGGTCTTATGTAAAGAAGTAATTTTGATATACTGTATGCATAATAAATTATTAAGTGCCACTACAACACATATGGGTGATGTAAATAAGATTCAAGGGGGGAATAGTGCTATGTCTAAACCAAGCCTTGTTAATGTTTGTCCTTCAGTTGCTGTGTTTTCTTTGTTTCGCTTGATGTTTAGTTGATGATATTGTTTTATTTAAACCTTCTAAAGCTCTGAAAAAGCACTTTCACATCTGCCTGGAGGTGCTTCTTCTGTGCTGACAGGCATTTAGTACATGGTTAAGTTCTATGTAGGTCCAAAAACAAGAGGTTTCTTCACTTAATTCTTTTAAGAAGCCTGACCCAGTGGGTGATGCCAACACGTGCCCAACTTGCTCTGAGAGGATCGGGCATCTTCAATAAAAGTGTGGCTGGACAGGGTTATGGTTTTCCATTAGTGTCCCATCTGTGGTTTATACAAGATCTAGGCTCTGCTTTCCTCTTTAAATTGAGGGTTGAAGTCTCCCAACTCTTACTTTGCCACGTTTGTTAATCCCACGTTTTAGTTCACCTCAAGAGTACAGTTAGAATAGTTATCACTAGTTAGACTTTTAGGAGCCAAAAGCCATTGGAATTGGATGCCCAGGGAAATGGTGGCATCACCACCCTTGGGACTGTTCAAAGGGTGTATGAATGTGGCATTTGGTGATATGGTTTGGTGGTGAACATGGTGCTGGGTTAATGGTTGGACCCAGTGATCTTTGAAGTCTTTTCCAGTGTTAACAATTTTGTGATTCTATGATTACAGTATTGTAGGTGCCCACTGTAAAATGCAAGCTTCAATAGAAACTTAATCAATTTTTATTAACTGATGACTGTGTTTGTAACAGGTATGAGCTGAAAACTTAATCTTTCTGCTGATGCATTCTTCACATAGCAGTGTGAACTTTATGAGACTGATCATTTCTTAGTCCTCAATCCAAGTGGCTCAAAATTAAGTGAAATATTCTGCAGTAGAAATACAAGTATGCCTCTTGAGGTAAAATGTCATTTTATACCATTCCTGCTGCAGCAGTTCGTTGGTAGCTCCAGGAGATTGTGTATGCTTTCATTCTTAATGCAAATTCCTAGCGTTTGGCCTCCAGTCATATGGTAGTGAACTGTAATGCAAAGTTAAAAGTGAAGTCTTAAAATAGAGGTTCACTGTGCCATCAAAAGCATTTAGTCATCTGTGCTAAGTTCCGTGGGAAGCTGTTGCTCTTCTGAATCCACCAGACATTCCACCTGGCAGCAGAAAGGAATCATTAAAATGTTGGAAGTCTGAGACTCTTTCTTTTTTCCTTTTAAATTGTTTCTCTGAAGTACCGCCGATACTTAGCAATCATTAATTTATCGGTGTGTTTTGAGAGTTGCCTTCAGGAAGGTGGGAATTAACCCTGTACTCAGAGAAAGCTGTCAAATTCTAGAAACTATGGTGAGCTGGTGAGGGTTGCCATCATGGCTGCAAATTTTGACTATTTTTTCAAGGTCCTGAAACAAGGATCTTGCTATCACATGCACATGATACAGGAATCAAACCTTACATAACAAATGATTATAAAACTATCTGTAAACAGTGGACGAAAAAATAAAATCTTCAAATTCTTTTGTTCCGTTTCAAGTATCAGCCTATCTTCACAAAATCAGTCTCAACTATTCTCCGTTCTTTTAGTCTTTGTAAAGGAAATTTATTTTCCTTAAATTAAAGGAGTTTAATATTTCTTCTCATGAATAAATGATACTCTTTAATGATAATTTTACTAATTGCCGATTTTGAATACTAACTGTCTTTCAGCCCAGTAAAGATGTTGACATAGAGTTTTATTCCCTTAAAATGAATTTTTATAGATTTTTCTTCAGAGGTTGTAGTTGTAGCATTGGTTCTTCTCATTCCAATATCAAGTATTGATCAGTAGTTAATTTGTCTTTTATATGTATTTTTTTCCTCACTTGATTAACAGATTTCCATCTGGTATCTCAATGTTTCTCAGAAAGAATTTTCTGTCTTATTGCTACAGAACGTATTTTTTGTAAGTGTTTTATTTTAGGCAGGTTGGTCTGGTTTTGTTCTGTTTGTTTCAAAGTCAGAACCAGATTAAAGAGAAGGTATAGCAGACTGTCTTCTCTCATTGTCTGTGTGGTTTTATGTTGCTGGTTTTTGTTCAGATGTGTCTCTTATCCTAATATCTGATTGTCTTAATGCAACATCTGTGCAAAATGACTCGATTGTCCTCCTCTTCCCCCCTTTCCTGAATTCCACATGGGAAGGTTGAACTTTCTAACACTTTTACATTAAGACAATGTACAGTACTTAAAAACAGGATACACGTGTAGGGCTTGGGTTCAGTGCTTAAGCACAAAACCATGACTGCTTTGTCTATCACATGCTATTTATATTGAGATCAATTTGTATCTTCCCTAAAAATTTAGAGAAGGTTGGTGAAATGTTTTTAAATCCCAGTCAAAAGAAAGAAGGCACTGCTGCCCCACTCTCTCTGCTTCTGTAGTAAAGTATCAAAGAGCAGATATCTTTTGGATCCTGAAAGGAGGTAAAGAAAATGTAGTTGGTAAATAGCTTAGAAGAGCTGCTCTTATTGCATTTAACAAAATGCAGCTTAATTTGTTTTTCATGATGCACAATATAAGCTAGTATTTTTCTGAAGCTTTTAATAAATGATAGATATTATTGTAATGTTTAAATCCTTAATTCTCAGAAAAGGTGCATTTGAATTGGTCTTTCAATCCATAGGAGAGCATTGTTTCACTTTTATTTTTCCTTATGCTTCTTGGTCAATATGGTGTGATGAAAGGAATTTAATTGTGAAATGGTGTAGTAAAATCCAAGGGCTTTTGCTCTTTGGGTAGTAGACAGAATGTTTAAATAGTTTTTAAAACTATTTTGCCAAATTTATTGTTGAAAAAATGCATACCAAACCTTTTAGTATGTAAAAATTTTATTATTTGTGGTGCTGATTATCAGGAGATTATTGCTGTTTCCTTTGTAGGAGCTGGTGGAGAAGCCTTACATTGAGTAAAATCAGGAAACACACCTAATTGGATTAGACCAGAGTGATAACTAATCTTCTGAGGTTGTGTCAGTTTAGTTTGTCTCAATTCTGATGTGATGGTATGGTTACAGCTTTCCAGGTGAATAATAGCTTCAGGGATTTTTTTCCTTGCCTAGTCAAAATAGTCAATTTCTACTTTAATTTTCTTTGCAGCAGAATCTCCTTTCACCAGCACTATATACCTGTGTATGATCTAAGACAAGTTCTTTAGATTGGACACTTAGAGGTTTTGACAAAAAGTTACCAGCTAAATTCCTGACATGACCAAAGGCAGTGCTTGGCCGAGTCACAAGTAGTTGTCCTGGAGTCGTAGGCTTTCCTTTGTTCATGGAGCATTACCTGGTAGATTTTTCAGTTGCTGACTTTAATAGGGTATTTCCCACTTTCAATGATATTGTTACAAAGTCACCAAAGGATTGTTTAAAGGTGCTGTCCTCCAAAGTTTAACTTATTCTACCTGCCATGGTCAATACCTTCAAGAAAGGTTGTGTATAGCTTTGAGCAAAAATAGAAGCATACAGAATCCTCTCCTGTTGTCTATGCAATGAGCAGAGATTAATTCAGATGATGAGCATCCCAGGGACAAATACCAACAACTGTTCAAAACAGGTGCTCTGATGTTCAAAGTTATTCAAAATGTTTACTGAGCTTTGGTGTTGTATTATGTCTTTTAGTCACTGAAGTAAAAGTAGTTTTGTTAAATATTTCCCTGTTTGTGTCAGGACTGCAAGATCAAAGCTTGTTTAAAAAGGAAAAAAAAAAAGAAAAGAAATTTTTCACTGTCAAGAATGTTTTGCAACTGGTGTTATTTGGGAGGAAAAATAAGCTGCCAAAGAGCCTTTGGCTAACAGGACGTGCTCTCCTGAGTGTAGATAGTCCTGAAATTCAACTCCCTGAACTGGAGATGTTGGTTTATCCTGATGTAAAAAAGTTGTAGGACCTCATTCTCAACATCATCAGAGCATCGAACATAAAAGATTTCTAGAGGGACATGTTGTTAAATCCTCCATGCTGAAGTAACTGAAAGTTTCTGTCTGCTTTTTAGCACTGAATTACATAAAGTGCATAAGAAAAGCAGGCTTTTTCTCTTTCTCACTAGATGGTGTCACCTTTTGAGACTGAGCTGATGGTTCTGCTGTGGCTGTTTGACCTGTGCATGTTGCTGGTAGCTCAGATTTGTTCAGTCTGTTCTTGACAGTGGAGAAAGCTGGACCTTGTGAACCTCAATGGCTTTGCTCTGAAGCCAGGGTCAGTCTCCAGTCCATCACAACCTCAAAACCTAAAAAACCCTCCAAAATTCACACTTTATTCTATGTTACTCTGCTATTCAGAAACATTCCAAAGTGCTGGGCTAAGTTTACACTGGGTCATTACTTGTGAACATAAGTGAAAAGAACAAAAATAAAAGTAGCAGCGCTATCCAGAACTGTAGATAACTGTGGGAATGGATAGGTGGAAACCATTTCAAGGTATGCAAGTGGTTATCTGCCAGCAACTGGCTTTGTGGGAAAAACTGACAGTCAACAAATGGATATTTCTATTTCCATATAGAATTGAGAAAACAGATTCTTTTCAGTTTTCTGGGGGTTTTTGGTCCTGTGATGTTTCCTCATGTGGAGATAAACTGTACAAGGGCAGTGCCAAGCATTAGCTGTTTGGAGCCTAACTGCTGGAACATAGGCCTGAATTTCCTATTTCCTTTTAATGTGATGTGCCTGGTGGAGAGGTTAGTGTGAGGATACCAAATTTTAATCCCTGCCCCAAACCCACTTTTAAGTTCCACAGTATTCTCTGTTGGCTTTAAGGCCAACAGTCTCAAATTTATGCAGCACTAGTAAAGCAAATGAACTAATAACGTAGGGGTTTTTTTCCTAAAGCTGATAATAAATTTAATGAATAACTAAGAATCCTTTCCACCCTCCTTCACAAATGTAAATCAGTTACAAGGCTACATTGGAAGCAGTTGAAATGAGTCATAAAATAAGGTGCAGATGTGTCGTACCTAACGTGCTTGTGCACGTACAGGCTTGCTTTTGCCAAGTAGCCCCTAAGAAGGTCAGAAATCTTTTCCTGTGGATTAGGAGATAGCTTCAGTTGCCACTGAACTTGAGAAAAACTGAAGGCACTTACCTATGTACAAGATGAGGGGTTCCTTGTGATTTCCTGAATCTAGAAAAAACCCCTTTTTTTACAATTTTTGAATGCTGGTGGCTCTTAGGTTTCTGAAATGATTAAGAATTGTTTTTTGTCTAACTGTTAAAGATTGGGTTTGTATGGCCTAAAATACAAAACCAGACCAACCGATAGGCAAACCTCCTGTATCTCCTGTGTCAGTTGGTGGTGGATAATTGAGATTGCTGCAGACGAATACTGGTGAATTGAAGAAGCAGTTGCGGTGACCCATTTGCTACTGCTTCATCTTGACTGCCCTGCTTTCCAGTTTTTAGATGAATGACTTACACTGGTCTTGCATGCTCAGCCTGACATCTGATGATGAAGCTCAATTTCATTCCTGACTAAAACTGAGCATTTTGTTGGCAGTGTTTCTTTTCAGTGTGTCAGGTTTTGGGAGCAGTGGGAAATGTGGGATTGTAAACCCAGGAAATGCTGTATGAACACAGAGGAATAAAGATGCTTTTAACAGAAGGCTAAGAATGTAGAATGGGATGGATGAATAGTGCATAGTGTCAGCTTAAGGACAGAGGAGCATCTTTGCATTCTTTATTCCAAGGGCTAATTTGAGAAAAACGGGTTACTGTTGTTTGCACATGGAGCTCTGCTGCCCACAAAGAATCACAGAAAGGTGCAAGCATGGGCCAGTTGTATAATGACGGAGTTATGCTGGCATTATCTGTATCGATATCTTTATATTTTTAAACCACTGTGTTAGTTTTACAGAACAAAGGTTCTCCTGTTAGAATGAAACATTGTGGTTGGATTTGCTGACTATGAGACCAGATAATTCAAAGGCACAGAACTGGGCTAAACAGCAGGATCTGGCTCAATGCCCGCCCATCTTCTCACCCTTGGTTTCATGTCTCCTGATAAGCACATGCATGTCTTTGGGAAAATCCCTATAATCATGAAATAAATCTGTAACCTCTCAACTTTCAAAAAGGTGAATTCCATGTGGGTAAACAAATGAAGAATGATGTTGGTGTGGAAGATGAGGTTTTAAGTTAGTACACTTGCCTCAAAGTATAGAGGGAAAAATTTAAATTAGAGGTAATCTCAAAGCATTGCCTCTGGTTTTTGTTTTGTATTGCGCATTTTTTAGAAAAACTTTGCATGTGATTTCCTGACTGTGATGTTATTTATTGGTACAGTCTCTTGAAGTTCTTTCTAGGTGTACCTTTCAAGATGAAAATTCTGTTTTCAGCTGTTGACTAGGAATTGATTGTTGGATTAGACAATAGTTTGGGTGATGTTTTTAGGAAGATTCATGTTACTGTGCCTTATTAAAAAATCCTGCCTGCGTACAGAAATGTTACTTTAAGAACTTTGACTCATGGGAGCCTTATTTATCAGCCAAGGCATGCTGCTAAATGAGCTGCATAGCTCAGTGGCTGGCAAGAAACCCTTCTCAAGGCATGCAGTGCCAGCCAGAAGCTCAAAGATACTCTTTTTAATTGGTTTTGGTTTTTTTTTACAGGACACTGACACATTTCTTAAGATCCCAATATGTTAGACCAGTTTATTTTAACTTTCTGCTATGGCATGGCCATTTCTTTCTGTGTGCAGCAGAACAAGTGTAGAGTAATGGATAATGAGAACTAACAAGTCTGAAAGTTCTAAGACAAACTTCAATACATTTCTCTTGGAAGCACCCTTTAAATGGTACAATTTGAAATGTTTCTCCTTTAATAATGTTCTTTATAATGGGTTTTTCTCAGATTATAGAATCTTTCTAAACATTGCCCCTAACTTTTAGTTAGCTTTGCTTTGAATGTCCTTATGGAACTGGAAAAATGATGTTCAACATGAGCAAAAAAACAAAACCAGCTGTGTATTTTTCCAGTGTGCAGATAAACTGAGGTAAGGTTCAGATTATTTTAGCATTATTTCGTGAATCTTAGTGGTTTTTATAACAAATTAAACAAGACACTCTGTCTTAACTATTACACTATACAATAAATTGCAAGTGTTAATAACATGCAAAGTAAAACATAAGCCAGCAGTAATACAAAGTGAACTTCTGTTGAGCACTTTGCAGCCAAAATGGTGTATGGAACCATCTACACTTTAAAGGAATGTTTGAAAAATTAACTTGCTGCCTTAAGCATTGGACCAGTTTATGCGGAACTTAATCATTATCCCAACTCTGTATAGTCTTCCACAACATCTGATGAATTTATTTAAGTGGGATGTTGGCTGGAGAAAATAGCACCTTTCAAGAAAATCGTGTTGGTTTTGGAGCATGTTCTCCAGGGCAAATTTACAAAAGTTCTCCGACATGCTATTTGTTGTTTAGAACTTAATTTCTTACAAAGGTGTTCGTATGTTTAAGTCCTGTTTTGGGTTATTTTTTTAAGAAGTAGCAAATTTAATAGTAATTTTGGAGGTGTTCCCTGGACAATTCCCTGCCTTGAGGCAGCTACTCAAGAGCCAGTTGGTTTCCTCCTTCCCCTAAGACTGAAATGTCCCTCAGCTTGCATATTGAAGCTGTATTACACTTTTTTGTTGTAGTATTTTTTGTTGTAGTACTCTGCTGCAAAAAGCTTGTCTTTTTCCGGTAAAGCATGGGCTTTAATCTGTGTTAGCATTACAGAAAAAGTTACTGTTTCAGCCTGGCTGTGAGCATCTCATCAAGTTTAACAAACTGTAAAAGTACCAGAGTTGTGGGAAGAGGCGGGGTAATGTTTCAGCTACAGTTTTGCTATTTTTATGCCTAGGGGTTTATGAACGTGTAACCTTTGCTCACACTGGTTAATAAATACACTGGGAGTTGCCGTGTGTTGCTGGCAGCACTTTCTGGTGCAAGAAGCAGCACCTTTCAGGAGGCAGTACAGTAGTTTAAGATACTAAGTGGGGTTTCAACCTTAAGCCTGTCCAGTGTGCCTAAAAGGTTTTGACTTGCTGTATCTCTGCCAGCTTCCAACCTTCTGCTTCTCTGATAGCAAAACCCTCTGCCCTCTCCCCTGAACTCTTGCTAATTATTCATGTAATGTGATGTTCACTTCTAAAGCCTGCAGTGCATAAGCCCAGTACAATTAGTTCTTTATCCTCTCTTTGAAATGTGTACTAAAAATCAATCTGATAATGCGGAAATTACTGTCTGTAAGAGGAATATAGGCACAAAGTTGGCTTTTAGAAAAAGAAATTGTTCTGATTTGTATTTACATTAATAAAAAATGAAGATGACTGAACGTACTTGAATATAATTTGGATCTGAATTTTTGATAGATCTTGAAAGATAATTTTGTCGTAAATCCTCATTGTTAATCGAGTTTTGTAGAGAGTGAGTGGGCTGTAAAGTCTTTGATTTATTGAGTTCTTTTCTATCCTGAGATTAAGGAATCTAGTGCCAAATATCCCACCCGTCCAAACTGGATGTCCTTCTGTTAAAGCTCATCTGAGATCTGTAGAGCATTGAACAGACACTATTGACACAAATAAGATCTGGCACCTTCCAATTATTTCAGGAAATTACTCTTTCCATCCAAAAATCCACTTTAATATTCATAATAAAGAATATAAAGTGTAGGGACCTTAGGTATCTCTTACATGGATGTAGTTCTAAATTTGTTCAATTTCAGCAGCAGGAGAAATTGCACTGAAGATTAATATTCTTTTTGGTTGACTTTCACAGCAATTTTCTATTTTTCTTTTTTTAGTACATTAATTTGTGCGTTAATTTGAAATAAAGATAGCAGTGTTAGCTTAAACTTTGCTCAATTTTGAGAGGGAGAGGAGGATTTAGCAGGCATTGTTTGTCTGTTACTCCGTTTTTCATCCTTCCACTATTCCTGGTGTTTCCTGGGCTATGTGAACTATGTTCTTTCCTGTTCTTCACTGTAGACTGACCAGACTTCCTCTTTAAATGTATTTTTTTAAATTCTCGTTCAATATTTCTATTTTGCCTCTCTCTTGAAAGCTTTATCATATTAGGAGAAAGGGAAATGCTACATCCATTTGTAAAATGTAATTGTGCAGAGCTAAATAGGAAAAATGTGTTTTGGGGGAGGAAACTCGAGTAGCTTATAGCTGAAATTGTCCATGTTGTGAAATGGTGAACTGCAGAAAACCTACATGGCCAAATGCCAACTTGGGTAGTAATGTAGACATTAATACACTTCTTTTCCAAGCACCGTGCTGTTATCTGTTATTTCAAAAATAGAAACTCCAGCAGTACAAGACTTCTTTATGCTGTGCTGGTTTATTGGGAGGCAGTTAAATGCCGGTGTGGCATGGACTGGAATTGCTAACATTTTTTCCTGCATAACCAGTTGTTCTGTAGTGATACTGCATTCAAATAGGGAGCCTGCATGCTTTACAAGGAGTGCCTCAGAGATAGAGGCAAATAGGGTGGTGAATAACATCAGGAAGCTGCTTCTCATTTTTATTCTTTTACATTTCTAAGATGCAGCTGCAGGTCAGTTTCTACCTTTAGCATCAGCTGAAATAATGACCTTAAGTGATTGCATTAACAGTTGTCCTTGATCCACTGTGAGGTACTTCTGCTTCTTGTGGCATTGCTGGTAATTGCTTGGTAAGCATCCTTTTTTCAAAGGAAGAAGTTGACTAGCAAGAAATCTTTCACTAATAAAACTACAAAAGCAATTGGCCCTGTTAGCTAGGTGTGTTGGCAGAAAACAAGGTCTGCAAGTGTGCTGTTTGATCATTGTTAAAACCTCTTGATTTCCACAATCTGGGCAAAATGTCTTTTCCTCCATAGACTCGGATGATCCCAGATAAGACAGCTGGATAAGCTGAACAAGTATGTATGACCTGGTTTCAGGACTGAATTTTCTCATCTGAGTTTAGGAAAGTTAGTACTTCTCTAAATGTACAGAAGTACTCTTTCCATTTTTTAGAATATCATTTGTTTCTTTAAGACAGGTTAAGTTTACTGTCGCTTAACGTTTCTACATATCGTTAAATACAGATACATGTTTCTGTAATAAAGTACTTTTTTTTGTGCCATCTTTTAAAGTTTTTAGTGAGCATAAGGCAGGTTTTATGAGCACTGCAACCAAACAGAGGCACACAGAAGAAACTTTGACTCTGTGCTAAATTTTATTGTACACAATTCTAAGTAGTATTTACTGGGAGAAGGGAAGAGGGATTTAGCCCCTGGGTTTGTGGTGATAAAGACTGAGGCTAGGAAATTTGATTTTTAAGCTCTGAACTAGTTATCTGTGGTCTGCTGTTCTAAAACATCTGGTGCTGTTAATCCTGGTGATTGCTATATATTTTTTTAATCATCTTAGGTTTATATTGACTGTTACTAGGGGTTGAACATTGATTGTGCTAAAAGTTCATTAAAGGAACACGTGCAAGATGCGGATGCTTGGGAAGAAAGGAATAGATGAGTCTGATTTAAAAGTCAAAAGTGCCAATATAAAAATGGCACAGAGAAAGACAGAACACTGAGGTTTTCTTGTCTCTGAAAAGATGCTGGATGAATCTTTTCAGGTAATAAATTGCTTTCATGAAATGACTGTCATCTTCCATTTGCCACTTATCATTCTTGGTATTTGCTAGAATATTTAATGAATCTACTTGAAAATGGATAATTGAGAGAGACAGGAGAGACTCATCAGGAGAGTTGTGTTTCTCTGTAAGGCTGTGAATTTGGCACTTTTTGAAAGCAGATGTTTAAATGTATGCAGATTCACACTGTGACAAAGCTCAGTGTTTTGAGCAAATAAAAAATTGGTATGTGTTTTCTCCACTAACCTAGGGGTGGGGAAAAATAGAGGTTACAATGTCATTTACTCAAGTAGGATTTCTTCCTATTTACGATTCACGAGACGTGTCATTGCAGAGGAAATGCCTATTGTTTTGATTCTTAAATCAAAAGAAAATACTGCCTTTCTTCAAGGCTGTGGAAATGGTTAGAGTAACTCAAAGAAACATGAAATGTTTCCAGGGAATTGAAGAGGACTGTCCAAGCAGGATATATGGCCTCCTGCATAACACAGGCCATGAGGCTTCTTTGCTTTGCTTCTGTATGGAGCCCTTCAGTGTTTATGAGATACTGCATTTCTTTGAGAGAAGCTCATTTTTACTTAATAACTTGGTTCTTATACAGTGTTTGAGCATATTAATGTCAGTCTGTAAAGGAGAGAGAAATCCTGCTGCCAGCTGAGTCATCTTCTTACAATGCTGGCTGCTAAAAGACATATTCTGGGGACAGATGCATTCATCTGCTGTTGGTTCTTTTTAGGAACATTGGACTGGTTCACTGTCATGGACCACTTTTGTATCAGACCTCTCTGCCATTCTTGGTCTCCATCCTGCCTTTCTGCTCTCTCCTATCTTTTCTCTTGGAAACTCAAATCACTGCCTCAAACACTGATGCTTCTGGATGGAAGAAATGCTGCATCCAGTTTGTCTGCTTGCATACTTGCAGAGGCCTTATCCATTCCAGCTCCCGTGTAATCCTCTTGGACTCCGGCTCTGGTGCTCTGTGGGAGAGACAGCATTCAGATTTGCAGGGGTCTTTGAAGAACAGTGTGAAAATGTCGGCTGTAATAGGATTTTGGGAACAAGCACCTGCTGTTTCTGTAGACAGTTCAATTTTTTCTTTGTTCTTCTCTGTTAGCATTGTGGAGATAACACTTGAATCCTTTTTCTACCAGCTTGTGTTTTAGATACAGCTACAGTTGTCTGTAAGTGATGTAAGGAAAATGCTGTATCAGTGCCACATATTTCACATTTAATGGCTTGTCGGCTATATCAAATAATCCTAGCAAAACCAAGTCATTTAATGCTGCTGATATTTGAAAATGTGCAGTTCTTAGTAAAACCTGTAGATGAAATAGCTTTTACTTAGAGTCTGAAACATAAACAAAGTTACAATAAACAGATGAAGGAGAATGCAACTGGAAGGCAAGAATGGAAAGAAACCCTAACAACAAACAAACCGCAAAACAGAAGCCCCCCACACAAGAGAAAATATTTAGTTAGTTGAAATCAANCAGCATAACGATCTCGAGTTGAAGCGACTACCCTGCGGAGTAGCTTGAAAACTATCTCAGGCTTGCTTTTCCCAAAGCCAGCGTCTTAAAGCTGCAGTACTCTCCAGACATCTTTCCCAGCAGTCCCAAAGCCAAATAACAAAAAGAGCCCTTGCAAATAAATAATCACAGGAAAATAAATAAGATTAGAACTGAAATATACAGTTAGATGGTCTTTATTTGGTTTCAGAGGTGGAAAAAAGTGGAGCAAGACTGCAGCTTTAAGCGTCATGCCTGAATCAACCTCAAACACTTGGTAAATTTCACAGCTGATTAGCAGTACAGGTTGGAGATTTGAAGTTCCATCGAGATGAACATTTAGGCACATACATACACCCTTCCAAGGCATACTTTATTTTTCCGAGTTAGAAAAAAGCCTGCTATGGGGAAGTGCCCCTTCCCCAGCTGAACAGACATGACTGAAGACCTACTTACTGTCACAGTAAAACATCCCAACAAATAACTAACCCCACCCATGTTTGCAAGGGGAAACTGGTTCAAACCATGCACCAGGGAGACAGTCCTCTCTTGGGATCCTTCAACTCCACTGGCACCACAAAATCCAAGTTTACTCAGTTTCCCAGTGCTGAGCCAAGGCTGGTGAGGAGGGTTATATGATGGGCTTGGGAGGTGAGCCAGAATGCATTGGCTCACTGTGAAATTTCGGCCTCAGGAATAAGGCAAGGCCCTCCAGTTTGGAAGTAACTGAAATTGAAGAAAGAGCTATGAAAGCACAGAACTTATGGGAATATAGAACCAGTATTAGTGTTTGCACTTAGGTTTTCTTAATGTCTCCTAAGGAATCAGTTTCTGTTTTAGTTGACATGTACTTGTTACAACTAAAGTCTTTACATTAAAAGATAATGTTTATGTATATGGATATTATCAAATCCTTCTTGTTTTTCATAACAGCCTTTATGAGGACCACAACTGTAGGGAGTAGCTCACCTTATTTTTCAGGTTTTGAGGGTAGGATGCCCAAAGTGAAAGTACAGGCTTTTTGCAACAGTAAAAAGATGGTTGATGTTTTAATGTCACATCAAGTGTTGTGAGGAATGCTCTCATCTATCTTAGCTCGAATGTATTAGAGCATAGGGGATGTGTGCAGTTGAAGTAAAAATACCCCAGAAGGATACAGATGAGATAGAAACTGGGGGTGAAGATAATGGATTCCTTCAGACGATACTGTAGACTGAGTTTCTCTGTGAAGTAACTGAATTTTTTCTGCTGTCTCAGGTTATTTAAATGTACCTCAGAGAATGACTGTATAGGTTTTGTACACTGCTTGCAGTTAAGAGTATATAATAGAATGTAGCTGACTGAGATGTTGTGCATTATTGTTTGGTCATAAAGATAGTTCTCAATGGCCAGCAAAAATTTCCAGTCTTCTGTATTCCAGGTTTATTTGCTACAGAGCATCTTAATTAAATGCAAAATACTTCATTAAAGTTAACTCTGGTGCTCTGTTTTTAAAATAACTGGAATAAAAAAATTCATTTTATATGCCATTTGCCTGTTGTGTCTTGGGACTAAATGGTGTGAAACAAGATTGTTCTAAGAAAGCACTTTGGATGAAGCAGGAAACTGAAGAGTAAAGTTTCTAGTTTGTTTTTTTCAAAACTATGATCTTGTGCCAGCACTGGCTGCAGAACCCCAGTTGATTTTTAAGGGTGCTAAAGCAAAGAAACTTGGGGGCAGTGGGAATTACTTTTGAATATATCTGTTCATTAAGGTCCTATTTCCACTAGATTCTTGTGTTTCAACTTACAGTGGCTTTGGTTTGTATTTTCCCCTGTGATTAGAGAATTAAAAGAACACCCCAACATTTAGAGGGGGTTATTTAGGAATTAATTTAGGAAGGTGCTCACTCCCTCTCATTGCGTGAGTATGCACTGAGTTTGGAGTGTTATTTGCTTTTTGTCGTAAAGCAGTGGAATGGTAAAGGTTCAAGATGGCTCAGCCACATCATTGCTCATTTTTCTTGGATGTTTTACAAGAGTCCTTTTTGCTTGTCAGTGGCCTTCTTTCTTTCACTCAATATGAAAGAATTAATGATTGTAGGGGCTAAGTTATTTTATTACATCAGCATGCCCGTGGCACAAGTTCGTGCTTAAATTTCACTGCACATTGGATGAAAATTCGGTTTCCTGCTTCCGTGCTATCTAGGGAAATAAAAAACCAAAGAACCAAACCAAAAAAAACAAACAACAAACCCTCAGTCAGGCAGAAGCAACTGTTCCAAATCTGTTTGTTGTTTATACATAAAACTGCGAGTTCATGTGGTAGACAAATGAGCAATCTATCATAAACCAAACACCCAAATCAGTATCCTGGGTTATTGTGGTGGTGAAAAGTCATGTTATAAATACAGCTGAGTCCTCAGTACAAGAGAAAATGAAGGAGGTTTTGCTTTTTAGTTCCTTAAAAACATAAATAGATCTGCAAGCACAGATTGCCTATTTTTTTGCCTGGGGGAAAAGGAACTTCCTTGTAATGGTGAAGCTAGGGGGGAAAAAAGGAGGGGAGTGAATTTACTGTTCAAGAGCACTTGGCTTTGTTTGCTCTGAGTCCTGAGCAGTTTTATTTTAGTCAGAGAAGATGTTTCCCACTTTGTAACATGACAGCTTCAGGAGCCTGTGTTTGAGGCAGATGAACAAAAGGAAATTTAAGGCTGTATTTGAAAAATCAATAATTTTTTGGACAGACTAGTATTATTTGGATTTTATTAAAAAAAACCAGCTGTCATCCCAAAGCTACTCAGTGCAGATTAACATAATTCAGTTAATTTAAAATGTAATCTCATTACAGTTTGTACTAGGGAATGCCATAAAATACAGTTTACCTTTCCCTACCCTGGTTGTCCAGGGCAAACTTGCAGTGGCTTCACCACTCAGCAGTGTATAGATCCCTGCTTTTGTCATGGATGCTTGAGCTCACCAGTGATATTCAATATCCTTGACAGGACTTGGTTGAACTGTGAGCACAGTTCTCAGTGTTTGATAACAGGTCGCTGATTGCCACAGAGCAGTAACCAAGAACCAGGTGCAGTGATTTCATGCTTTGGTATAATTATGTTACTGCAGGGCAAATGATCATCCTTAAAAGTGCCTAGAAGTTGCTTCCACTTGATCCATTTATTATTTATATGAAAAGAGGTACTGGTACATCACTAGATTAATGCTAGTCACATAGTCCAGCAAGCCTGTAGTAGTGTGATATTTGCTAATAACTTCCGAAATTGCCTTTAAGAGGGCATTTTCAAGAGTCATGGGTTCATTCTGTAATTCCATATCAGTTAGCTTATATTGGTTAACACTGGGATTTCTCCATAGCATAATCAAATGACTCTCTGGTGTGGTAGTAAAAGTGATATAAAACTGTGGTGGATTCCTTGATTAAATTTCTCTGTCAGCCATTTAAATTATTTTGAGAGTGAACACATTTGTGGAATTACTTGTCTGCTCCTGTGACAGTGTGCTGGGACATATGCCAAAAAAATTGGTCTCTCAGTTTTGTAGCTTCATAAGCCAAAATACAACCTGTTTTTGGCTCTTAGCATCATGAAAACGTGAAGTGAAAGGGAGTGTGGTGTACCTGAACCTGAATTGCGTAGTACTTGTAGATCTGGAGAAGAAGGAGGTAGAGGAGGAGGAAATTTCTTGATTTAAAGAGTCAGTGTCAGTAAAACAGTGAAGAATTTTAGACCTATGTTTGTGTGAATTCAGGGAAGCTGGAGAAACTGGCACAGGGACAATTGCTGTGTGCCAGGGTTTCCTGTGAATCTTGAAATCCGATTTTTCTCATTTGACAGTTGTTGTTATGGTTAACTCAAAAAATCCTTAATCTAATGGCTTCCTCTCAATTAAATGTTGGCTTTTCGACTAAAATCTGCTGTAATTTCTATGGTATTTTGGCTGACATGATGGAGTGGTACTTGCTGAAGAACAATGCAAGATTCAGTGTTTTGTTCTGATATTGTAAATTTCTTTCAATAATAATTATTGACTGAGTTGCTAGTGTCCATTTATTTTAACGTAAAAGTCACACAACATACTCAAGCCATGCAATCTCCATGCGTGACTTTGACTTAAGTGAGGATTTTTGTTCTTCTTTCTACTTCCAAAATTAGATTTTTAGGTTAGTAGAGGATTAAATAGCAACTTATTTCTGAAAGTGTACGTGGATATCTTATGGAATTGTATAATGACGCTAGAGAATATCTTATCTGTGGGTCTTAACAAGTGATTGAAATTTCTCTGGTAATGCATTCCCAAAAGGTGATAAATAGTGTGTTGTTATGAATGGGTTTGTATAAATGGAAAGAAACAGACTTGAATAGGTTATGAAGAAACAAGCACATGTATGTTCTAGCAAAGGTACTCTAGAAGTCACTATTTCCTCCAAATAATGACATGATTTGTGTTGTTCCTGATGTATGCTGGGTTTTCTTTGTGTCTTGAAAATTACTGATTTCGTTGGTGTTTGCTGGAGAGGGGAGTGCCCAGTTTCAAACTGAGTCCCCCTGTGAGAATGCAGGAGCCGGTTACATCGTTTTCCTGGCCTTGTAAATTTATGTACTTTGTGTTGTAAGGAAGAACTCGCCCATCAGCTGCTGCCTTAGTTTCATAGCAGTTAAGCACTAGGTCTCAACAGCATTATGGAAAGGGGTTTGTGCCATCAAAATGCTCTGCACACACAGTTTCTGTGGCCGTTCTTGAAAACTGATTTGCTGCTGTTGCTATATACATGCTGCTCCTTATGCTTTCCAGTTCAGGTAAGGATAATGGGACGGCAAATACCGTAAAAATTCAAGCTGAAAATACAAGGTGATGTTAACTTCATGGATTCAGTAAGCCTGAAAAAAAACTGGCCTCCTTTATGAATATGTATTTGGCACCTTTTAGGATTGGCACAGATGTTGAAGCTTTGGCTGTGAACATTGCAGGGCTTCAGCTGTGACACATCTGGAGTCCCCACAGCAGCATTCCACCGGTGCTCTCCACTGAGCAAGGAGAGAGTAAAAATAGCAATGGTAAACTTTCCAGCTCCATGGCTCAAAGCTGGAGCCCTGAGGGGTGGAGGGATTCGGTATCTTAGGCTCATAATTAAAGATGCTTTGAGATAATACATGGTTTACACACAGTGCTGTTAGCCAGAAAGTATGAGGTACTTTGCAATGGCAGTTGATGCCATCATCACTTTTGTACGAGGAAACTGAGGAGGGACATGGTCTGAGCCACAGCCATACAGCAAAGCAGGTGAGCTATGTAATTGTGTCTCATCCTCCTTTGCTGTACTCCGTCAGCAATATTCCCAGTCTCCTGTATCCCACTGATCTGCTGGCATGACTGAGGTCTCTTATTACCCTGTGCAGGAGTAAGTAGAAGAGTCTGGGGTGTGGATTCTTAATAACCAGCTTCTGTGCACGTAGTTCATGGGGAGAGCAGAATTGCTGGTAAACCTAATTTGTATAAATTGAGGCAGTAACATAGGGGAAATACCTCCAAACTACTGTTATTAACTGGGGAGTGTTTTGGGGCCTTAGCTAGACTTGGCCTGAAGCTCTAGCTACAGACAGCTGTACTGTTTGTGAAGGTTGCTGGGGTTTCTCTGGAATCCCTAAGTCACACAGTATACTTGTGGGTTACTGAGAGTGGAACAGGCTGGAGAGCTTTGAGCTTTGCCACCTGTAAATGTTTGTGGGTAAAGGGGAGCAGAAATGGTATCATTTATACAGCAGTAGCTGCAGTTCTCAGTAATGGAGTTCCCTCTGGGAAAAAAAGCATGCCTACCCTTTCTTCTCTTTCCCCCCCTTTGTCAAAACAGGGTTTTGCATATGCCCATGGTAGCTGTTTGAGTTGTTTCCTGCTTTGGCTTTGCTGAAGGCTGGTTTCCACACTGCAGTGTTGCCCTGCTTGTTTAGAGCTCTCTGATGGGCTCCACAGGAGAAGTGCCCAGGCATATCCAGAAATTTTACTTGGCTCTCCTGCTCCATCGGATGGAGCTCTGTTTCCACAGAGACGAAGGCTTGTGTGTTTCAAGAAAGTTATTTTTAGGAGCTGCTGTTTAGCTGGTGGAAAGACTTTCTTCCTTAATAGGAGAGCAGACTGTAACAGGATTCCTCTTTTTCCAGCGTGTCTTTTGCCTTTTTCTACCGTATTCTTTCCCTGTTTCTGTGTGAGTTTGTCTTTCATTTCTGCCTTCTTACCCATGTCTGCTCTTCCTCTCTTTCACTTTCTGTATCATTGTTCCTGTTGTGCAAGGGTCTAATACAAGGAAGTTTGCAGAGAGTGAGGGAGGGACCCAGCCTCTGCTTCAAGAATGTTGTTTTTCAAAGACAAAGCCCCCGGGTGGGTTTGTCCCTCAGGTGAGTGGTGCTTGCTGAGTCACCTGGGCAGTGTTTGTGAGGAGCAGAGGATCATGGAGCCAAGCCCTGGCCCTCAGCTCCGAGGACCTTGCACAGCTCAATTATTCATGGCCTTAGCTCATGAGTTGTTCTGTGTCCTTTAGCCTTGCAATAAATAAATATTACGTGTTGCTGTTTCTGTTGATGTTTGTGGTAAGCTCCATGTCTCACTTGCTGAGTGATGACCTAATGGCAAAGGGCTTAAAAAGATAAATCTGTTACAGTAATTCTTCTGTCTTGGAAAGAGGGACTGTCCCTAAATAAAACAGTCCCAGAGATTCTTTTAGTTGTCAGTCAGTGGGACTGTAAAGCAGAAAAGGTATTTGCTCTAATGATAGGCTAAGAGTGCACTAACTGAGTGTCCTAATACTGTTTTACAATTTTTCATTTTGTCAAAATTGTCACACTACGTTTCCACAGAGCTGGGTACTGAATAGTTGTAGTGCTGAAGGGCTACTTTAAGTTTAGATGTATCTCTGGGCTTTTTTAATGATGCTATAGACTGACTTTTACTGGCATACTATGAAACTGAGATTTTTCTCTGGAGTACCTATTGCCACAAGAGCAAGGTACTCCCTTTACAATGTGAGATGTTTTCAGAAACAAAATAACATCAAAAGGAGTGAATCTAAAGCAGATCGGTGTTGAAGAAAATTGCCATACTAAGGCAATTGGATGTGTTGAATTCTCTAGCCACCCTATGCTGTCCTGTCATCCTGTGATTCTCATTTAAACATCTTTTTCCAATTTCTGCTTATTTGTAGGCCTTTTAGAAAGGGAACTTCACATTTATCATGATACTGCAGTTCAGGATGCTGTTGCAAAACCTGCCAGCATTAATATCATTCCATGTTCACTGAAGTGCTATGTAGATGATCATGTTCCAGTCCTGTTTTTTTTGTGTTCCCTGTTGCTGATGCATTTCTGCCAATCTTTAATATGACGCAAGAGCTGGCAGATAGATTGGGTGCATGTGGTGCCTTTGGGGTGCATGCCTCCAGCCCTCCCCACCCAGCAGCAGGAAAGAAGTCTGCAAGGACAAGACTTTGTTCCAAAGTCCTGTTAACCAAGTCAACCAGGCCCTGCTGTCTGCTGGACTATATTTTACACTGAGGGAGGAAAAAATCTGCTGAAAGAGCTGCACGTCTCTTTAAAAATGTTGGGCTGTGGCTGTGGTGACAGACCGCCAGCATGAGCTGCTGCTTGGTTACCAAGAGGATAAAATTTTACTCCAGAGAGATATTTTTATACAGTTGCTTATTCATATAACAGTAGATGCCAAAAGCACCCTTATGCTCAGCAGTATAAAAATATTAAGAAAATTTCAGTTTCATAGAGGCTACAGTCCAGTCTACTTATACTTCATCATAATATGTGGCAATCCTGGCAGCCTATAATTGGATGATTAGTACAGTTATTCTTAATTTTAATTATTAATTGATCTTTCTTCCATTGTAATTTTCTCTTTTACACACACTAAATCATTTAGCTGTTTGAAAGTCGAGTACTCTTCAGGCCTGCCATACAACCTACAAGCGGCTTTGCAAGGAAATTGAAACCTTTTGGGTGGACATGGGGTACAGCCTAAACTGGAAGGTTTGATTTTCATCATCACAGCAGTGACTGTAGACTGTGTAGACTGTCAAAAAGATGTTTTACACAAATTATTTTCTACTAGAAATGTGTTCTCTTCTGCATTAGATTATTCTTTATTTAGCTTGCAATGGGAGGTGGAGTTACAGAGAGAACTCTTCTGGGTGAATACTTTATAATTGAGTAACAGCTTTGATTTGCAGCTTTCCTAACAAGTTGTGGTGGCCAAATATTCTTCACTTCTTCCTATCCACTGTCACCTCTTCCTGTGCCCCTTCCAAATTCCCTTCTATTTTGCATACTTTAAATGAAAATGGAATTAGTCTCATTCTCAGCTTTTTTGCAGTGTGAAGCAGCAAACAGGCTGGGACAGTTTTTACAGACTGGATGGGAATATTGGGGAGCCATCCAGGACTCTATGAATCCTATATTTTATGGAATTATGTATTTTTATAGTTACAAAGTAGACTTGACACATTTTAAACTGGAAAAGAAAAATGAGGAATATTTTGTACAGATCAGAAACTGGAAAAATGAACAGACCTGTTGTCTTTGCTGTCACTGACAAGGCAGTTTTGGGTTTTGTCTTTTTATTCCAACTGCGTTGAATAAAAGGTGGGCAGAGGAGTACATGTTTTGTTTAATGGTGCAATGGCTGTTAACCTCTAGAACATCCAGTTGAAATTCCTGAAAATGACTCTGGATAGGGGGGAAGTCTAATTTATAAATTGTGCTGTGGAGTGAAAGACAAGAGTTGTTCCTGAAGAAGGTGAAGATTAATGTCCAAACTGACATTCCTTCTTTGAGGATAGCTCTCTAGAGCCTGTGTAATGTTTGGATTGTTTACTTTGCTGGACTGTTTTAAAATTTTAATTTGTAAGTTCATGTCTCCTAGGATTAGATTTTAAAGAGCCACAAAGGATAGGAGAGATGCTTTGGGTTTTATCCCTCTCTACTTTCATTTTGGTTTGGTTTTTACATCTGTGATGTGAAATGTGTTGTGTTTTGGCTTGCTTTTTTTTTAAAGGGATCTTTCTTTTCTCTGCAGATATGGTGTGAGTCCTGAGAACATTATCCTGTATGGCCAGAGCATCGGTACTGTCCCTACAGTAGACCTGGCATCCCGGTACGAGTGTGCAGCAGTAATCCTCCATTCTCCCCTGATGTCTGGATTACGGGTAGCTTTTCCTGACACCAGGAAAACCTATTGCTTTGATGCTTTCCCCAGGTACGTATCAATGCTGCAAGGAGGGTTTTCTGTCCTCACCATGCTCTGGAGGTGTTTAAAAGGGATTAGTGGTAGAAGTAGGTACCAAGATTTGTATTGGTTCCTCCCTGGTCTGATCTTGTAGGATCCTGATTTTATGACCAAAATGAAGTCCCTGTCACATCTCTTGGAAGGTTTTAAGTTTGTGTTAAGAAGCTCTAGAAAACTATATACAGCTGGTTTTAAGATAAAACATTTGCTTTTATAGTCTAGTTTTCACTGGAAAAGAATTGCAACAGACCTAGAGTACCCAGATATTTGGGAATAATAGAGGTCATGGGAACCACAGATATTCTAGGAATCTTTTAGAACTTCTCATTTGATCCAGTTTAAGTTATGGGAGAATATAAGAGGGGAAGACAGTCTCTCTGTTACAGGGCACATACACCTGGGCAGGGTGGGGGAAAGCACAGGTAAAAAGCTTTGAGACACTCACTGAAGTCTTGTGTAAAACTTGGCTTTGCTTCAGAAAGTCATGCTTGTGATAAGTATAGTAAGGAATATTCATTGCATTTCTTATGTTTGTTGTATTTTGGTTACAACAGATTAAATTTAGAAGTTGTGGGAGGCTGTAGGTATAAATCTGTATGCCAGAACAGCCAGAAGGAATGGTGATGAAGTAATAGTAGCTCTCACAGTCTTCATGTTTAGAATTCTTTGAAATAGGCAATTAGTTAATTAATTAACTTGTTGGAGGTGCAGACTGAATTTGAAGCACTTATACTCCAACTCATTCATCATCCTCAAACCTGAAATCCAATATTTACAAATGCTTCTGCAAGAGAGGAAAAAACAAAGCCTTAGACATAGCTCTGATTACAGAAGTAACAGTGATTAGCTGTTACCAGCCAAATCAAATAACAGTTCTAAAAAGCAAAGAGGGAAGGGGAACAGTGACAGCAGATGTGCTGTAGCACTTGAGTATTTTGTTCTTGCCCTACTGAGCTGTTCATTGCTGTCAGTCTGACTTCCCTGGTACTGGGAGCAATGAAAATAAACAGCAGTGCACTTTATGAATGTGTGCAGCTCAACTGTCTGTCTTCACAGTGGGAAACAAAATAGTTCTCTGTGCACCTACAGTGAGTTGCTATTATGTGCATTTTATGTTGGGACTCCCTGAGAATTTGATCTCTGTAGATTTTTCTAGCTGCAGAGCTGTGTGGCTGAGAATACTAAGTAAGGCTAATGTGCAGTTTAAATACTGCTTTATGAGTCGCTGAGTTGGCAATGGGATGCCTTCCAATTTTCTGCAAAATATAAATATTATCTGGCTTAATGGTCTGTGAATATATGTGGGAAAAAAAACCTGTTTCATTATATGAATACTGAAGTGAAAGGGGTTTCCTACAATAAATGAAAACTTCATGTCTAGCCACAAAAATTATGCATCAGCATCTCTGTAGCTGTATGTTGCTGATAGGTTTGTCACACCAGACCTTTCATGGGCTTAAAACTTCAGTTTATATAGCATATTGATTATAAAGTATTTACATTTGGCTATAATACTAATTTTGGGATGAAAATTATGGGGAAAAACAAAATCTGCATTATTCTGATGCCTTGTTTATGTTGGGTAGTTTTTTTTTGTAATCAACATAGTTGCACACAGCTCAAATTCCAGACAGGAGAAGTGAAATAGGCTGCATTTTAATTTAAAATGTCACCTTAAATGGCGTGAAACCTGAGGGTTTTTTGAGAGGTATAGAGACAGAGACAGAAATGTGTTTACACTCTGCTGTTCACTGGAATACCAGTGGCAGTTCTCTAGAATACTAAATGCTGAGGTTTGTAAGTGTGAGGCTTAGTGCTTCAGTTTACATCTTTTTAGTTAACTTTATATTTGCATAAAACTATTTTGAACCTGTTTTTATGTCAGGGTGTGCTGGCATCTGTATTTTAAAAATAATTTTGAGCAGTCTTGATAATTTTATAAAATCAGTGGTCTTGCCAAAATTGCATGTCTTCTTCAGGAGCAGGAAAATCCAAACACCTTTTATGAGCTACCATAAAGAAATAGATTTGTCCTAAGATCAAATCGAGTATTACCCACACTCATTTTTCCACCTACTCCACAAAATGTCCTGAGCCAATTCCTCCATTTATTGATGGAAGTGGAGCTGGTAGGAAGCTGAGATTTCATTAGCCTGTGCTGTCTATACACAGACTTGGAATCATTGGTAACTACCAGCATGAAATGGCTGTCTGGAAATAAAAGCTGGTGCGTGCCTGAGGAGAGTCAGAGAAAGCTGCTGTTCACTGTTTGCAAGTTCATGTGCTGCCAGGGTGCTTCATAACTGAGGTTTCCTGGCCTGATCTGTTCTGTGGGAAGGTGCCTTTTTCACTGTTCCCTTCCCTCAGAACCCAGTTTCCTGTGACAGGTACTCTCAAGCTGTATTGGTCTGCTAAGGATAGCTGGACAAAAGGAAAAAAATTACTCTTACAGCTGGCAAAGAGGCTGGTTACATAAAGTGAAATCCTGTGTGATTTCTGTGGTTTGCAGTTAAATATCCCTGTGAATGCTCTTTTCCCACAGATTTCTATTTCATTTATTTCATTGCTTGAACTTAAACAGTCAGTGCTTAGAACAGATTGTTTTCCTTTAGCTGGATCTGCCTATTTTGGGGGTTCAAAAACAGGTTCAAGGTCCATGAGCCAAGGCTTTTTTTTTTCTTTTTTTTTTTTTTTTGTTAATGAAATCTTATGACTGGAATGTAGTTAATTAGCTCCTAAGCTGCTAAATTGGAAGGTGATAATGTGTCATGTGAAGAGTCCATGCTTGCAGAATGTCCCATGGAATCTTACTTGCCTCACAGTGCTCTGTGTGATAGATACATTTCATTTTGGTGGGGGTTTCTGGTGCCAAACTTGATTTGCGTGCTGCCCACTCAAACTTGTTGGGGTGGAATGGTGGTGATGGCAGTGCAGGCTCCTTTTTACATTTGTGTGTGTTTTGGGACTGGGCCTTGTCCCTTATCACTTGGGCTCAATTCCAATGGTTTGCAGCCGTTTAAAAGCACGCAGTGCTAACTGGGTTGTGTGTCAATAGTTAAGCTTGCTTTCTCTAATGGTGTGGAACTGAAAGCCCCAAGCTGAGCTGTGTCTTTCTTTTCCTTCCCCCAGCATTGACAAGATCTCTAAAGTGACCTCTCCTGTGCTGGTCATCCACGGTACCGAAGATGAGGTGATCGACTTCTCCCATGGCCTGGCCATGTACGAGCGATGTCCACGAGCAGTAGAGCCCCTCTGGGTGGAAGGGGCCGGGCATAATGACATAGAGCTTTATGCACAGTACTTAGAGAGACTAAAACAGTTCATATCTCATGAACTTCCCAACTCCTGAAGAAGCCTACCTGATCTTACCTCAGTTACTGTGAACGGAAGAAATTACCTGTTTTTGCACATGCTTTAACTGGATAGCTGTAATAGCTTTATACTATGAAGAAATACCCTGTCTTGAGGGTGTTCTAATCAAACATCTGATGAAATTTGTCTTTTATATCTGGAAATGATTCTACTAATGCACACAAATATGGTCAACTACTGTAATTCCAACAATTTTTAGCTTCATTGCCCTGAAGGAAGTGGGAATCCTAGCTGCTTATGGGGACACTTTTTACCTAGTGCTGTATTAATCGAAGATCAGTTTTCTCTGTCTCACTTCAGATCATTTATAATTCTGTCCTACAAAGACTTTTTCCCCACCATGTTCTCAGTGTGGAAAACACAACTGTTATGAGCTACAGCTTGTTCTGAACAATCATGGGTTCAATCTAAGGGAATACTTTCTCTGTGAAGTTTCTAGCTGTGGTATTGTAACTGGAAAGTTATTGTGATGAAGTTCCCCCTCCTCCCTTCTAGTGTTCTTTTGTTAACTTACTGATCTTCCCAAGTAAATTATTTAAATATACTTTTACCTGAAAATAAACAAATTACTCTATGGGGCTAAACTCTGTAACGACCTCTCCATTACTTGTATAAACATAACTGGAATATTCTTAAAGGATCTAGGGACAAAACTGCTTTTGTTTAAAAATAAATGTGTAAATTTACTACTAGAAAACTCATTTTAATATTCAGATTGTCTGAATAATAGCCATAACAGACATTTCCTTCTGTAAAGCATTCCTGTAGACTTTTTAAAAGTACTGTACATATTTGAATTTACATTGTGCATAGATTCTTAATTGGTAGTTTTAATTTAAGTCTAGTTACAATAAACTGCAAAATTCTGGTTTGTATATGATTGAATACATTTTGTTAAAATATGTTTTTATCCCTATATTATTTTGCTATTAAAGTTTTATAAAGTTTCCAGGACAAAAAAAATTTACACATTTATGTTTTGATGAATTCTGTAACTAAATTTTCATTGAGCTGATCTTTTTAGTTTAGAAGTAATTTGATTCTTTGACACTGGAATCGCACAGATTATGCATCAGAAATGCAAAACACTTAAAAATTGTTACACTACTAGCATAGGTCTAATTTTTCCAAATTTAAAGGCCTTAAATGTACTGTAAGCCTCAGATTGTTGTATAAATTGATTGCGATTGATTGCAGTTTGTGTCCTGTTGCTAGAAAGCAACACAGTGATTGTAATGGAATAAAGGATGCATGGATTAGAGCTTGCTCAAGTTTGGAATCTTATTTGGTGCATAATTTTCATACATGAGGAAAGTGTAAATACAGAGTACTTGATAGAGTAACCTGGGTATGTAAATCGAATATGTAAGAGGTTTATGTTTAAATGGTGTTCAGCTGGTTCTAAGTGATGAAAAATTATGATGCATTGCCTGGAAAAAATATTTGAACACAGTTCTTAGGGATTTTTATAACAGGCCTGCAGTTAATTTTCAGTGCTGCAAGTGTGTATTGTCTGATTATTGCCTTGGCCCTATTACTGCAAAATAAGAAAAAACTTGTATTTTCACTTACAGTGGAGGGAAACGAAGACGAGCATCCTGGTCCACATCACCTAGGTCCTTATTCTCTTGCTCTGGGCATCTGTGTTGTCTAGTTGTGAGTTTTAACTGTCCCAAGCAGCAGGACCCCAGCAGTTCCCTTGGTGACTCTTCCAGCCAAAATTGTCAGGTTTTGCCTAATCACCACCTCAAGTTCACCACTTTCCTCCTGTATTTTAAATAAATATTCAGATACTTGTCTGATTTTATCTGTATTTATTGTACCTTTGTAAATCCACAGTGGTTTTCTTCCATTCCTCCATGTGTTCTCCCTGGGACTGTAGCCCTGTGGAAACAAAGCTGCTGTCTGTTGTGCAGGTATTCAAGGTAACATTGAATATGTAGTGACTTGGGGGATTTTTTTGGTACCTGTTTTTTTGGTACCCACACTGGACTTTGTGTTGCTCTGGAACTTCAGCCTGCAACGTTTCTTCTCATGACCCCTTGTAGCTATCCTTTTATTTCAACAAACTGATACTTCTAACCTTTTCCCTGTAAACTGATTTTTTGATTACTGCTTTTCCAACTCTTAGCATTTTGTGACTTGTCTTTGCATTTGCTTTATTTTTTGCCAGTATTCCTCTGTTAATGGAACCGTGAATATGAATTCAGCATTGTTAAATATGTCCCATGATCTTGGCACTTGCAGCCCCAGTTCATGGTGTTCTGGCTGAACATGGGTTTTCACTTGTACTCTCTTTTATTTGCCTGAATTCCTGCTTAACTAATTCTCAGAGGGACCTTGCTCTTCTGGCTTCTACATTGTCTGGTTTGGTTTGTGAAGTTCATCTGCATTAAACTAACACAGATGTTTTGCTCTTAATTAAAATGTTAATGACCTATTGATCCACTGGTATGGATCTTCTTCCCTCTCTTTTTAATTCTGTAATTTGTTTACCTGTTTGTTCCCTTAAATAATTTTCCTTGTAGCCGTATTCTCACCCAGCAGTTCTTAAATGAATTCTGAATTTTTTTAAATTTTCTGATGTATGCTCTGTACAAAATAAATGCTAATAGTGAGCTGATTTGTATTGGAAACTTGTATCGAAGTTTTAAGCATTTCAAAACACTGCTGGTCAACCTTAGAACTATTTGTTGAAAAAATGTGGCCAAGTGATGAAGATGCAGTTTCATCCATGACAGTGGATTTCACGTCCTTGTTTTTTTTAAAGAAAAGAATATTTTAATTTTTTTTTAATCTTTTTAAATTTTAGGAAAGAGGATGATGTGAGGTTATGAAAAACAAATTTGGGCCTAAAAAAAAAGAGTCCGTTCCAGCAAACTGCAAACATTCTGTAATTTAAATGTATAATGTGGGCCTTTACAAGAACTTGTTATGCATATTTTAGAGCTATCAAGGTGTCACTGTAAAAATGGCTCTGTGTGCCTGGATAAATTACGCAACGGGTCTCCCAAAGGTGTGAGTGATCACTGACATTTTGTTGTTGATGGGTATGCTCTGTCCATTTTTCCTGTGTGACTGACCATTTTTGTTCATGTAGTACAGCCACAGATGATGTATGGCTTGTTTGCAGGAAGGTAAGATGTGGTACATCTGTTTACTGTCAGTAGTTGTCTAGTGGTTGTACTTTGAAAAAGCCAGAAGAGAATATTTGTTACAGCTTCAAAGGTGTCATTTTCCAAGGAGTCTGATATGTATCCTTTTAAAATTTATGTAACTGTTACAAATTTAACTTGTGCTCACATGGAGGCCTGTTACCTGTGTTACCTCTGCTGCATTTTTGTTCCTCATTCTTCCATGTTGCTCCTGTAATTTGTGCCAGCTCTGCTCGGGGTGCTGGCTTTAGAACTCCAAATACCCAAACCTGTATTTACACTTAGCATTGTACACATCTATAAACTCTGTATTGTATTTGCTTTTTCTAAATGGTGCTAAACATAGAAGTAGAGATCCAATGTACTTGCTTCTTCTGGTTATTCCTTCAGCCGTGAGCCTTGATTGTTCTCATTCGGAAAACGTTTTCTTCCCCAGGTCTATTATTGGGAATGCAAAGTAATGATCTCGGTTAAGCCCATTTAACTCATTTCTGTATATTCTTCTATGTGGAACTCTCCAAACTTTTGAGCTGTGCAATTTCTTGTGTTGCAAATGCAGTCGTTTGTACTCCAGCACGGTAAGGGTAGGGTGGCTCTTTGATGGTGGGCACTCCACTGTTGGGAATGAGGTCAGGCACAGAAACTCCCTGCTGGGTCTGTGTTGCTTTCCAAGTCCAGTGGTATTGCTTAGGTCGGAGGGGTGTGAATTTCAAAGCGGGAGGTTTACTTGGGTCTCAAGATTTTGGTACAACAGTAAAAAGCAGGAGCTGGTCTTTGCAGGAGGGGAGTGAGCCCTGGGCCCTGCTCCTTTTCTTCTGCCCATGTCTGGCTTTGAAGGTGGGTTTCTGCAGTAACTAGATTAATCTTGCAGAAAGTGTAACATGCCTGCTGTCTTAAAAGAAAAAGAAACTCCAAGAAGACCCCTACACCATAACTAGGTCAATTATAAATGGCCTTCTGGTTCCTGTAAGGGTAAAGGTGCTTTGGTCTGTCTTTCCTCAGCGTGCTGGGCTGGGAGTGCACCCCGTCCCGTTCGAGAGTAAAAGTGTGCTGGCTATCTCTGCCGGCTACGCTCGCTCAGCGTAGGACGGGGCTGCGCTTCCCTCGCTCCGGGGGCCGGAGCATCCCCGCTCCCCCGGGCCGTGCCCGCGGCCGCTGGGACGGCCCCAGCCCTGGTTGTGTCCGGGGGGGATCGGGGCGGGGAGGGGGCTCTGCGGGGCGGCCCGGCCGCTGCTGCCGAGGATGGTGATGGTGCGGGGCGGCCCGGCCGCTGCTGCCGAGGATGGTGATGGTGCGGGGCCCCGGCCGCTGCTGCCGAGGCTGGTGATGGTGCGGGGCCCCGGCCCGGGGCGCAGGCGGCGGCGCTGCCGGGGAGCGGGGCCGGGGCGGGCGCTGCTGCCGGGCAGGCGGACAGGGAAGGCTCGGAGAGGATCCGAGCCCCTCGGGGCGTGCCCGGGGCCGGGAGCGGCTCCGCAGCCCCGGCGGGACGGGGCCACGGCCGGGGCTGTCCCGAGAGAGGAGGAGGTGCGGGAACGCTGCATCTGAGCCTTGCTTTATGCGGAGAACCAGCGGAAGGAGCACTCGCCTCTGGATTGCACTTGGACTTCAAAGCAAGCATAGGTGGCTTGATTTGCTGTGCCTTTGGAGGTGACTGCATGCAGTGGGTCTTTTATTTTCTCCTTTTCTTTCTAGGCCTTTTTTAGTTTAAGGGCTGCCTTAAACTAAGAAGACATCGATCCAAAGTTTTGTTTATTCTACATAACATTTCTGAAGGCGGTTTATTCTTGAAACTTGCAGACCTTCTAAAAGATTTAACATCGCTTACATTTCTAATCACTCTGCTGTAGCTGTGCCATTAGGAATGTTTTTGATCTGCCCCCAAACCCTTTCCCTTTGGCTTAGACCAGGACCAGTGGGATGGCAGGGGTGCCTAACATGCTCCTCTGCATGAACCATCTGTAAAATATAACTGCTTGGACTAAGCTAAGTAATATAATGTTATATTTCAGGGATGAGTCACAGCCATAAATATGCATTTTGGTAAGTGAAATTCCAACGTAATAGTAAAACACTTAACGAATACAATTACAATATGCAAGCAATCCTCTGGGCCCTAAGTAACAACTACTTGAAGTTAATAATTTTAATCTTGAATCAAATAAATAAACAAACCCAAAGATTCTCAAATATGCTGGTCTGGGATGCCTCTCTAGGAAATGGAAAAACAGTCTAAAATTTTTTGTCCTCTGCTTAGAAATGAATGGGAAGGTTTCAGGCACATTCCAGGGCTCCCAGGACATGACCTCCAGCAGTATGCTGTTACATTAAAACATTCCCCATTTCAAACACTTTTGGCAATAGGCCATTGAGTTTTGTGCTCCATGTCCCTTTTAATTATCAGAGCTTTCTTTTGTGTTTGCCGTCCTACTTATCATGAAGTTCCAGGCTACTTATGTTGCATGTAATTGTTTTATTGATCAATTCCCAGAGTGCAAATTGAACCTTTGGACTCAGCCTGGAGGAAGGAGAGCTGGATAGGGGCACTACCTTAGAAGAAAGTTTCAGCTCCAGAGAGTCCCAATTGTCCCTTACCAGCACCTTTTTATCAACAGGATGAAGTTGCTGTGGCCTTTGAGCAGCCACAGCCTCACCTGCTTACACCAGACTAATGGCTTTAATCAGCAGGCAGAGAGAAAGAGCAGCTAGAGAGCAAAACAGCCTTTAAACCCAGTATTTATCTATTGGAAAAGTAGAACCTGTGCTGGACCCTGGTGCTGGACCCAAAGTGCAAATGGCTCAGGGTGTAAAAGTTTCTTTTCTTAATCAAGAATATAAAAGTCTTTATAGTCTTTAATAAGAATTGTTACTTTAAAAAATGTTTCTTCAGAAAATTAATATGGAATAGTATGTTTTCTTTTAGTGATTGTGTTGGTTTCATTTTTTGGATGGTAATCTGTGGACTCTTTGAGTGTATTAATAACAAAGACAGCTTTCCTGAGCATTACAGAAAACAGTAGTTTAAATGAAAAATTGTAAATAATCATTATTGCATTATAGTACCTAAAAACCTGTCTATCACACATCTATTGATTTGGCCTGTGGAAACATTCAGTGGCTGTCAAAGTAGTGCAGTGATCAGCGCTGTAGCCAGGGCTGCAGCAGAATATCCATAAATGTAGTTCTATATACATATATTTTGAGGAAACAAACTTCTGGTATTCTTTGCTGTTTATGTTTAATAGGTTTTACTGTATTTATGATTATTTCAGAAGATAACCTGAGTCCCAGAAGTTCTCTGTGGGACATGGATTATGAAAGACTGTTGCAGTGTAAGAAAATCCTCCCTGGGACTGTGGGCTCCTGCAAACCCCCCAGCCCATTCAGAAGCAGCTCTCTGAGTTATCACAGAAGGAGAAGTTTGCTAAGTCAGAACCTGGGCCAGAAGCAACAAGAAAATTGGTTGTCCTGTAATGTACTCCTTAAACTCTTCAGATATATTTTAATGGATATCCTTGGACATAGCTTGGCCTGGAATCTCTCAGTTTTGTAGCTGTGATCAAGAAACCAACCTGCCCAAAATTCGTATCAGCGTCCTCAAGGTGGTCCAGCATAAGGTGAAGCAGTTCTTGCTATACAAAATACTCTTCAGGAATATGGGAGTGTTGTCTCAAGCTCAACAGTCCAAGGACTTCTTTCTGCTCCAGAAGTAAGTGATTAAACCAAGAAAAATGCTGTTAAACCCCAAAGAGGAACAAAGTGGTAGGTACACAAAGAGGAGACGTGGGCTTGGTATCCCAAATGCTTTCTGTTGCTGGCTGATGAGGACAGTGGGGCCAGGTGAGGGGTGGGCATTGCTGGGTGCACGGGGTCCTGCACCGTGCCGGGAGCCACACTCAGAGCCCGGGCTGAGAGACAGCTGGGCTCGGGGTGCTCATCCCGCAGCAGGAGCGGTGGAATGGGCAGGATGGATGGAGGATGGGCAGGATCAATGAAGGATGGGCAGGATCGATGGAGGACGGGCACGATCGGTGGAGGATGGGCAGGGTCAGTGGAGGATGGGCACGAACTATGGAGGATGGGCAGGATCGGTGGAGGATGGGCACGATCGGTGGAAGATGGGCACGATCGGTGGAAGATGGGCAGGATCGGTGGAAGATGGGCAGGATGGATGGAAGATGGGCACGATCGCTCCGGCCGCGCGGGCTGTGCCCGGGCAGCGGGGCAGCGGCTGTGCAAGGGCTCCGCCTCGCGGCCGGCCGCGGCCCTGCAGGGACAGGTCGCGCCCCCGTTTCCCCCGTGTCCGTGTCCGTGTCCTTTGGGGGCTCCGGGCGCGCAGATTTGGGGTCTGAGCTGGCGCTGGCCCTGCGGCGAGCCCACCGCACCTCCCGACTGCCCGAGTTATCCCGCGGCACCTCCAGCACTCCGCTCCGTGGGAACGGGGTGTTGCTCAGGGGATGCTGCCTCCGTTTCTCCTTCCTTTCGAGAAGGAAACAGGAAACCGCCCAGCGAGGGAGTGTGCCCGGGAAAAAAAATCACTTACAGAGGAGGAACCTCCCTGCATTCGTTTGTGAGAGCTGAGTCCCTGGACAGGGGTGTCTGTGCTCTGCAAGTCAATTCTCACAAACCACTCGTTCAGATTAGCTTGGTTCCCTGCCCTTGCCTTCCCAGGAAAATCTCAGCCATCAATATCTGGTATTGAACGTCACAGCTGTGTTTGTAGGCAAAGCATCACAGTCACTGCGACGTGCCAAGACACAGGACGGTCGAGGTTGTCTCATCCCTGGCAGCACATTATAGAAAATGACCCATTTTTGTTTGTTAGAAAGGTAAACTGCAGTTTATAATCCACAGTAGCACTCGGAGGAGGGCTTGGGTTGGTTATTTTTGTGAGGAAGAGTTACACCAGGCGTATGTTGGAGGCAGTGAGCATTAGTCACGATTTCTCATTTGCAGGTGTGAGGTTGTTTGGGAATGTTCTCACGCTGTGGATGCATCCTGTGACAGAGCGCTGTGGTGTAAACTTCATCCTGGTGCTGCTGCACAACAGATATCAGCTTGGAAAGGTGAAATTTGAAGGGTGAAAGAGTTTGGCTCCCAAGAACCATACTACAGACAGCAATGGGTTCTTTTATGCTTACTTTAAAAAGAGACAGCAATCTTTAGCAAACAGGGTGATATGTTCAGTCCCAGTTAGTCTGATGTTTTCCTCCTCAGGCCAGTGAAAACATAATATGGGGGCAAAATGGCACTGAAATCTTTCACCTGAGAGCAGTTCTTTAAAAAAAAAAAAACCACAAAAAAACAACAAAGCCCAAGAATCGAACCAGTGTATTTCTGTAGATTTTGAGGCTACAGAGGAAAAATGCCTTTAATGGATTTAAAGAGTACTCACACCTTCAAAATTTTGGTTGCTTTTTCAGGAAAAGTCCCAGGTAAGTGGGAGTGACTTTGGATTTGTTGATTGTTCCATGAGGCCTGCACAAAGCTTAGCATTAACCAAAGTGCTTTACATTTACCTCTACTATTGCTATGTTAGATTAATTATTGATGCCTTCAATTTAGATTGCAAGTTTGTAAAATCTTTTGCATGAAGTAAATATTTCCATAACAATATATGAGATTTCTAGGGCCCTGGCAGATATAAAAGAAAGACTTGAGTCCTCTTAGAATTTTGCACATCTACAAACATAGAGTTCAGATAATTTAGTGTGTTTTAAGACAAAATACTCTTATTTGTCTTGTCTTGCCTGAAACTTCCAGCAGTAGATAAATTTTTCTCAAAAAAAATGAGTGAAGCCTCCTATACTTGTGGTAACAGCTCTGCTTTCCCATGACCTGCTTTCATATGTGTCATATTCAGATAAGGAGGAGGCACAACGCTGACTAATGCTGCTTTTTTGGAAGGAAAATGACAAAAGCTATTTGAGACAGGAATAGAAGTGCCAGCACTAAATGACAGATGAACAGCTGGTAGCAAAGGTGGCAGCTCTAACATATCCCTGTATTTGTGAAGTATTGAAATGAGGGAGTGTTATCTGGGTTTGTTTCTCTGGGCTGGATGCTTATCTTTGGATTCCGCAATTCTCTGCGTCCCAGGACCAAGTGTAAGAGAGTGGATGGGTTTTGTTTAGCACAAGTGAGTGTTGCTCCCTCTCCAGAGCTGCTGCTTGGAGTGTGGGGCTTGGCTGTGCCCCTCACCCACCCCCTCTGCTTCCAGTCTGTTCCCATATTTTGTCTGACAGCACTTGCTCCTTATTAACATGACTATAGCATCTTTGTGCCCTCTGTCAGAAGAAATCCTGCACCAGAATAAATTTCAGAGGTGACAGATTGGAACAGTTTGACCAGATGATGGCACACAAATGTCTCTGAGACCGACAGCACCTGTGGCTCTGCATCTCTTTGGCTTTGGCCCTGGGCAGGAGTAGTGGCTGCACCATTGCCTACCCACTTCTGGCTTGTCCTCTCCGAATGCTGGGCTCTGGAGAGGAGATGAGGGATTATGACCCTGGGAGAGAGAAGGCAGTGGCTGCAGTAAAGCAGGTACCTGTATTTATTTATCTGTCACCCAGAAGTTCAGTTGTGCTGTATTTCAGAGTCCATGACAAAGTGTGAGGTTGTGGTTCATGGAAAACAAACTAGTGTGTGATGGTCAGTCTCAGGTGTGATGGTGTGACAGGCAGAGACTGGAACCTTCAGAGCCAGGGAGGCAGCTCCAGGCCAGGGGGTAAATGTAGTAAAAGAACTTGAGGTTTCTTGTGTCTGTCTTGTCAGAGCAGCTTCTAACCCTTTTCCTCTTGCTGCAGACTCTGACTAGAAGTTGATTTAGCAGGTGATGGGGGGTAAAGTGGCAAATACCTCTCTGCTCACCTGCTGTCAGGGGAACTTTTGCAGCTGCAATGTCGTCCATAGATCTGCCAGACACAGGACAGCACGGGGTGAAACACCCGCACGGGAAGGTGCCAGAGGGGTCAGCTGCCTTCCAAGAAGGGCCAAGGCATGCCAAGCCCCATTTTAGGACACGGGGAGCTGGGGTCTGGGGTGCCTCAGCCCCCTGCCCTTGGAGAGTCAGCGGGCACCCAGCCGCATGCTTTGCCTGGGGCTGTTGAGCCCCGCCGGGTGCTCAGCGGGTCTGCCCAGATCCCCGGGGAGCCCGGCAAGGAGCCCGCTGCCCCCGGAGGCTCGGAGCCGGGTGAGACCGTTCAGTGCGGGCAGCGGGGCTGGCCCGGGGCATCAAGGCGCTGGTCGTAGATATACGTCCAGGCTGGAGGGATCGTCCCCGGCTGGGAGGAGCCAGCGGCTCAGCCGCTGTAAACAGTGCGGGCACCGCCAGCGGTTGAGAGATGGATATAAAAAGGGAGGCGGAGGGGAGGCAGCCGGAGCGGCGGAGCGGGAGCTGCCTGCGCCTGCCTGCCCCTGCCCTGCCTGCCCTGCCCTGCCTGCCCCGCCGGGTGCCCGGCAGTCCGGGCCGGCAGCTCCGAGAGGCTGCGGGCAGAGTCCACGGTCGGCGCTGTCGGGACAGGTAAGAGACTGCAGCGAAGTTTGGAAGCCGCCGGTGCCGCTCGTCGAGCAGCCGCTGGGTTTGCTCCGCGCCGGCTCCCTCTGTCCGTGCTGCTGCTGCGGTGCTCGCCGCCTCCGGGGTTGTGTGCAGCTGGGAGGGGGGTTCTGCTTTCGCCGTTGCTACATTAAGTGAAGGGGGAAAGCGGAAAAAAAACCCCCAAAGAAACCAAAACACGTCAAAAGCAAAATGCGCCCTTTGCCGGCTCCGTGCAAAGTCGCGGCGCACGTGTTGCGGGCGGGGGCGGCCCAGGGCTGCAGGTAGCGGCTGCGGGACCGCCCGGGACGCACCGACCGCGGGGAGCCCTGGGGAGCCGCGGCTCCTCCTGCCCTTCTCGCCGGACTCGGAGACGGTCCGGGTCCCGGTCCCGGTGCCGCCGGGGGACGCGTCGTGGAGCAGCGAACGGCGGCAGCATCAGGTCGGTACCGCGCCCTCTGCGCCCCCTCGCCCCGCCGATCCCGCTGCCGCTCCCACCGCCGGTCTCTTGCAGGGCCTGCCCGGATGCCGCCCCACACCTCGCCCCGTGGCCACCCGGTTCCCACACCCACCGTTCCGGGCCGTGAGGTGGCCCTGCGCCTCGAGAGCTCTGCCGCTTTCCGCTCCCTCGGCACCCGCGACGGAGGGAAGCGGAGCCGTCGCTGGCCCCCGGAGCCCGGGTGCTGCGGGGGATGTCCCGATGCCCTGCCGGCACCTCCCGGCCCGGCGCTGCGCGCTCCCAGCCCCGCTCCGCTCCGCTCGCCGCCCAGGGCAGCCGGTGTTCGCCCGCCCCCACGGACCGCCCGTCGCCCTGCGGGCCCGCTACATCCTCATCCGCGCCGGCCAGAAGCTGCTCGTCGGCTCGGAGAGCTGCCCCCACGGCTCGCGGGCCACCATCTCTCTGGACGGGCGAGCCACCGAGGGGGCGGCCGCGAAGGGCTTCGGGCAGAAGTTCGTGGGCGTGGGTGGCGGCGGCGTCCTGGAGCTGCCCGGCCGGCGGCCCCGCTCCTGGACGTTCCTGGACAGAACGTTGGCTCCCGGCGGGTCCGACACGGCCCCCGCTCCTCCGAGAGGCGCTGGGGCAGCCGCGGGCTCAACCTCCGCCTCCTGGACGGCGGCACGGCGCGGCTGCTGGCGGCGAGGGGCTTCGACAGCCACCTGCGGCCGGGCCAGGGCCGGCGGCTCAACGCCATCCCGGCTCGGCAGCCCCCGGCAGCGTGGGGGACTCGGC
>VZTX01002841.1:93371-123192 GCA_013400915.1 Pardalotus punctatus | reverse complement strand
CGGCGGGTACCCGGGGGGGATGCGGTGGGTACCCGGGGGGGATGCGGTGGGTACCCGGGGGGAATGTGCAGAGGACAACCTGTGCCAGAGGGAGGGGAGTTGTGTCACGCTGCGCGCTCCCTCCTGCCCAAGATCTTTGCGGGATGGAGGGCTCGGAACGACACCGGTTTGCTCCTTCCCGGTCTCCTTCAGGCAGCCCTGGGCGCTGATGGGGATCCTCGGAGAGGATCAGCCTTACACAGCAGAACATAAGCGGGAGTATCCACGGGAATGGAGCAGCAGGGCTAGCCATAGCCCAAAGAGATTTCCTCACACAGGACGATGCCTGTTTTACTGTTACTGCTTTCAGTGGATGCATAAAAGGTTCAGTCTTTTCTGAAAATTGTGTACCTTCTGTTGCTTTTCCCTGCTTTTCCTGGCTGCTGTGAATACGAACAGTGCAGTGATAACCGTACCATAGCCTTTGGCTCACATGGATGTTGACCAAGCTAACAGCAGTACTCTCTCAAAGTAACGTTTTAGCTTTCTACAAAGAGATGGCACTGACATATTTAACGGCTGGAGCACTTCTATCATGCACAGGGTTATCTACATAAAAATTAAATTAGTATGTTCTTCATCTAATTGCGTGATTCTGCCATGTGCAACTGCAAAAACAATTGATTGTCTCATTTTTCAGGGGTGCCCCATAATGGATTTAAAGTGGAAGTGTCCAAAGGAATAATTCTTTGTCTGGTGGATGAGGTTACAAATTGGTTACCTGGTGACCATATCACCATTGCCACTACAGATTATTCTACACATCCGGCTGAAGAGTTTAATCTCCTTCCTTGCCTTGAATGTAGAAGTAATCAAGTGAAAACGGATGTATGAAATATTTTTATCAAGGTACTCACTTTTGGTAAATATTTGCATTATCTTTTCTTTTGCATTCTACATTTACTTGTCTTTTTAACCAGTCTTTGTCCCATAAACACAAGGGCACATATGAGAGCTGAAGGCCCTAATAATTATTTTGGGACTTGAAAGTTTGACCAGGGGCAGCATTCCTTTATAGCAGCTAGGGGAAGTGCTCTGGGATCTCCTCTGGGATCAGATACAAACAACTGGGCATGTCCCCGGACTTGGTGATTGCTTAAACAAAAGGTGTGCACTTGCTCAGAACAATACAATAATAAAGATGCTATGTTCATCCTGAATAAAAAGGTATCTGCTTTCCACAGGCAGCCCACTTTATTTTTTCATTGGAGAAGTCACAGATGGTGTTGATATGAGGGCAGAGGTTGGTCTTCTGACTAGAAATACACTTATTCAAGGAGAAATTGAAATCTCCTGTTATGGACAAAACCAAATCAAATTTTTCTCTTTTGATGCATTTGGAGGACACATTAAAGTGAGTAATTTTTAATACACATGCTTGTGGGTGGTTTCAGATAGTTCCTTTCCTGGTTTGTTAACAAGTGATATAAAGCCTCAAATTACTATTGTGTGTGTGGGAAAAAGGATATTGGTCTATAAAAAAGGGGGAAATTTGTTGGCCTGTCTTGCAAAACTAGACTTGCAATGAGATTGTGCCATTTGCTTCACCATGTCTGCAGAAACACGCCCTTCTAGGGGATACCCTCTGAGGGGATTAGCAGCATTGCTGTCAGTAGGGCCAGTGTGAAGATAGTTCACAAGATGTCACTGATGAAATTGTGGCTCCTGCAGAGCAAACCTGCTCCCTCCCTGGCTCAGAGAAGTGCTGGGTCTCACCCTGTTGTGCTTTGCCTCCTCTTGGTTGTCTCCCGTGTTCTGGGTGCAGGTATAATAGCAAGACTTTGCTGTTGCAGGGGCTTTGTGTAAAGTTGCTCCTGTACCAGGCAGTGGAAACTGGGGAGCTGTGCAGGTCTGGGCTAAAATCACAGTAAAAGCTGCCAGGAAATAGAGCCTGGTGGCAAATGCTCCCCCTTTCTGTAGCTGGCAGGAGCTCCGTGTCTGTCACTGCTATTGCTAAACACAACACATGCTGTTTGGCAGCTGCTCCTTGGCAGCCCCTGCCCGTAGGTGTGCAGCTGCTGGCACACGGCTCTGCAGCTCCTGAGCTGCTGTGGGTGGAAGCAGGGAGCTCACACTTCCTCCTGGGACCAGACCGTGCTTCACTCTGCAAAAATATTGCCTAATGAGAGAGAAAAAAACCCTCTAAACCTGTTTTTCTTTTTGTGTGTGTTTCTGTCGTAGTGCCTTATTTGGATCTACATTTGTCTCAACAGATCCTTAGGAATTTTAGCTCTGTTTGCATGCCAGGAGTGGAGTTAAAAAAACATGGGGCAACAAATCCTGGGCAGTTACCCCGTGCATTTTCACCTGGCTGAGGATGTGGATGAGAGAGGAGGATATGACTGCCCAATGTACCTCGATAACCTGGGTATCCACCACTGCTTCTCCAGGTGTGTTGCTGTACATGGAACCCATGGCCTTCTGGTAGGAGACATATTTTATTAGTAAAAAGTTTAGTTCTTTGCTTAGCCAGGGCTAAATAACAAGAGCCATTTCTGATGCAAAGAGAAATCAGAATACTGAAATAAATTTTTCTCAAGGAATGTCCTGACTTCTCCCCTGTTTGAGTTAGGACTCTTCCTTTGGTTACACAGCTCTTTGAAATACATGTCAGGTTCTCAGCATAGCCTAATTAATATTATCAGATAAGATATAGTGTGATCAGATATAGTAAAATCTTTGCCATGGTAATTCTGGACAGTTTGTGATAAAGGGAACTTTAATTTTAAATGAAAGCAATGGAGTTTAAATGGAGCTGACTGAAGCAATGGACCTTTAATTTTATGTGAAATATATCCCAAAATGTCCACATGACAAAAGGAATGAAACATGAGCAGAACAGGTCCAAATGGTTGCTTCAGTGCCAGAAAAATCCTCAGGAACTTGGCTTTGACCTAGATCCTCACAAGGGCATTGTGAAGAGGAACCTAAAAAAAAAAAGGTCACAACAAAAGCCATACATGCCCCAGGTGGAAAAGAGAGATTCCTGCTCCAGTCCCAACATGACCAGTGTGCTCTGCAGGACCCTGAGCGATATTTTGATGTCTGTGTGCATTTCCTCATTCACTGGGTGTGTCCTCAGGCAGAGACACTTCCTGACCTCCTGTGTTTTTTCTGACAACTTTTTCTCAATCCTGGGCATAAAGCTGTGTAAGACACAGTATAGGTGTGCTCTATGTGTGAAAGGGTCCCCTGAAAGAATGTATTTATGAAAATGCAATACTGGACTTGTACAACTTGGGAGCACTCTTCATGTATCCTAAACTTGATTTATATTGTTCAGATAATTTGCAGTTATTGATTGTCTTCCCATATTCATGATTTGCTCTGATTCTGTGTACAGAATCCTTAGGTTGACAGGAGGCTTGTCCAGTATTTGCAGACGTAGTTTAACTTCCTTTTTTCCCCTGTGGGTATTAAACCTCTGGAATTGAAGTAATGTGTCTGGGATGAAAAATTAAGCCTTATGCTAATAGTGGTCCTTAGAAGAATGATGCATGGTCTTGCTCTTTATCAGAAGGGAAGTAGTCAGGGGTTTATGTGGATGTGTGGGGTGCAATAGAGCAATCAAGAAACCAAGAATGAGATCCAGCCCTGCTCATGGGACTCTTCGGAGCTCTTTCAATACATGAACTGCTGGGTAGATTTTGTAGTAAAGATTAAATATGTGAAAGAATGGTGTGGCTTTGATATAGAGTCATTAAAATGAAGAGTAGTTAAAATGTAATGAAAAGCTTTGCTTAAAAAGAATTTAAAATAAATTGCAGTTCCAGAGAACAGCATGTGTATCAGAGCAAGGCAGTTAAATAACACAGACAGGTACCTGCTTCAGCATCACATTATGAAATTCCAGCCCCTGAGGCAGAGAAAACCAGAGAGGAGGCTTCCCCCCTCCCATCCTGAGGTTTTAGAGGATGTAATTTTAGATGTACATTGCCTGAGTGGTTTGTGCTCTGCTGTGTACGGGTCATGCAGAGCTGTCGGCACTGCCCTTCTCCATCTGCTGCTCTGTGCCAGGCTTGTGCTGCTTTGCCAGCCGGCAGCAGCTTGGGCTCCTGGCGGAGGCTGGAGCAGGCTGGGATGTGCTCTGTGCCGGGCACATGTCAGGCGTGTGCAGAATGCTGCAGCCTTTCGTGTCTAATGTTGCAGGCCATAAAGGTCACCTATATTGTGTTGCTGAACTATATATAATTCAGTGTTTAGAGGCATCTTAATCATCTGGTGTTGGCCACAGCAACAAGGCTGCAGCCTGGGCTGTGGGCAGTGTTTCATGCTGGCACATGCATTAATACATCACTGTGACAGTGCTGCAGGTGGGTGCCTTTCCAGGCTTGGGTTTTCTATCGGTGAGGTGATGGAATTGATCAGTTTTTGGGGTTTTGTTCTGATAGCATGGACTCTTACCTTTCAGTGCAAATGTAAGTGATATTTAAATTACGTTAGTCCTGGTCAGGAGAGTGATCAGTCCAGTTTTGTGGGTGTAAATTGCCAGGGCTGCCATGCAGTTCTGAAGCTGGGACTAATTATATTAATTAAAGCTAATATCTGGCTTTGCATAGAAGCCATCTGAAGCACAGTTAAACAAACTGCAGCTAAATGCAGAAGAATGAAACTCTAAAATTGATCTACTGTGTAAAACAATGTGCAGTTTGTTGTTACAGTTTTGTGTCCAAAACCAGTCTTCCACATCTTCCTTAGGACAGCCTCTGCCCATCATTTGGGAGGGTGGGAGTAGCCAGGCTTACTGATCTTAGCAGGCTGGCAGGGACACTTGCATTTTTGTCTAAATCCATTTCTAATTTGTCTTTCCAAGGCTCAGCTGGCTGGGAGGGACATGCTCAGTGTCAGTTCTCTCTTACCCTCCCTGTGGCTCCCTCCAAGGTGCTGTACCTGTGTGCAGGGTCCTGGTGGATTTCCAGCACTGTCAGTGGGAGCTGGGTACCTGCTTGTGTTGTGCCTTATTTTTAACTCTGTTTTGGACACCTCATTGAGGCAGAAACAAGAGCAGCAGATGACAAGTTTGATGGGTGACTGCCAGGAAAACAATGAAATCCAGCAGAGCTATACCTATGGGGACTATACTGTTTGTGACTCCAGATGTTACGTACAGTTGCAGCCCATCAAGGGGAAATTACAGGATATGATTCCACGAAATGGATTTGTTTCAAGTATCCCTCTGTATACAAAAATAACCAAGTAGGTTAATATTAGTTAATCTTGCAGTCTTGCTCAGACATAACTGACGTCAACAGGAATTTTGTATGCCTGAAGAGGGAATATAAATGCTGACAGGGATCATTTGAGTACAAAGTTAAGGTTTCAGTAAGATTTAGTTACAAATAGCTGGTATTTTAACCAGCCTGATTTAGTATTTACATTTAAAAGAAGGATTTCTGAATTTATCTTCATAAGACTGTACATCAAAGGAGGCTTGTGCTAAGTCCTTTTGGTCAAATTAGGGTTTAATGCAATATCCCTGAGCATGTCAATTAATATTAAATAGACTGAAATAGTAAAATACCATCTCTACCCCAGATGATCATTACAGGAAAGAAGTGGCCCTGCACCTTCTGAGAATGGAGGAGAAAGAATGGGAATCTCGTTAATATAAATTACTTTGCATGGTGCATTTTAAAGTGTATTTTGTTTAATTTTGGAAATGTTGCAGTCATAAAAATTTCTGGATTAACCACCCGGATTTGTTGGTTTATCATGCAAGACACACTTATCTTTATGTATCTTTATGTTAGATATTTACTCTATGACAGTGAATCAAATATTCTCTCCTAAAGCTGAGGGTAGTTTTAAATTATGTTAAAATAATTTAGCTGCTTGACCACGCTTCTCTTATGAAGATATCTGCTAACACCTACATGAATCCTTGGCAAAAAATATTTGTTGCTGGTTATTCCTGCCACTGTTTTCTGAGCATCATAATTCCATATTATAGAATCACAGAATGGTTTGGGTTTGAAGGACCTTTAAGATCATCTTGTTCCAACCCCTCTTCCATGGGCAGGGACACCTTCCCCAGGCCAGGGAGCTCAGAGCCTCACCCAGCCTGGCCCTGGACACTTCCAGCAATGGGGCTCGTGTGGCCAATACAGATCTGTTTTGCACATATTTAATGGATTCTTCATTAGGTAACAATTAAGGTGGATAAAAAATTTTTGGAATTTTCTGCTTAGAATGATCAAATTAATTGGTAGAGTAATGATAGAAGGCTAGCAGTGTCTTTATACATGGTCTTTATTCCTTACTTACAAAAGATGTTATCCAATGAAGTAAGACAACAGATGACAATGTTTTCGTAGCTGTTTCTGGCTTCTGTGTGTACCACTACTGATCTTCCCTCTGAAGAAAAACTCCTTACAGGGACAAACATCAAAATTATGTCTCCTTAATCATCTGCTTAATGGGCCATTTATGGCTTGCAAGGACATAGTTTTGCTTTTTCACGTAGAAGCTTCATAAATACATAGAGAATCCCCTAACTCCTGCCGTTGTCCCGGGAGTTTCAAAAATCAGACCAAAAGTTTCACTTTTCAGATGTTTTCCAAAGCTGCTTAACTTTAAAAAAATAAAAATCCCTTTGGATTTCCTTCAGCTGCATTGAACAGAACATGGATTTTGTGTTAATGTTCTCATATAATTTACAATAGGTTCAGCATGTGGCTCCATAAATGACCATGTCTGACATTACTAGATGGTTTATTTTCCTTAAAGAGTGTCATTAAAAGGTTGTGTGGAGTTTTAAAGTCAATAGGAGAGCTGTGGCTCAAGTCCAGTGCAGTGCTATGAAAATGTATCCCTTCCTGTTTGGTAACTGCTTAGGATCATTTTGATTTTGATTTTTCAGGGCTGTCAGCAAGTTCAGGATTGCAAATCCAAACAACAACTTAATAGAGAATGCAGCGGCTGGTGCTCAGGTAAAACCATTTAATTGCAGAGCTATGCTCTGCCTCTGCTTCCCAAATATTCTGCTCTTACTGATGTCATGAGCAGTAAGTTTTTAGTAAGACATAAAATCTGGATATGTATTTCTGCAACCTTTGTCTCTGTTAAGAACAAATATTTGCCTACACTTCTCCACTGATTTCTCTCACAATTATGCCTGGAAATGGTGCATGATATCTCTTAGAAAATATTGATTTTTATTAGTAGTTAATAGTAAAATGCCCAATAAAATTTTATATTTCTATATATGAATACACACTCTCTCCTTATTATTATCTCTTACGTTTACCCAAAACATGTTTGTGTTTAATATGCCTGTATAGACCTGGCTGTTTTCTAATAAACCACCTGAATGTCACCCACAATAAATGCATTTTTAAAACCCTTGTGTGTGTGCCCTGGGGACCTCCTGTGCATGCCAAAGATGAGCTGGGAGGTGTGAGAGTTATGGGCTGCCGTGTGTCCCCCAGGACCCACAAGCTGGACGGGCACAGGTTTGCAATGAGGCCAACAGTGTGAAAAGCTAAACTGCTGGGGTACCCTGCATCATTAATTACAGTGACCCATTTCTCAGAGCTCCCTTTGTCTTTTAGGATGTCAGGATATGGGACATCTTCCACTGGGTCCCCACCAGACAGTCCGAGGGGCGATATCCAGAGGGACAGGCTGGATGCACGCCCTTGGGAGTGTTTTACAACAGAGGCTGTTCCAGTTTCAAGGCACGTGGATGGTTTTTATGTTTCTGTCAATGTAATAGTGGGGCATGTGCTGGTCTGTGATGGTTGTGGGTGTCTCACATTTTCATAAAGGTCTTTCTAACACTGTATCAAGACACAATCAACTTTTGGGGGCCATGTTTGTTATAAATATTAAAGAGGGAGCTGAACAGAATGAAGGTCCCATTCCAGGCACTTCGGTGGGGTGGCTGTGTTAGAGGGAATGTGCCCAGGCCGTAAGTACACCTGCTGTAAGTGAGATTTAAGGAAAGATGGGCAGGACACTCAGCACTGCTGTTGACCACAGTGGTGCCAGGATACAGGGGGATGAGCAAAAGTTATTTATGCCAAGGACTGCTCATCACCTCTGGAAAATGAGACCAAAAAATTCAAGGGTAATTTTTAAAAAAACACATTCCCCCAAATATACTATTGACATGAAAACATGACCTGTAAGCTATAAAAAGCACTTTGAACTAATTTCTCAGGATTCTAGATTGAAATTGGGTCTGTTCTCTCTGCTTTGTATATTTTACATCTTGGTCCATGGCAGCTGCTGCTTTAGCCCGAAGTCTGTAAGTTGGCTACAGCAGCTCGTGTTCTCTTTTGACTGTCAGGGGACTCGTCACTCGTTATTTAAAGCCTTAATTCTCAACAACACTCTTTTTCCAAAAAGTTATCAAGAGCTTGGCAGGGCTCCTCATTTCTTTCTGTGAGGGAGAGAGAGAGAGTGGGAGTTCAGAGCCTTGCTTTGGGTCAGAAGAGAGCCCAAGATGCTGATGTATAACATATGGCAGGGCAGGCTCTGTCCTGACTTCAGTGTGCTACATCCTGTGCTAATGTCACACTGAGCGGGGCCAAGTGACACCGAAAGGGAAGAGAGAGCCCCGGCTGCTCCTGTGCCTGCATGCACTGGCTGCCCACGTTCATTGATAAAATCTGGGATCTCTGGTCCCTGTTGAACGATCTGCTAAAGTAATTGGAGTCGTGTGCATTTCCAGGCTGGACTGTTTGTTGGAAAAGGAGTAAAGACCATGAGAGCCAAAGCTGCGGATCCCAGGGAGTATCCCACTGTCGATAATGCCAGGTAAGCACATGCTGCATGGCTCGGTATTTTGGAGACTTGTACTGCTTCTTGGCTTCTGAGTTGTATTTAGCAGTTCATTAATGCCTCATTATGGCTGCAGCATCTGAGAAAAACACACAAGCTCTCTCTGATGTGCAGAGACAATTACTCCTTAGCCATGCACTGGGTTGTTTGTGTTATTGCAGACCAAAAAGGACCCCCCTGCACTTGGAGTTGTGAGGACTAAGCAGGGAAGCATGTGGAAGGGGATCCAGAGCCCATTAGTGGGTTTGTAAACTCTAATATTTATTACTAATTACCTGGAAGAACTTATACCTGAAAGATGATGTAAGAGGTTGCTGAGACTGGTCTAGGATTAATGAGGAAAATAAGTAGATCTCAACTGAGATGCACCCAGTTCCCAGAGAGAATCTTTATTGCTCTCTGCAGATTCTCTTTCAGCAGACAGAGAAGCATCGAGGGGTTTGGTCTGTAAGTGCAAGGAAAGCAGCTCCAATTACCCTGTTATCTTTGCTGAGTAAGATTCTTGAAAGAGTCTAATTGATTTTCTAGCATCAACACAGAGATTCTCAATGGGCCCTGTAAGGATATCTACAAAAAGGATCCAAGTGACTTGGGAAAAATATTTTCTGTGCCTCTAAATCACACTGAATCAGATTAAGCAGTAGCTGTGGGCCCATTGGTGTCTAGTGAGAAATCACCTGTTCATTTCATCAGGGTCAGAATGTCATCCTTATAAATGTTTCTTGTTTTCTGCTTTATACCAAAGCTCAGAAGTGAAATCAGGCTAATAGCCTGACTCTGTTTCAGGGCATGCCACCGCTTTAGACCCACCATGCCAATAACTGGAAGCCAAACAACATCTGCTGGGCATGACTGCCTCTGTCTGAAGTCGACTCCCATGTCTCTTGTCCTGCATTAACTAAGATTCTTTCTTCAGGTTTCACCCACATCAGGATGCTGATCCTGAAAAGCCATGGGTTTCTGCCATGATTGATGGTCTTACTGCTTTTAAAAATAATGATCATGGGGCCTGGCCAGGAGTGGTGACATTATTTTCCACAACTCGGGATAGGTTACTGTTATCACTCATCTCACAGCAGACATCAATAGGTCTGTAGGCCAAATCCACTGCAGACATTCCTCATCATTTACACCATTGTGTTTCCTCTGTTCCAGGTTTTTAGACAATGGGGCTGGACTCACTCTGGCAAGGTAATTTCTTAAAATGGATCTTCTTCCCATTTTTTTCCCCAGTGTAACCCCCTTAAGAACAGAAACTCAGACTCCCCTGGCAATTAGTGTAAGACAGGAAAAAGCTCACATTTCCCCCCCCGGGCCACATCAAGTCTGCCCTGGGCAGCCATAAATACAAGGGGCAATTTATCCTTTCATTCTCTTTGCCTCAGCCTGCTTGGGGAATACATCGTAATTCCTGACTATTTCCTGCTGAACGGGAGGTCCTGGACAGGAGGTCCTGATGCTCAAGCACGAAGCTACTTTGGCACTAACTTGCCGGTTTCTAAACATACTTTAGAGGAGGCTGTTGTAGTAGTGCATGCACCTTTTCCCAAATTAAGGAAAAAAATTCTATCGTGTCTGTGGTGTAATTAAAAGTGTTAATTAATTGGTTGTGCTGTGCTGCATATTTACATGGTGTTTCTTTGCTTCCAGTGATGGGACTTTCCCGGCAGATGACGGCTCCAGCTTGGAGGTTGCACACTCCATTTTTGTTGGAAAAAGCAGCAACTTTGGCTCCCAGGGAGGCCAAAACAGCTACCGGGGAAAAGGGGCAAATGGAGAATACAGAACACTGCCCAGAAACAAGTGAGTTATTCTTCTGCCATTTCTTCTTGGCGTTAGTTTAAGGTAGAAGAAAAGCCTCAGGAATTAATGCGACTACCAATGAGTAATTTATACCAGGTGCTTAAATTATTGTTCAGGCCAGAAATAATAAGCATCCAAATAAACTCACTCTTCAGGCCAACAGCTTGAGAGCATTCTTGACTGAATGTGTTTGATTTCATTTTCTCCTTAGTTTATTAGTCACTGGAGAATGGATTAGAGAATCTGACATATCCCAAATGGCTCTTGCATGGTGCTTCAGTAGCACAGCATCAAGGTGAGGGTGCAGCTCCCACAGACCATGACACCCTCCCTCCTGGGGGCATAGCTGGGAAAACATGGCCAATTTGATAAAGAAGCTATTTTTCATTATAACATCTTTTTTATTTTTTGATAGCGGCCCGTCATTTTCTGTTTTCAGCTGCACAGCCTCCTCTCTACCAACCACAGTGCCTACCCACATCCTCACAGCAAATTGTGCTGCCCTGAGCCTGAATTCTACTTTAATAGGTGTTCTTGGTGATCATTAAACCTTCTATGAGGTATATAAAATTAAGTAATAAGCAGTAATAATTAGACGTGTTACGCACACAGCCCTGGCAATACATCTTAGTCATAAGGGACAACAGGAGTGGGACAGCAAGAAAAATCAGAGCTATCCTCAGTTATCATTGGTGTTGTTATTTAAACTGAAAATGCAAAAAAACTTCTTTGCAGTTCAGACAAGCTCTAATCATGTTATTAAGTAAGCAGTGTACTCCTGGGAAGGAGTATGACAGAACATCTGGTATCTATCCTTTCTAGATCTGTCCTTTTGGTACTTGCTTCCAAGGAGACACTTGCCTCCAGGACGTCTGACTGCTATCATTTTTTCAGTCTTGCTGATATTTTCCTGAGAAGCCCATCTGCCTTGAAACAAGGAACCCAATGGCAGTGCTGCCCCACACAGCCCTTTGAGTCTTTCTCGTGGTGACGGATTCCTGGGTGGCTGAGGACAAGGGCTTTGAGCTGCTTTATCCCAGTGTACAAACTTGGGGCAAGATTATGAGTAATTTTTTTTTTTTTGCTTTTGAACCTCATCCCACAGAGGATGTTCAGCAGAATTTCATCTTTCACATGTGAGTTTTCAGATCCCAGTTTTGGGAAAGAAAAGGTGGTTTAGCTACTTGTTAATACCTTTCTATGGTGTGAGAAGACTTGGAGTTTGCCCAAGCTTTTAACACAGGACTGTGTTTATGTTTAAACCTCATAGGACATTCCCTATCCGTGGATTCCAGATTTATGATGGGCCTGAAATGATGGCAAGATGCACATTCAAGAAATTCACCCCGACTGTTGACAGATACTCAAGTGCCATTGGGTTCTTCATGAAAAACTCCTGGCAGATCAGCCCCCAGCACAATGTGTCACAGATCCTGATGAAGAAAAGTGTGAGTAAGAGAAGCAGAAATGTTTAATGTTAGATGTGAAAGGTTTAGAAGTTTTTAGCAGTTGCGAGAGATCTGCCCTAGAGAGGGATTTCCAAGCAGTGATGGGTGTTTCATTGTGCATTCCATCAATTCATTTTGTGACTGTTTTTTTCTTAGTAACGAGTGTTACTTATAAGCAAGTAAAAGGTGATGATCTTATGCCTGGGCAGACATACACAAAGAAATCTGCACTGGAGAAAGGTTTCACCTTGCAACCAGAAGACCCAGAACACGACTCTTAGCTGGGGCAGCATTGCCAGCTGCTGAGGACCTGGTGAGGACCTGGCCTCAGAGGTTGAGAGGGTCACACACGAGATACCAGGAGCAAAACAATTCTACAGAAATAGCAAATGCACTGAGAAGCAAAGCCATGACCCAGTTTCTGAGATCAGCTGTGAAATTCCTGTTGAGCACAACAGGGACTTCCCTTGAGCTGTGACAGCAGAATGGGGCTCTGTATCTCTGCCTTGGCAGAAGCTGTAGGATGCTGAGCAATCCAGTCCTTGTCCTGGACTCCTGCAGGGATTGTGACTCTGAACACTCGGCTTGAGAAATGATGGATTCCACCCGGCTCTCTCTCAGGAATCACGACCTCTCCTTAGCTTTTTCCAAACAAGGTCCATACTTGTTAGGATGTCCATGAACTGTAGTAACTTTGGCTTGAGGTTTGGCTTTATCTTGAGGAAAATTTCCATTGCTCTGAGATTGACTAATATCACTCCCTCTGGCAAGCAGAGAGTTTGTCTGTGCCCTCTCTGGTACACTTTAGACCAACAACCAGGGGGTATTTCATGAAAGGATGACCTTGATTGCAGTCACTTGACTGCTCCTCTAAGGAAAACATGGTCCCTGTGCATTTCAGTAAGGAGATCTTAGTTACCTTAAATGCTTTATGGACCTTTGGAACAAGAATAAGGGGTAATTTGCTGTACCTCCTTCATGTGCTCCCTTGAGGAAATGATTATAAGATGGTCATGGGGAACATTAACAAGAAAATTAACACGGAGCTGGGGAGGGGAGCTTAGAGAAAAAAAGTTTCATCAGTGGAGTGGAAGAGAGTGGAAAATTTCCTTCAGTAATGGCTGTAGGATTGTCCACCAGAATGGTTTCAGACAGGTGATATCTGTGCACATTAGCAAGGGGATGATTATAGCTTCAATGGCTGAAAATGCAGCTCTTTAATACAGTCACAACATTTGAGACCAATGAGCCTGTTAAATATGCAGCATTTTGTGTTTGGGAGGCAGTTTAGTACTGAAACACCTTTAAGATCTAAGGTTTTCAAAGTAAAAATGGTCAGAAGATTTCCTAAATAATTCTGCGAAACAAATTAAACCAGTGGAGTGTAAGCCTATTACAAAAAATCTCAAAACTCAAACAAACCCTAATGACATTATCCCAATAATTATCTATTTCATGTATTTTTCCAAGCAAATATCAATTTCTGAAGCTGGTATTTTGCCAGCTTAAAAACCATTTATGTTTGTAAGCACCTGCATCCCAGCAATTTTCACTTTGATTCTGTTTTATCTGGATTGAGCATGCTACATCTGATTTCAGACTTGTAGGATCACAGTGAGTTTAATTTTTTTGTTGTTGCATATCGCTACATGGGATAATATATCTTTGCCTAGTTAAGTTAGAGCCTGTCAACAATTTTAATTAATTTCCCATCTCCAGGCTTCATTTTATTAGTTTTTAAAGGATGGCTAAGTACTAATTCTCTAAAGTACAATCATTTTACTTTTATTCTTTAAGAAGAAATTAAACACTACTGCAAGTTGTACCGTGATGACCAAACTATTAGTCATGCTGAAGGGTAATTGTATAATTAATCAGACTAATCAGCAGATCAGTTAGACAACAAAATAAAAAAGCCAGTCAGGTCTTGTTTAATTCCAGCATAAAAATAACAATGAGCAGAACAGAAGACCTGAGCATTACACTCCACACAAAGTATTCTGGCTGTCTATCCACTGACAAAGCTGAATCTCACACATTATCTATGCATTTATCCACTGCAATATTATTGCTGGGCTTGTTTGTTTGTTTTAAGAAGTGTTTTTGAAAAAGTTATTTCAAAGTGGTGGAAGTGTAGTTGGTTGTAACCCAGCTGAGGGTGACTGATGGTGGTTGTCTCCTGTAGATCTGTCAGTCAGCAGGACTTGGAGAGCTCAGAGAAGATGCCCCAGCCCAGAACTGAGCCATGTCCAAACAGAACACTTGCACATTACTTCTTAAGACCCAACATATCTGCTTTTAGTCCTAAAAACAGCCAGCCATTCACCCCTCTGTCCCTGTGAGCCACAGAGTGAGGTGAGGAGCGTGAGCAAGGCCACCTGCAGCAGGTGACCTTGGGAGGAGAAGGCTCCCAAACTGTCCCAGCTCGCATCCACTGCTAAAAGCCCCTCTGGTCATTTTGTCCCTGCAGCCAGGATTTAGGGTGGGTTCCAGCCTATTCCACTCCTACCTGTGCCAACACTGCGGCATTTCAGGAATTGCTTCTGCCAAAGAAATCCCAGCAGTCTGTGTTGGGTGGGTTTGGGATCCTCAGAAGAGCTCCCAGGGGCCAGGACTGACTCCTGGCTATGGACTAGCAGCTCCCATGGGACCGCAGTCCTGCCCAGCTAAGAGATGGGTGCTTCCTAATGTTGACTTTGCTATGTTTAGCCCGTGTTGTTTTAGTGCTGGGTTTCTGCGTCAAAGCACACATTTGCAAACAGTTCATGATGGGAAAAAGAAAAGCAGACACTGAGTTGAAGTCTGTTATTTCCTGAAATAGAAAGCACAAAAAAACCAATCCCAACCCTGAAGAGACTCCTGACCAAAGAGAATTTGGCAGGGTGAGGGTTTGCTTCACTCCAGCAGAGGAAAAGCCGTGGAGACAGAGACCTTGGTTGGTAAAAGACAGGAAGATTCCCACTGGATGAAAATGATTTTCTTAAAACGATAACAGTGGTACAGTGAGATGCCTTTTGTTGGCAGTTTGTGCCAACACTTGGATTTTACAAAAAGTTGCAAGTTATTAAAATGATTTCCAGTACCTTATTATTTTTTAATATAGAAAGTGCAGTCATCAGGATTCCCTGCAGGTGTGTTAGGTGTGCTGCCTTTGGACAGGTTGAGTTAGCACATTCTTAAGAGATTACACAGAGAATGCTGTCAGGCTTCAGACAGGTAATTCAAGTACCCTTTATACCATATCACTCTGAGGCAGTCCACACTTAGTGAAATTAGGTGTCTGAATTGTAGTGTGATATCTGCACATGACCTGTCTCTGCACCCTCTTCCAGCTCATTCCTAGCTCCGTGTGAACAAACCTGAGGAGCTGAGGTTTTGTTGTTGTGTGTTCACTTAGAAAAATATCCACTGCCACAGCTGTAATTGCAAACTCAGTTACACTCCTCTCCCACGGTGTACCAAAGTAAGGTAACCTTGAGGCTTATACAAGAAGTGACACTGCTCATTAACATTTCCACTTTAATTCTGACTTTCAGACTTTTTAGCGAGAAGAATAAAATTAGCACCAAAACTGTCTGCTGCTGGATGGAAACACTGAGAGTGTTGATCAAATGTGAGATGTACAGGCTGTGCCTTCATTTGGTTTGAAGTGCAGCTGACTTTGTTCTCCTACCCAGTGAAGTGCCTGTTTTTATATCCAGAAGTGCCATCACAAAGTATTTATAACGGGGTTTTGAGCTGCAGCACAGCATTTGCATTTTTTAATATCTCCTCTTTGATAAATTAAAACTAGAGAAAAAAACCCTAACTTTTGGGATCTTCCTAGGCCAAGGCCAAGTAGCCTTTTGGGGAAAAACTTCCTGTGGTGCAGCAAGAAAAGGTTTTAAAAACCTCAAAAATACTCCTTAAATTTCCAGCTGTTTGAGCCTCCTTTAAAAGAAGCTGCTTCAAGTGTTTGTTTATGAGGTTCATCCTTAGACAAGAAGGTGGCAGAAAAATGGTTCTAGGCTTTAATTCAATTTTAAAGGAATGAAGACTTTTGTTCTGCAAGTAGTTGTTACTGCAGGGTTTTGGTTTTTTTGAAGGCAATGGACTTCCCATCTAACTCAGAATCACAATAACCCTCCTATTCCCCTCAGCTGTTCTGTTTATTATTGTTAAAATAAAACTTTTAAAGCCCTTAGTAAATGTGCAGCCTGATCCTGCTGATCCTAATTCTTACCCATGTGCACAGTCCAATTAAAATTATTTGGGCTAAATGGAACAAATTACAGTCCTTGGGGTCGGTGTGATACAGTTGTTATTTATGCTATCTGCTTTTTTACATGTTGCTGCCAGATTAATTGGGAGTGCTTGACCTGGAGTAATTATTTTCTTGATTACTTTGGAACTTAATCTTCACACTGTAATAATTTCATCTGCAGACATTAAAATATTCCATGCTTCTATTGCTCTACATCTGCAGTTTCCTTGTTTTGCTGGATTTTCATATCAGGACAGATATTTTTATTTTGCTACTGAAAAATCTTGAGAGCAGAGTTATGCATAATGGGCATAATGCTTCCTGCAGTTATTTCTCTTTCCTAAAAAAAAAAAAAAATCTTCAGGGGATATATTAGAATGTGCATGAGACCCAATTCTGAGAATTTAAAACTTTTGTAAGTTTTAAGGGGTTTTAGGAGAAACAATTAGAAAAAAATGGCACTGACAGAACCACTTAAAATGGACATTGAAAAACTATGAGAAAATTCCCCAAATATCTGGTTAGTTTTTTTCTTTATTAACAGCTGTAATATTCCCCAGTAAATTTCATAAACATCCAATACCTTCCTACACTTTCAGTCATCCTCTTTATTTTGCCACTATTCAATTTATTTCTGTGTGATTTCAAGCCATACCTGGTGGTATGGGTGCGTTTCAAAGAACCAAAAGTCTAATTTTTATGAAAATATCTCCTGGGATTAAGAAAGGAGAGGGAGAACCAACAAGGCTGGCATTTTCTCTGAATAGAAGAGGCAAACCAAAACTCTTTGCTCAGACAATAGAACTCCGTACTTCCATCTGTATCACTATCAAAACACTGCAAAGCCAAGTCCTTACTTTGAGCTAACTTTGATTTTTCACCTTATTTTCTCCTCTAGGTTGGTCTGAAAGTGTTTTTTGGCAGACTGGGCTGGTGGTTTGGAAACAATGTCAACGATGGTGACAAAATGTCCATCTTCCATGACCTGGGTGGCTCGGTGACAGATATCCTCACTGTCCCTGCTGGAAGGGGGCGATGTGTCCGGGAAATCCGCACAGGTAATGGGGCAGCTCAGGCAGCACCACATTGGCTGTTGAGGGGGAAGGCAGGGAAGCTGCTCAGCACTCCTCACACCAGAGGTGAATAATAAATTTGGTATAATTTTGCCACAAGTTGAAATTGAATTGTGGGGAATTTTGGTATTTTCCAGTTTCAGGTATTTGTCTACTCTATCATGGGGCTCTAGTGGATTGCTCTGGTGAATCAAGGTTTAGTAATGGAAGATGTTACTTCTCTAGTACCCTGCTTGTGCTCAGGATGGTGAAATGGGTGGCTGAGATGCAAACTCACACTCATTTCATATTTCCCACGCAGAAATCACTGGCTGAGGGGTGGTCTTAAACCTTTCCAGCAGCAAATGTCACAATCAAATCCTGAGTACTCGTGTCTCCTTAAGCTAAAAAAAGTTTTAGGCTTTTGCTTTAGTTGCATAGCAGAGAGCAGGAGTTGCTACTTAAGTGTCTAAACACTGGCATTAAAACCCTGGTGTGTTTTGGCCGGGCAGAAACAGGATTGGGCTCCTATGAAATAGTCCCTTTGTCCTTGGCACTTAGTTTGGCTCTGTGTCTCTAGAGAAACGATCATCCCTGCTCTGGCAGCCTAAAAGTTAAATTCAGAGTTGCAAACAAGTAGACATTTATATTTTTATTTCTATTTTATTTCTATTTTTATTTCTATTAATATCCTCCTGGTTATGGCACTCTACATGGTGAGACAGTTTTTCCACCATAGAAAATTTCCTTGGCTAGGTTTAGGCAAGCATAAACATTTACTTCTCTGGGATCCATTACTTACCAGCATTTTTCAACTAATCAGCATCCAGCAGGATGAGTAAAGGTCATATTAAATGCTTCACTTTATGAGTTTTGGGGAGGGAAATATATGTATGTACAGGGTAGAAGAAATTAGTCCCGTGCAGCAGGGTTTGATTAATTTGAAGAGGATAAATATTGGAGTATTTCAGCTTCACTCTGATTCTCAGCACCCTGACTAACTGGTGACTTGTTTGTCTGTTAAATTCTGAGTGTTGTACTTCAGATCAAAAGCCTAAAAGAGAGAATCCGATTATGGAGAAAGATGGTTTGCTTTGATCTTAACAACTTTATTACAAAATATGTTTTTCTGTTCCTTTTCATGTAGCTCTGGTAGACAAGAACTTTTATTCTTCCCCAGCGCAAGCAGGTGAAAATATGCTTTCAGCTGAAGGAAATAGTGACTCCTGTGTTACTGCTGAATGGAGCCCAAGATAGTCAGTCTAGGGATGGGCTACTTGGCATGGAAAACTGAGATCCAAGTCCTTCAGCTAACATTGCAGGCAAATCCTTTCTGAGCTAAGTGCCTAGAGTACAGTTAATTCCTTTCTGCTTGGTTTCTTTCATTCCCATTTCATGCTCCTCTTCTCCTGGATGTAATTTGCCCAAGAAAGGCAAACGCCTGGGGAAAAACAATTCCTCTGGCAGTGTTTCTAGATCCAAAAATCCTGGGGACAGGCTTTCCTGAGGGTGTTTTAATCTGGCAGCTCAAACTTTCCCACCCTTTGTGGTTGGTTCATGGCCCCTCGCTGTCTCCAAGCCTCATGTCTTGTTCCTCCTGCGATGTCCAAGCCCTTCCTTCAGCAGGGAGAACTAAGCAATGCCTCATGGTTCTGGGACCACCTAAAAATCATGGATTCACTCAAGAGAGAGCTGTCAGGTTTTTTAGTCCTTCATTTTTGATTCTGGAGCCTGTAGGGTTTTTGTTGTCCAAACAAGACCAGCCCCTTTGCTCTTTAATGACAGCCGAAACTCTCATGTTGTAATGTAAATAAAACAAGGCTTTGAGGAGAAACCCTAAATAGAGGGAAACTCACAGGGAAATCACAAGGGCTGCCAGCACCACATCTTCTGGCAGTCTCTGAGTCACTCAGACTTCATCCTCAGGGCACTGAGGTCCTTGGTGTCCCTTCAACCTGACTTTCAGCTGTTGCAAAGGCCAGTAAAGGAAGAAAAATGTAGGGAGAGGCTCGTTTCACAGCTCTCTCCATGTAGGCATGTGAGATTTCTAGTGGCATGGAACTGGAGACTCATTGACTCCTGCAATACTTATTAAAATGTAAACAAGATTCCTAAACCTTTTCTGATTTTTGTATAAATGGCAGGAAAAGTGCCTTGGTTTCCCCTGGGTGGTTGAAGTTGTGCAGTGCTTGCCTGCACAGCTTGTGTTAGTGCTTGCCTGCAGACTTTGCAGCAACTCATCAGGGGAGGCTGTGAAACTTCTCCTTTTTGGTATTAGTCTTTATTAAAATAAGCAGAGTTTTTGGCAGTATGTGCTGTTTTCTTTTAGAAGCTTAAAAAGGTGTTAGACAGTCATAAGAGACTGCCACATAGCCAAATTAGTGTCAGTTTTGAATTAACAAAAACTGATGCCTTGCAATTCTAAAATACTCTAAGAAATGCTGTTGATTTTGCACCAGCTCCCTTAGTCACTACTTCACCGCTGTTGGCTGAGATAGAAACGATTCCATTTTTGTTAACTCTGTTCTTGCAGTAAATGTTTGCAGTTGTGCTGATCCTGCATCTCTAAGTCTCACATCTTCAGCTGGTTCTGTGCACTCAGTTCCTCTGTGGTTTTGGTGGTGATGCTCCAAAACATAAAGCCAGCAAGAGATGCAGGAGGTAGCGAGCAGCGCTTTTCCAGCCTCAGGAAAGCTGCGCAGTCCCAGGATATCTGTGGTGCTTGGGGATTATCAGCACCTGGCAGACTGGGAAGAAGGAAAAGCCTGCGAGATGTTTCTCAGTTCGTGGTGTCTGTATTTGGATAAAGAGGTTCAATTTGGATCTCTGATATACACCAGCTGAAAATCAAAGTAGTTTTCCTGATGCCAGTGACATCCTGGCATGTCTTAAAGAAAGCTACATTTTTTATTTTCTGCAAATATTTTAAAGTCTTTACTTCGAAATTTCATCAAGAAAGTATTTTTCCCAAAGACATTAACATTTTTTGAGCAGTCAGTCAGCCACAAAGGGAGAAGGTATGTTTTGATCTTCTCATTTTTAAGGTTTTTTGCCCCAACTTGACAGCTGACAGCACCGCAGGACAAAAGCAAGAATAACAAAAAAAGAAAGTAAGAAAACCTTTTCTCAGAAATCAAGACTGCCATTTCTAATACTTGGCCTATTGCTTATCTTCATACCCATTCTCCAGTTGAATAGCAGATCCCCCTGATTTGTGAAGAACTTAACTTCTCAGTTTCACAGTCTACTTGGGAAAATTGCCATGTAAGCATGGGGAAATCTGACACATCTCTTCAGAATGAAGTGTCAAGCAGCTAAAATGACAACTATGTCCATTAAACCACCCAGGCAATTAGCAGGCTCACATTTTATGTTTTAACCAGCTCTTCTTCTCCTACCGCATTAAGCTGTCACCACTTCTCTTCTTGTAAAGTCTCTTTATGACCCATTTTCTTTTAAATATTTTGATAGAAGTAACCAAAATTTATGGAGGTGGTTCTAAGGAAGATGGATTTTTCATTCTAAAAAGTGGATGAGTTTTTCATTCGTGTTGACTCAGTGATGCTCCATGTGGGCAAAACAGTCCCTTCACATAAGAACTGGATTTCTTGATCAGGGCTGTAACCTCCTTTAGTAAGAAACATTTTTAAAGATCTGTCACATATACTATTGTATTTCCATGGGACTGAAAATCACTCTTGCTGTCTTTCAGTTCTGGAGAGCATCCACTCAGTGGCCAGTTTGTCATTGCAGGAGACCACATGACACTTTGCAAGTCATGTACAAGTAATTTAAAAAACATTTCTATAATGCATATGTGGCATTTCCCTTGCTCTAGTTATCATCGTTTCATTCTCCAAATAATTGTGATCATTGTCCTTAATGTCAGATTTTTGACCTGGTCCCTACACACCAGGAGGAAAATGCTACCAACAAATATCTCTGACCTGTTCTCCTCATCATCTTATTGAAGCATTCTGTAAACTCTTCCAGCACTTCCTTGGACTCATTAACAATAGTAGCAAGCACTTCAGGCCATGCATAGCTCGCTCACTCTCTCCTTTTTTTAATCTTTACACAAATAGCTTTATGTGGGAATCTTGTTCTTGGTAGTCTGTAATCTAGGAATCTTTGGGACTCATTGAATGCGTCTCCATCCTTTCTTGTTTATCATTTGTGCATTTCATTTTGTGGGAGTGCAATGTAAGAGTTCATTCCAACTGGTTTTTGTTAGAAAATGATGTTTTGGTTGAGAACAATTAATACACTGATGGGATTTCAGGTCTGAATGTACCTGACCAATCCCCTGCTCTGACCTCAGCATTACCCCATCCTGATGGGGCTGAGTGAGATTGAAATGTAGTTTATTGCATTGTGTGTTACTGGCTTTCCAATCGTGGTTTGAATGTGAATACAAAATAGGTTTTTCTTCTTGGTTTCATAGATAAAAAAGACTTTTTTGTCAGACTGCACAAATAATTCATTCTTCCTCGATCCATCAAGAATGAACAAATGGGCTGCTGCCCAGAGATTGTCTTGAGTGAATCGATAGTTTCAGCCATCAGGAGAAATTTATGTTAATGTCATTCTGGGATCCACTTTAATCTTTGAGTATCTGCAGATACCACTCAGAATAGCTTCCCATCATTGAAAGGTGTGAAAGGAGGAGTGGATTGAATATGCAAGTAACATTCACAGGTGTGAGGGGAGGGGTAGGAAAAGATGTCCTATCTATTGGAGATCCTCAGGAGCTCCAACTCAGCACCAGGAGCAGGCACAAGCGTGGGATCCTTCTGAGCATGAAACTGGAACTGGGAGCTGAACTCACCAGAATGCCTAACTAAAATAAGTCTATGTACAAACCAATGAGAGAGTCTGGTTTTGCAGAGCTTTCAGTTTGTATAGACAAGAGAAAGATAAGAAGATCTGGAGATGTGAGTGCCCTGCATTAGCAGGCAGATATCCTGATAGACGGAGTCTCCACCTCTCTGCTGGTCTTGGCTGTACTTGTATCCTTGAGAAATTAAAATCTGATAAGAAACTACTGCTTCCATTTAGATCTACCTCAAACACATAAATTGAGTTTAAAAATAATTTTGATGGATGGATGCTCATGTAGAAGCTTAGACATTTCTGAGCTACCATGGGTTTTTATGTTGGATGTTTTAAGTTCTTGATGCAAAGAGTGTTATTCTACACTGCAGGACAATGAAGGCAGCAGATTATGGGTGTCCTCATCTGTCCTTTGTGCATCTGAAACACTTCAGGGAATATGACAAGCTGCCTGCAACAGCCCTGCATGCAGAGACAGATTTGTATGACTGTCAGTGCATCCTCCTTTTGCACTGAAATTTCACATGGTGGAAGGCAGGGGATCATTGTGCCTTCAGCCTTAAAACTGATGTTTGCCACATGAATTTGCCTTTGCTTGAATGATGGCAGGGCAGAAAAAGCACACAGGTGGAGTGTGGTTTTGTGATTGGTCTGTAGAGTTGAGCTACAAGCCAGAGGCATCTGTTGGTCCCTGCAAGAAGAGCTTTGTTGAAGCCTGTGGACCTTGATATTTAGTGTATAAGGTCATACAGTCAGGTCATTGAGTTTTAGCCCCCAGAATTTCAGCCTAGTCTGCTACTTGAGAGCAAAGATGTGGATTCTATTAGATAACTGGACCTAATCCAAAACCCATTGAAATAACTTCAGTTTTCTCTATTTTCAATGGAATAAGTATGTTTTTAAAGTGCAGGGATTTGAATTCATAAAAAAAGAGTTACTTTGTGATACTTCCTTGATTACCCTTCTCCCTAAAGATTTTGAATAGTGAACATTTTTATGGCACTGTACAACTCATATCTCACTTCATGGTGTCCCCATGGATGGCTGCAGATTCTATTTCTGTTTTACCTTTTTTATTTGAGCTGGAAACATTTCAGTGACTTTCCAAATGTTCTGAACTCTTCATTGGCAAAACCATTTACAGGCAACCATGATCAAATGCACATGTTATGGCTGCACCTGGCTGGTTTCATGGATATGTTTGTCATTTTCCTTTCACCCTCAGCTTTACATCCAGGCCAGATGCCCTGAGAACCTGAGCATGTCCTCTGCCAGAGCAGCATTCCCTTCTCATCCCGTGGAGGTGCATTCCAGCCGTACCAGCCTGACATCATGCTTGAGCAGGATTATATCTTCCAGTGGGATGGCAGAGCTCCTGAGGAGGTCATCCTGTACCCCACCAACTTCAACAGGTACTGCCCTATGCTGTAAAAAACGTTTTTTTTTCCAAAGCAGCTTTATCATTTTTCCAGATTATTCACGAGTGAACTTTCGAAGGTCTTAGCAATTTCTGAGAATGTGAAAGCAAGGTTTTAAAGGCTGGCACTTACTGATGCAAAGAGATGCTTCTGCTTTCACTCTGTTTCAGCTTTTTTGATGTGCAGAGAGGCTTCTCTTTCCAGAAAGTTTTGAAACAGAATCCAAGTAAGTCCTGGCCTGCTGTCGCTGAAATCCCTCCAGAAGAGCTCTGGCTCTGGCTCGTTTATTTGTACTTGTTGCTGCACACATAATTTATCTCCCATATATATAAAGTGCAGAAATACATCAGAATGTGCACAAAACTTTGCATCTTCTCTAATCCAAACAACACTGGAATAATTGCTTCTTTCAAACTAAAGTTTTAATATATTAGGTCTCAGCAGAGCAAAGTTGCGGGCTGTGCTGTATTTATTTCCCATGTTTTCTTAGCATTCTATAAAGACATTTTAGATGCTACTTTTCCCCCTTGCAATCTTCTTCATTTTGCATGGTTTCATTTATGGCTTTTAGTGCTGTTCTTGCTTTAGTGAAATTACTTGTGCTTCGCACTGGTTCCACTGTTAACAGAGGGTCCTGCAAACCAGTCAGCTCAGCAGGGGTGGCATTGCCGTGGCTTGCACAGGGGAGATGCTGCAAGGGATGAGCACCACAAGAAAGCCTGGCCACCACCTTGGGTTCTGCAGCTTGCCAGAGCCCTCAGTTATTGTTAAAAACACACTATGGTAAAAGAACAGAGGTTTGCAAGCGAAACCTCAGCTGATTACACACAACAGAGGCTCAGGTTTCCAGAGCAGGTTTGAGATGTTTGGCATGAAAGAAGGCAAAGGCACTTGAGGATGTGAAACAGCATTCTCTGCTGGTAAACCTGGAGGGCTCCCAAGTCTCTCCAGTATTATCCACCAAACCCCACAGCCATCTGCTGCTCCTCCAGCAGAGTCCTTGCTGTGGCCTTAGGTAGGATAGTTTTGGCCAAAACTTGAGCTCTATTTAGTTCCCCTGAACTTTGGAGCTGAAAAAATCTAAAAATACTGTCCTTTGATCCCATTATGAAGGCCCATGGGAATGCACCTAAGAAGGGCAGTGTTTCCTCTTTATAAATGCCCGTTCCAGAGAGTGACCCACATCTGGGCCTCTTGATTTAAGGATGCAGTAGCTGTAGGACCAGCCACTAGGACTGAGTTGCTACATGGCCAGTGTTTGGACATTCCTGTCACAGGGGAATTATCAGAACTAAATCCCTGTTTTCTGTATTAATGTAACTTTGTGCACTTTAAAGAAGAGAAAGACCTATTAGTCACTCATGGACAACTTGAGCTTTGCAATTACTGTCTGTCTTAAAATGGCAGGCTCTCTCCTTGCAATTGCAGAGCTAAATCTTCTGCCAAGTCACTGATGCCCAACTCATTTGCCAAAACTTTGGCCCACAGTCTTTAAGAACAGATTTAAATTTGAAGGGAGCACCAGGGCTTTGGTAAAGCTGAGCTTGAAGTTTAACTCTCGTTCAAGCATCAATTTAGCTACATTGTAATATTGAAAACCACAATGTGGTTGTGGTTCCCTTTGCCTTGCATGAAACCAGTTATTTGAACTGGGCAAAGGTTTGTGTTTTTTTCTGATCCAGAAACAGTTGGCAAGGCACCTGTTTTGAAGAATTATAAGAAAAAAATATACTGTAACAAAGGAAAACCACAATTTAACTTCATTTCATTTAGAGCATCTTGCTAAGAAATAATTGGGAATGAATTGTGTGGCTGCTCTGTCTCCACCTCAAGTATGCTGGATGCTCTCTAATGTGAGACTTAAGGCTGATGCAATAATGAAATCTCCAAACTGCATGGAAAAACACGGAGAAATGAGATTCCCATGGAAGGGTGAAGGAATTGAGGCAAAAAAGAGATTTTAGGAGTTTGAAGGAAAATAAATGCCTGCTTAAGCAATTTAATGTATGACCTTTACTAAGCATTGTATTCCAATGATTTCTGGAATGAAAGAAATCTCATATTGTGAAGCCCAGAGTAATCACAGATAGAAAAACAGGGAAGACTTTTACCTGTCTCAAATGGCTTTATGTTTTATCTGTTCTTTTTAAAATCAAGATACTGAAATATCTCCAAAAAATGAGCTCTTAATATAGTAACATCTGTGCCAAACACATGATGCAAACCAAATAATGCTGGGATGAACTTAAATAGCAATCTTCTAGGATTAATAATTTCAGAAATAACCTGAGTGAACAGTTAAACTGTTTTCAGTCTTGTCATTGTGAGCTGACGGATGGCTGTATCCAGGATGCTGCCTTTGCAGGCTGCCTTTACTTCTGGAGTGATCTGCTCTGTGCTGGCTAAAGGAAGGTCAGAGGGGAAATAAAGAATCTGACAGGGAGATGTGTACCAGGATTTGGATTTCTGTGGAAATCAGGCACAGCATTAACGTTGAACACTTTCATGATTAACACTTTCCTGCCTCTGAGGCATGGTAGAAAGACCCAGTGGAACTCATGCCAATCTAGACATCTGTTAGAAGGCTGGAACGCCCAGATTCCTGGGGTGGGCAGGAGCTGGTGGGGATGAATTCACATGACTCAGCTGAAATTGGCAGCGCTGTGAGCTGTGAATCTTGTCCAGTGAGTTCAGAGGCACCGCTGGGGTGGATTTGCTCCGTGGAGGAGGACACCAGTTACAGCACAGCCACCCCGCAGATCTTTATCGTTCTATCCTGCTTTCTTTCTTTCTATCTTGCTGTAGTAGTTGTGCCTTCTTCCAACTGATTCAATCCATGTTTAGAGTAATCCTTCAGTTTCTTTGCTTCCATCAAACTATGTGGCTGAACCAAACAGAATTCCTCTGTCTCCATGTGCTGCAAAGGGGCTGCTCCACGCCTGCCAGTGTCGCTCCCAGGGAGAGATGGACTGGTTTGCATTTACCAGGGGATCTGTGCCTCTCACTGACTGATGGGAAAACATAAAGCCATGGTGGAGACCTGCAGGTTGTGTTTTCAGGCTGCTGGGGAACATTGCAGGCTCAGCAGAAATGCCTGATTAAGCTACAGATAAGAGTTGTCTGTCTCATGCCTGGGAGTTTCCCTGCCAGGATGAGCAGGAGGATGGGTATTGATGTTTCTGGAGAGGGGTAGTGCAGGGCAAGTGACTTCTGAATGTTTTGGCAAGTGAACAGGAGAGCCCAGGCTGGAATTTTAATGCTTAGGAATGAAGTGTGCTCCAGAGTCTGTCCAGATCTGCCGAGGGTTTCTTTAAGGGCAGGAAAAATGTGTGCAACACCTTTATGAATTCTCAGGTCTCTTCTCCATAGGTTTTGTCTCTTTGTTGGAGTGGTTTCCATCACCTTCACCCCCTCCAAGCTGTTTGTATTTTTTCTTTTGTTTGGTTGGTTGATTTAGTTTGGATTTCTTTGTTTGGGGCCGTGGTGTGGCTGTGGGGTTTTTGGGGTTGTTTTTTTTTGGGGAGTGGTTTCTGGTTTGTTTTTTTTTTCCTGCTTCACAGAAGTTTGAGAATTATCTGCAAGACTTAGTTAAGGGTTTTCCTCAAAATTATTGTCCTGAAGCACAAAGGTCCACAGAGAATATCAGGCTTGTTCCAAGATGGAGGAGGGGCTGGTAAGCCTAGAGGAGAGCATGGAAAACATTATTTGGTTGTGAGTAAGTACCTTCTTTTGGGTGCTGGAGAGCAGTACAAAGATTGGCACTTCATACAGCAATCAAAGTCAGAAATTTAATCCTTCAGTTTAATGACCCAGGCTTTGTGCCTGTGCAAATTTTCTAATCACAGAAGCAGCAAAAGCAAATACTATTATCAAAGGCACAGGGCTGCTCGGTAAGTCAGCCAGGCTTCTTGGTGCTATCAGCACATCTAAAGATAAGAATTATATCTCCTCAAAGCACATATCTAAAGTTCAGTGTAATAAGTCATGTTGTTGAAGCTGCCTGAAAGCAGTGGCAGATTAAGCATTCCTTGTTTTTAATGGGAACAGGGAAATACCTCTGTACTTGGTCTGCTGAGGCTCAGAGGGAAGGGTTTTCCCTTGTTAGGGCTCTCTGCTGTGGTTTGACAGGGAGAATTCAGAGAAACGTGCTGGAGGTGTACAGTGAGGCTCATCATATTGATGACCTTTGGTGCCTTGATGCAGAAGTTTGATCCTTATCAGAGTCTTTTTAAAAAAAAAAATAAGGGAGGGGAGGGCCAAATTTCTTGTCACAGCAAACAAAAGGGCAGATGCCCATGTGAGTGCTCAGGCACGTGTTCAGTCTCTCTCCTGCTGTGGGGTTTGTGCAGGGATGGGCACAGGTTCACTGCTCAACTCCTCTGTTTCATGGGCTGCAGACCTGTGCTGGAGCTTATCATGCTCACCAGTGAATAATCTTAATTATCTGAAAATTCAAGAGCCCAGAATGAGCTTGTGTCTAAACTTCCCCTTAAAAATCCTGGATCCTTTAGACCTTGGGTGACACAAAGCTTCCAGGAGGCTGCAACACATCCAAAGGTGGAGATTTCAGTGCAGGGAAACTTCCACAGCCCAAGTCTGCACTGAGACTCTGGGGGACTCATTATATTTGTATTTGCCAAGGTTGTGTAGGTAGATTTTTTCCTATGGCTTCTTATTCAATGCCAGTCTGATTCATACTTTCAGCTACTTGTCATTTTTGCGATTAAATTCCTTAGTGGTGATAAGGTCTGGAGAAAAACAAAGATAACAAGACAAGGCTAGAATGTGCTTGTTGCAGTCTTGCCCAGTTTAGAGATATTTCCTAAATTGTTTCTTTTTCAGATTAGTTTCCAATGAGTTTTCCCTCTTGCTTCCTAGATTGATAAATGCTCAGGAAGGCATAATTAGTATTTCAAAGTGGAGCTCATAGTTTAAGACCGTGAATGCTTTCTGTTCTTGTTCATGCTTGAGTTCTGACCCCTCCAGCCCCTAGATCTGGATGCAATACAAGGAACACCACCGCTATTTCCAATAATAATAATAAGTAAAGTGCTACTTGGGTTTCATAGCCTGCCCCTCCTGATAACATCTGTGATTCAGAGTTAATCATCCACACAACACAGAAGTCAGCAGATATATTTGAATTTCCTTCTGTCTATAAATCCCTTAAATTACCCACAGATCAGCCCATGAATGAAAGCCACAAGATACATATTTTTTTTTTTATAATTGGAAAGAAGCTAAAACATTTGCCAGAACACCAGGCTGCAGATTGCACCACTAGGTACAGTTGGATGAAGCCAGTGCTGGCATGGCCGTGTCAGTGTGATCCTAAAGCCCTCAAATCTTTGCTCCTGCCCTGCTCCCTGTCCTCTGCAGCTGGGATTAACAGGGCAACTCTGAGGAGACACATCCTTCCTGAGATGATCACTTTGCAGCAGGAATTAGAACAATCTGAGCATCAGACAGCTCCCAGATGGCAAACCAGGCTGCTTGTCGCTTTGCAGCCTGGTGTGTGAAACCTGAGGGGTTTTGCCTGCTTTCACCCTTCTCCTGGCCCAGGGAGTGGGGCTTGGGGATCTGGAGGGATCTCCTGACTTGATGTTCATCCAAGACACACAGCAGGAAAACACAAAATACACAATAGTCAGTGATAGAGAACTTGGGAAGACATTAAAGAGATAGAAATTGAATTGGGATGTGATTCCTCCATGACAACATGTAGGGTGGGAAAAAAGCTGATAAGATGATGTACTGTATTTAAGTGCAGGAAGTTCTTATTTTGCTTGAATACATTTGTCTGCAAGCCAAATGCTGTCTGAGTCAGACCTTGGTTTCATGAAGATCAGCACATCTGTACCTCAGGGCAGGATCCCTTCTGTAATTTGTTGAGCTTCACAAAAGCAAAAATAATTCTTCTTGCCTAAGGAGATGTGGACAAAAAACTTAAATTTATATTAAGATATGGCCTATGCTTTTGAATTTTTAATGGAATTTCCTAAATAGCACTATTTAGGACAGACACTTAAATCCCAATACACATTAGTTGGCTAAACGCACACCTGATTTTAACTATCCCTGCAACAAGCAGTCCTGCAGAAGAGTCTGTCCTCAATGACAAGGCCCTGAAAAAAATGCTGGATGTTCACCCAATAGCCATGTTTGTCATTGTGGGGGGGGGGGGGGGGGGGGCAGGGGGGT
>VZTX01002841.1:21343-93347 GCA_013400915.1 Pardalotus punctatus | reverse complement strand
GGGTGGGGATAGGTGTGTTTACTGGACTTGAGTTAAAGGCAGGAAACTTAAAAATATCTAAAAAAAGAGGCATGAGTGACAGCTGCAGGGAGCTGGTGGGGAATGAGGGTTCAAGGAAGACAACTTGAACTAGGAGAAAGTGGCAGAGACATGGCCAGATCTTTTCTCTGCTCTTCTCAGCACCTGTGAGATATGTGGGTATTTCTGTTCCTCTCTCCCCACCAGTGATGCCAACTGGAGATGAGGTGACCTGTCGTGAAAGAAGGTTTTGTGCAGAGGAGATTCGGCAGATCTCTGGGCAAGTTGTGAGGTTGTGAGAAATTTTTTGAGAAAAAAACCACCTGTATCCTGACTCAGAACAAAAAGCCTTGACCTCCTGCGATTTATTCTTGGGATGGGTTGGAGGCTGAACAGGGACTATGCTCTTTTTTGTCCTTTGAAGTTTAAAATTCAGTCTGTGAGAGGCAAACTTACCAAAGCAGCATGTGGGGATTTCTGCGTGGTTCACATATTATGAACCGGAAAGTTTTAAATTCCCAGTTCTCTCACTCCCTTTGAAAGTTCAGCTCACGTAGATGTTGACCAAAATGTCAGAGGGGTTGTTTTTAAATAGGAGTAATAACAGTTGGGGGAGACTGACTCACTGGATGGAACTCTCTTGTTTTTTCAAGCCCAAGGAAAAAATATGTAATTTTTAGTTGTGCTCTATGGCATTGCCTCGTTAGTTTACCCCAGATTTTCATCAATGAGGTCAGGATTTGGACTGTGCACTTCCATGTTCATCAGCTATGTGACACACCGTGTCAATAAACATGGCAGGGCTGTTTTCTAGAAAAACAGACATCAGCCTAGATGTTCCTTTTGCTGAAATACAGGCAGGATTGGCATCCAGCATAACCAGAAAACCCAGCACGAGATGATACTCATTTGCCCAGGACTCATATTCCACCTGATGCAACCAATATTGTGTGTTGCTCACAATATTGAACAAGTGTTATTCATCTTCTCCCAGGCAGCCAGAACCCTGGACATGCATTTTTTTCTGTTTATTCCAGCCAAATCTCATCTCAAAGTTACATTATTTGCTTTACATCCCACCACTCACAAAAGTCTCCCTCCTTCGCCTGCTTGACCGCATTTCTCTGAGAGTCTTTGCTTCTGAGAGTTCGGGGTTGAACTGGAGGGGCTGTTCTGAGGGTTGTAAATGAGGTATGGATGTGTGTACGTGCAGATCCCTATCTACCACATGTTCAAGAACAGGAAACCTCTTGCCTGCTTTTTTGCCTTTTCCTTGTCCTTTTTATGCTTTCGCTTATCCCAGGAAGCCTGCTCATTGCCAAGACATAAGAACAACTTTTTTAACACTTTGTCTGATGTTTTTGCTTCACCTGAAAGAGCCAGAACTGCAAATGCCAATATCCTGGTGGAAAAAAACAAAACCCAAAGACTTCTTGGGTTTGATTCATCCAGCCATTTCCAAAAGAAAACAGGAAGGCTAAACTCAGTGCTAAAAATGCATGAAGTGCACTGTGGGGATTGTTGAATGACAGTAACAGAAGTGTCAGGTTTTATACATTCTGGTGTCAGCAGATTCTCAAAAATTTTCAAAGTAGTGTTTGAAACTGTTAGGATCCACTAAACACTGACTTTTTGCTACTGTATATTTAGATTTTCTTCTTCAAATACCAAAATTTCCTGGTAAAAACACATAAAAAAGTTGGCCTGATTAAGAACAAGAATGAAGAAAAAAAAAAAAAAAAAGAAAGAAGAATGTTCCTTATTTATAAAATGAAATTAACTTTTTCACTGGAAAAGGTTGTGAACACAATTACTTAGTTTTGGGGTGCAAATACCTTAAATAGCTCAAGTTAGTTTTCTACACATATTAGTATGACTTTTATTTAAACTGGAAAGTTAGACTTTCTACCTGAAGATATTTTCACTTGTTTCTCTTGCTAGAAACTCCTAAGAATGATAAGAGAAGGCAAAAGAAAGGTCCTGTGTATTGCTACCTTGGCATTTTGTTTATCAAGTCTGACTTCTACCCCTTGTGGTTTAAGTGAGTTTGTCTCCTTTGTTTGCGCTGGTCTTTAAGCGCAGGAGCATCTAAGGCGACTTATATTCCCTCAGCCCTCAGGTGGGGTCTGAAATTACTTTGAATTCATAATTTAGGATCCACCTAAAAACTCAGAGTTGTCCTTTCTTGCCAGGGCTGTGTGTCCACAAGTCACCAAGCATCTGTGGCATTCCTGACGTGCCAGGACCGAGAGTGGCAAAACACGGAATTACCTGCAAAATGCTTAGGCTGCTTCAAATTTTCCTTGTTCTGCCTACAAATATTCATCCAAGAATGGTAAACAATACAGAATTGAGAGGTTTAAGCAGAGAAATAAGGCAGAACCCACGGTTTATTCAGCATCCTGAAAGAGAGGAAGGCTTCCTGCTCTTGGGGCCAGCCGGGAGATCCTTGGTGGCCAGCGCAGTGGTGAGGAAGATACACACAACTCTGTTTTACTTTGAGCTCCGTGTCCCTGACAGCCCGTGCCTGATTACTGCTTCTTGCCTGAGGTTGCATCTCTCCCTCAGTTTTGACGGTGGCTGGAGCACAGGCATCTAACCCCGTCCTCTGCAAGGTCACGGGAACCAGCCTTCAGCTCTGCTTGCATCTCTTCCTTTGCTTCCCCTGGAGGTGCTGGAGCCCAGCTCAGCCACACAGACAGGTATTTTGGGGGGTTTACAGTGGGTTTTGTACAAGCTGATGAAGCAGAACTGAAGTACAGAACTAAATAGGAAGTAGTTAACTACCACTGATTTAAAGAGAAAATAACCCCCTTATTCTTTCCAATATTTACATAGAGGATAACTTCTAATACCTTCCCTTTTCACAACTCTTCCCAAGCCCTTTGTTGTGGGAAAGTGCTTATTTCCATCTCTTCCTCCACTAACTCCAAGGTAGGTGTTTTTCATTTGATCTTGTCAATCCTGGTGTAACTTATTTCATTCCTTCACTCAGTGTACTCAAGTGCACACTATAGACTGTAGCACTCCTATTCCCAAATGACCTGGCCACTCAAGATGGTCACAGCTGTTTTTTTTCCATGCCTTTTTTTTCCTTTCACCCTCTAGTTTCCTTTCCTAATGCCTTTCTCATTCCTCAGGGAAGTGGCAGTCAGTTTAGTACAGCACCAAAGCTGGTTCCCAGCACCTGGGGGAGTGACAAGGTCTTTTTGTGATGGTGACTTCAGGGGGTGAAATGTGCTAACGCAATGCAAATCACCCTTATGAAACAGCCAAAGGTCTTGAGACTCCATCCTAAAAATATTCCATGAATATAGCTCTGGTGCATTTCTTTCATTTCCTCTAGTCAGAGGCCAGATCATCTGAAAATATATCCGTTTTCGAGCTGTCCTGTGTTATGACACAGCTGGAGTTGGTTAAAATCTAGAGGGCAGTATCTGGCTTAAGCTGATGGGTCTTTGTGTGGCTTTGATTTATTATTCTAGAACAGCTTGTCCCCTCTTCCATCCTGTAGATAGCTTTGTTTTGTTTTAATGAAAAAACAGAACAAGGCCAAAACAGCTTTGCTTTATTGCTCTCCGTGCATAAAGCGAAGTAAAGGTCTAGGCATGCAGATCCCCTGATTTCACCAAATTGAAGTGGTTTCCCCTCATTTGTCGCGCTGCAGGCAGGGATGGGTGCTGGGTCACCTGAGGGAATCCTTTGGAGAAACTTTGGCTTCCTGAGCTTTGTAGAATGCAGAAAGACAGGTGATGAAGGTGGTGCTTTTTTTCCGTAAGCCAAATTTATATTTTGCATTTTAACCAGGAATCCAGGTATTTCAAAGAATACCTTTAAACCCTGGAAGGTTTTGGTGACACAAGGGAAGCAAACCATGGTTCAGGCATCTTGGTGTTGCATGCTGAGCCACTTAAGAGGGGAGGAAGGAGAAAAATCCCAAAGAGTTAATTATCTTTGTGTTCAGTTTTTCTTTTCAAGTGTAAACTTGTTGAGGTTTTCTGCTTTGCACAGCACAAGTGCATCCCACAGACAGGAATGGGTGTTGGGATATTTTGTGGGAGATCCTTTCCATCAGTATAAGAATTGTACTACAGCTGCAGATTTGGCTCTAAGGCTTCTACCAGAGGTTTTTATTTTGGAGCCTTTTTTCTCTGAAAAAGGGTGGCAATGGGAGTCACAGGATGAAGGAAAGCCACAGGGGCAATTTTTTTTGTAAATTCGTATGCCAGAATTTGGGGAAACAGGAGTTAAAAGATGATTTAACTTTATCCTTAGTTATTCTAAACTGACACTGAAGAAACAGCCAGGGAGAGGGAGATTTTAATGGAAACCATAATAATAAACTTTGCTGTAAAGTGGAGGAAGCAGGTCTCTTTAGACTGTGGCTCTGGTTCAAGTCGGAGATTACTTTCTAATTCCTGAATCTGTGCCCCTGGTGAAATGTCTGCTGGATGCTGCTTCCCTCTCCTGCAGCAGCTCCGGATGAACCGGCTGCCTCAGGAGACACGAGTGGGTATGTGACTGGTTGTGCCTCAGCCTTATGGGGCAAGGAAGAGAAAATCCCTGATTTTAAGCCATCCTGGCACCTGACTCAAAGTCCTCTGGGGTCAGCCAGGGTCCCTGGATCAGACCTTCGTAATAAGCAGCCGTTGTTTCCAGACAAAGCAAAAAAATCTGATTTTCTTTGGCTTTGAGGATTTGCTGTGTTTTTTTAAAGCAGAAAGAGAACCTCAGAGGACATTTCTTTGTTTTCCCCTCAAGACTGTACTCTTGGCTGCAGACCATCTCTCTTGTACTCAAGCCCTTAAGTGCATTTTTTCCCTTTGCCCCCGCCTGCCCTTTGTGCCGACAGAGGAGCCTGGCTGTGTGTCACCCTCTGCTATCCCAGGGAAGCCTGGGTTTTCCAGGTGGTGCCCTGGTTGGGCAGAAATTCCTTGGGGTCTTTCTCTTACCCCAGCACCTCCTTTCTCTTTCTCATAGTTAAAATCCAGGTCTGTCTACCTTGCATGCTCTCTTTGCTGATTTAAGGTCAAAATGTGTTTCCAGGCTGGAGTTCCTGGGGTGGGTCTGTGTCTGTATCCGAGCAGGGATTTGCGGTGCTGCTCAGAAAAGAGCTGATTTTTTGGTCTGGATTGAGGTCCCTGTGCATCCCTGCTGCTTACACTGCTGCAGGTGTGGGCATGGCGTAAATATTTTTTTAAACCCGTTGCACCCCAAAGGACCACGAAAAAGAGCCCTCTCGTGACCAACACTGAGACAGTTTGTGAAGCTTCAACCTCCTTGTATTCCCATAAAAAGGGATTTCTAAGATAATCACAGTCTAAAAAAGCAGATTTTGTGAAAAAAGGAGAGTACCAAAGCACATATTTTATTTTGGAGGTATGAAGACTGTCCTAAAACTCTTGCACTGTCTTTGTGAGACTTTAGGACACCTTTGGTTAAAAAAACATATTACGAAACTGTGTTTCTCAGTCAGCTAAAATAGTTAGGCAGGAAAAAAGTGTTTTGTGGTTTAACCATGAGTCCCATGATGCTTCACCTGACTAAGCAGCTACTTCAGGAATCAATCCACAAATGCCAGATTTGAAAACAAGATGGGATATATTTACTCATGAACGATCAAATCCCGGAATGCCTTTACTGCTAACCAGGCTCCTCGGTGATGGCCAGGTCTCTCTCATCACAGGAATTGTGAAACACCAATCTGGTAACTAATCCTCTTTTTTTAAAAAAAAAAGAGTAATAAAAAAAGGCTGCCCAAGTTCTATAAACAGATTGTTTACTACTAAATAGCAGGAAAAATGGTCACACATGTGAGTCTGTGGGGGAAGAGCCGTGAGCTGCCAGCAGCCATCTGTACCTGGCACACGCAGACTGATGAGTCTAACCTAACTCAGCTCTGGCAGTATCAGCATTTTGGTTCTCTGTTTAGTTCAGCAGTTACTTTTTTAGCCTTTTTTTTTACTTTTTTCAGAGTATGGAAGTAAGGGGATTGGCTTTTTGTCTTTTCCTGTTGTTGTTTTTTAGACTATTTCATAATGAGTGGGATGTTTCCCCTTCTTTTTTTAACCCCACATGCTGGATCCTTGGAAAGGAACCATGCTTACTCATTCTTTCTTCCAGACAAATAGAAACAAATATTTAGTTTTAAAAGAAATAGAATGAAGAATCCCTGCAAAGCTCATGCATCTTTTTGATCTCAGAGCTGAACTGAGTTGTTTATACAATTTCCTAAGCCTGAACTGCAACATGGACAGGATTGAATGGATTAAAATCATGGTGTACATGTGGCCTGGGCATCCCTGGAGTTGTGGCCCCAACCCCTTCCCCAAGAGGCTGGCAGCTGTCCAGTGCCCCATGCCCATGTCCAGCACCCCATGTCCATGTCCCAGCACCCCAACTCCCACTGCTGGGCGTGTGGGGCTCCCCAGGTACCGACCCTGGTGGGTCAAACAGCCCCTGATGTTGCACAATGGACACACAGCCATGTAAGATGGAGCTGTAGGGAATTCCCACAGGTGAATCTGCCCAGCATCACACAACCTGTGTGGAGGGAAGGGTTTTGTTTTGATTTTCTGGAGACTTTCGTGCTGTGCTTCAAGTATTGCCTCAAAGAAAATGCTCAACTAGAAGCATGTGGGTGCACATTCATGGCACCTCTCCCCCCCATTTCTTTCTTTTAAACCAGAACAAAAGGACTCTTGGGAGGGCTTATTTTGGATTAGCTTTGAATTCCAAAGTACAGCTTTGCTGCTGTGTTTCAAACTGGGAAGTAATTCTGGTTAACAGGAATAACTGGAAAACTAGAGCCAACTTTTCCCCTCGTTTACTGTAAATTCACCCCACTCTAAATCCTGCAGAACTGTTTCAGGCTCGTACAGATCCCCACTTGATTTTATAGCCAAGCAAAACATGAAATCCACACTCAACTTGCTTTTAGCCAGTGTTTATCAGAGGGTCCTTCAAACTGTATTGCAATGACCCTTTCGTAAACACTGTCCTAATAATGAACATTGAAATGTGAATCAGGATCACAACTTGAGTAAAGGATTCTTACTTTTGGGATCATGCATGTACTAGCATTGATACCCAGTGTAATTTGGCTGATGAAAACGAGTTAACAAGCCCATTTTTAAAGTTGTCTCCAGTGTAATTGCAGGTTGCTATCACCAGCACACCCTCAGTTGAGTGTAGAAGGATCCAGATCCAGTCCCTTGGCAGGGCAGACATACAAAACCACTTGACATCTGCATTCATTAAGGTATTTTGTGTTTTACTGCATTTGAACTAGTGGTTAAACAGGGGAAACTTTATCTCCAAGGAAGGTTACTGCAGAATCTCGCTGAGCCTTGGCAGAAGGAAATGGGAAGTTCCCTTGGAAGAGGCAAGTGCATTGTTCTCCCTAACAATTAACTCCATTAAAGTCACTGGGAGTTCGTATTCTATTCAAATAAGGATTTGAGCTCTTAGGGGGAAAAAAAGGCCTTTTATCACCTCAGAAGAAGAATTAACACCACTGCTCTAATGCAGAGGAAGGGGAGGAAAAAGCAAACCAGAAACCATTGTTTACAAAGGATGCGGGGGAAAAAACAGGTTTGTTTTTCTGATTTTCTCTGCTGGCATTGCACTAAAAGATAAAAATAACTATATTTCACTACTGAAGTGGTTTGGAGCTTTCAGGCTGTCCCTGCACATGCTTTAAATATCTGTCTAAACAGAGAAGGGTGACTGAAATAATTCTTGCAAGGACACAGCCCAGGCTTACATGCCTGTGTGCTACTAAATTATAATTAATGCTAATAAATGCCAAGCAAAGCTGGTACAGCATCCTTAAGGAATACGAGCAGCCAAGATTTCTTGCTAGTGCACTGGCTGCATTGTCAGGAATTTATTCAAAGCCATTAGCAAGCAGGTGTTCCTGGAGGCAGCATCTTCCCCTGAGGTGAAGCACAGACAGGGGCGTGTGCAGCACTCGTGGGACAGGTGGAGTGCCCTCAAAGCTTCTTTGCTTTTCTAAGGCTTTAATGCAAACTGTAGATTTTCTAAGGAAGTTTTAATTTGAACACATGTACTCCTAGATGCAGTAAAGACTGGGCTAGGTGAATTATAAAAGTTAAAGCCTAAAGGAGGATTCTTACCCTGAATCCTAAAAGGCGCAGAAAATTTGGAAAATGAGGAAGGGCATGTTTTGTTCTTGTTTTGCTGAATGAAATACAAAAATCAGAGATGTCTTAAATTTCTGATCCAAGCTTCCCCAAGGGCTGAGTGAGCTGGCAGTGGTGTGCACTGCCCCAGGTGCCCCAGGGCTGTGTGCTGCTCCTCGAGGGGTCTGCAGTGCTCAGGTGGGACAGGACAGGACAGAACACACACCAGAGCTGCTTCTTGGGCAGTGGCTCACTTGCAGGTCTGTGTGCAGGGCTGGTTGCTCTCTGCTGTGCTTGCACCCAGACTTTCACACACTTCCCACCCTTAGGAGTGTGAGACAGCCAGGACAGGCAGAAGATTTTGTCTGTCTTTGCTCCTCCTCACTCCCCTTTGTCCACCCACAGCCTGGACATTCATGTTTTCCTTACCCTTGACCCCACAGGGTCAGCATCCTCTGCCTCCCACATTCAGTCTGGCCTTATATTCCCTGGAGTCACACATGTCTCAGATTGATGGGATGTGAGCTTCCTGGTGCCTGCAGGCTTTGGAAAACTCTGTACAGTGCAGTCTCGTGTATCCTGGGTTCAGTGTTCTCCCAGCCTGACCTTGCTGTGCTGCTGCTCTCCTTGGTGGAGGCTGTGTTCCCTCGGGATGGGCTGTGCCCCAGGATGCTGGGAGGGCACACCAGTGCCAGGCTCCTCAGAGAGCTCTGGCTTTTTAAAGTAAATATTGTGGCACATTTTGAGATGTGTAACCTGGGGAAGGAGCTCTTGCTGTAGGAAAGGAGAAGAGCAGGAGCCGCTTCTGCTACAGCTTGTTTGGGGCACTGGGACAGGTCTACCAAGAAGGAATGGTTTGGTTTGGATATTTACATTTTCAGGGAAAACAAAAAAATGCATGTGTCACTTCTATTTGCCCATCTGCTGTCTCAGCACCTCTCCCTTGCTCCATGGTCAAATCTGCTTTGCCCAGTGACAGTAATTTCCCCCACATGAAAGGAAAACATATTAAGGCTGAACTAAGCATTTTACTCTCAGGATTCTTGGCTTCCTAAATGTGTCTTGCTTATCCACAGAAGATGCTGATTACCTCATTGTTCATGGTTTTGTACCACTTTGACGAGGGGTTTTGCTTCCTCCTTCCACTGACCAACAATCAATGATGTCACTTCATCTGTACTAATGATACATTTAAAATTATAGGTATTTTTAAAATGTATATACTTTCCTTGCTTGTAACTCCCTTATGGATAAGCAGGATCATAGCCTAAGGCTCCTCAGCCTGCCTCCATGTAACCAGCCTGTTTTTTGCTGCAGATAAATGGCACAGTGCTCCTGTTCACCAGAGCTGGGATATTCTGTGTGGTGCTGGATGCATGCTCAGGAGCAGTTGTGGGGAGGCAGCACTTTGACACAGTTACCAGGGGAAATGCTGCCCCTGCAATAACTGAATGTGTTCAAACATCCATAAAGGAGAGGTAAGAAGACTGCTGAGACTCCACTTCATGTAGCAACCTGTGGCTGATAGACAAAGAAAGGAAAATTGCCTCATTTCATAACCAATCTTGTGCTCTGAAGAACTCTGACACAGATTAAACACATACAAATACCAAGCATCAGCCAGATAAGAGAAGCAGCATCTCTCTCCCAGGATTGTACAGATTAGAGCAGACAGAAACAGCTTTTCTAGAAAACTGGCAATTTCTTCTAAATGAACCACTCATTTTCCAGCATGGGCTAGATAAGGCCCTTGCAATGACACTGGCAGCCCTATGCACCCATCCCAGTGCCCAGCCACTTCCTGGCAGCCAGTGATTCACTTTTCCATTCTGGAAACAAGTCCATTTCTGTTTATTCTTACTGATTGCTTTTGCCTCTTGTGACAGATGAAAATCATAGGTGTGCCAGATTTTCCAGTTTGACTTTTCTCGGGCGAGCCAATGACTCGTCCTGCCTGCCTGCTGGCTCTCCCACCTTGCATGTGTCCTGGCAATGGTCTGGACCATCTCTGTTTGTGTCTGTCCCACGTTCCTTGTGGTTTTATGTGTTGCCTCATAAACATGGAACAACGGAGATTGGTAGATATATTCTTGGCTGCTGGTAGAAGCAGGTCAAGTAATCAGAAAACAGCTTTCAGTCCAAGAAATTTCTGAGCAGCTCATGACCAAGGATTTGAACACTCCTGAGTTATTACATCTGCACTTCTGCACATGAGACTTTTTTTATTTTTGATGTGCATGCAGTGGCATAAATCCATGCAATGTCCGTCCATTCCATTTGTTTTCCAGGTAGGATGAGTATTTTGCAATGAGGCATTCAGCTAAATGTGATCAGTTGTGCCTGCAATTCACTGCAGGTACAACTCACTGAGGGCTGGGAGGACATCTGAGAGCACCAAAGGCAGATTGAAGATGGATTGAAAACCAGAGCCAGGATGCAGATGGTTTCAGAGTCTCAGGACTGCACAGCAACCGAGCATCCCTGCCCCATAAGGAGGGATGCACTCACAGACATTTGTGCTTGTTTGGATTCCATATGAAGCACAGGTTTAATTTAGAATCATTTAAATGATGGTTTGAACTTCGGAAAGCTTACATGGGATTGAAACTAAGGGGATTTAAACATGTTCTTACAGTCAAGCAAGCTCCTACATACTTTCCTGAATTGGAGTGTAAAGGTCTTGAAGATTCTTAATGAAACAATATTTTGCAATCGTGTGGTAATTACTGTTCTTCTTTTCAGATTACCTGTTCTTATGTGCTCTAGAAATACCACAGATGTGCTGGGCAGCTCTGAAAAGTCTGTTTTTGTCAGGTTTGGTTCAGCAAAGCCTATTATCTTCCACAAGGGAGGTAAATATATTTATTCTATCATGTTTCTTTGGCTTTCTATTGCTTTTCATGTTTCTTTGGTTTTTTATTAGGTTGGAAAGCACAGCAGAATTACTGGTGTGTTTCCCAACCAAAAATGTACACACACTTATACAGTGCTTATCAATATATTTCTCACCACAATATGCCAGCATAACCCAGTAAAAACCTCTTGGCTTCGGGATGGGGAGGAGTATTTCAGGATTTTGGCCCCACTTTGCCAGTGAGAAGTTGCCTGCTGCAAATTTTTCATCCTAAATGGAGCTTGTTTTTCTAACAAAAAAAACAAAATGAAGGGGGAAAAAAAAGGAGAGAGAGAATCATTTGATAAAGTTTCCATCTCTAAAGCTCAACTGCTTTGTGAGGAAAAGCAATCATAACCTGAAACACTGATGGAGAAGAAAACAGTCCACAGTGAAAGAGGAGCTTTTTATTTTTTTTGGATAGAAGGATGGCGAAATCAACAATTTGAGAGAGTCCTTACTACAATTTTATCTTGGATTGCTGCAAGAAATCCATTGGTATTTTTGGTCCAGAAAATACATGCTGGGTTTCCTGCTGAAAAACTGGGGACTATTGAGTCCGGGCTTGGATGAATAATGTGAGTGATAAGGAAATAAAGAAAACAGCTGTCTAACTTGAGCCAGATTTCAGCCCCTCATGCAGAGATGGAAAATTTGCTGTATTTCCAGCTTCTTGTTTTTTTGGGGAGAGGAGGGGTTGCAGGGGGTTGGGGACTTTTCCCTTACTGCTTTACTGAAATTCATATCAATTTCTGGTTGAAGTTTCAAAGTTCATTGCTATGACCATCTCAGGGGAGGACAAAATAGTCTTTACAGCAAGGACAGTGATTTTACATCAGTGTATGCTTGATCCCTGAGAAGCTGCTTCTTCTTTCATCCTTTGAAAAGCAAAAGTTTGGGGTTTTCTTCTCTGTTTTTGTCCTGAAACTTCATTGTTTCATTCTTTCATCAAAGCCCTGCGTGCTTCTGAAAGGAATTTTTTTATTAAAAAAGAATCTTTTTGTTTGTTTGTTTTGCCAAACTTTGTTCCCTGAACCACCTGTGCCATTCTCTTGGCTGTTTTGGGAGCTGGGTTCAGCCTCCTGCCCTGACTTCTCCAGGGGCACAAAAAGCAGCAGGCAGGGCCAGCAGCGTCCTGGGGACACTGACTGGGGTTTTGTTCTCGCCCTGCCACTTTGAGGGGACACTGGTGGCTGGCAGTGGGACAAAGCTGCTGCTGGCTGGTCACAAGCTACCCCTGATCTGCTTTTCCTCAGGGCAAGGGTGTTCACCCGTGTGTCTGCCCTGCTTTCCAGTCTGGGTAATTCTGTTCTGCTCCATGAGCTTCCTCCTGCTGCTTCAGGTATTTGGGCTATTTGACTTCACAGCTCTGGGACTGCTCTGTGCTCAGGGGGCTGCGTTTCAGGGCAGGCTGGAGCATTTCTCCCAAGTGCACGTTGCTTCTGCCAGGGATAATGCAAAAAACCCCAATCCTCTTGACCCCAACAGGATCAGGATTTAGGGTCTTGTTTCCTGGTTTTGCAAAACCTTATTTAAATTAGAAGTGTTTACAGGAATGGTCTCAATCCAACCAGCTGCAAATAGCCTTGGGAGTCTTTGCAATGAAAAGCATAATATAAACACAAGACATTATTATTAAAATGGAAGAATACATAATGCCTTTGTACTGTGGGACAGCAGAGGACCAGAGCAGAGTCGACATGGGGGATACTTTAGGCGTAGCAGGAAGAAACTGATGTAAACTAATAAAAGAAGGATTCAAAGTGGCTAACCATTTTCAGGTAATCAAATATGAAAAAGTACCAGAGTACCAGTCTTATTTTAAAATAAAGAGTAAAGCAATATTCCTGCTAACTGACATCTGGGTACCTGGCTTAGCTTTTTGAAACACCCACAGACCTGTGATGCAGCGAGTTTACAGCTTCAGTGAGGCTCATTCCCACTTCCATCTCCCTTTCTCTCTCCTGTATGTTCTGTTATTTTAGTTCCAGGGAGAAAAGAAGAGCTAAGAAGTTTCCACGATGTGTGAAAGAAGTCCACACTGCACTGCTGGTGAGTGAACTGCCACATCCAGAGGGTCACTTCTCTCCTTGTGTCTGTTTTTCAGGGAGTTTTGCCATGCTTGGCTCTACAGGACAAGCCAAACCATCCTGGATTAAAGTCCTTAATCACGCTGGTTGTCAGAAAGCTACTTCTCTACAGCATTATGCTCCCTTGACACTGAAAGGATATCAATGCCTGGATAACGTTGCTGAGTCACTAAAATTTGCTTTTTCTCAGATGTGCTTGGAGCACATCCCTGCAAAGGCTGGGGCAACCTGGGGTTAGCACTGCTGGGGAGCACCAGCCACGCAGAGCCAGCACCACCATGAAAACCTGCTGTTCCTACAAGATTGTACCTAATCTGTGATGTTCACTTGTGTATTTTATAACCAATAAATGTATTCTCATCTTACCCTCTGTGGTAGAGCTTGATTTTTCAGCCAGCGCCTTACAGAGCAGAACAGGAGCAGCCTGTGGGCTGCCCTTCCCCGGGAGAACCATTTCAACATATCTGTGATTTGGTATCAAAAGGTAAGTTTTAAAAGCAAGAGCTGCTCTCTGGTAACTGTGGGACTGGAAATGAAATTTGTGTGGAAATGCAGCAATTCCAGGAAAACATAAATTTAAGCAGAGGTAGAGAATTCTGCCTTCAGTCCTGTTTTTTATCCATTAATATCTGCTTTTTTTAAAAAGTGTCCATCTGTTGTGGCATCTTGGGTGAGCTCAGCAACATCTGCTTGGTCAGTGGGCAGTGATCTTGTGACAGGGTCTTCTAATCAAACTGAGCACAGGGCACAACCAGCAGTTATAAATGTGTTGCTGTCTGAAGCTAATGACTAGTCAAATGATGTTTTTCTAACTGATGTGAACATTTAATTAAAGATCTACAGGAATAAAACCCAGGATGAAGCATGTGCTGCTTGGGGTAAAGTCCTGTGCTCCCTTCAGGCAATGCTCGTATCGACTCTCTGCTCCTGTTGAGGACTGAAATATCTTCAGTATTAGTGGCTAATTCTCTTTGCTTTGTGTTTATGCTGCTGCTGTTTGAAGTGAAGACAAAAATAGAGCTTTGTATGCAAAGTGAGAAACAGCTGGTGACCTCACTGACTTCAGTTAGGCACAAAATGACCCTGAAATGATGAAAGACTCCCTTTGGTTTGAGCACGATGTTACCTGGTGACAACAGTGAAGGGACAGGTGATTTCAGACTGTCCCTGTCCTTGAATAGCATGGGCTGTTCAAACAGGTAGGTGAAGGTTTTGTAACTAATTTCCCGTCGTTTCTTTGGAATTCTCAGAAATGGCCAAACAGGGGAAGGTTAGTGTTTTGTTGGCCAGACTTTTGCTCCCTGGTGAGTGAGTTGCTCTGGCATCCAGGCGCTGGCCAGCTGACACCGTGCCTCTGCATGGGACACTTGCCTCCATCAGACACACTCTGCCCTTGGTCCTTGGATCTGGAGTGAGAGGACACCCCGAAGGTTCACAGGCAGAGAAGGAGACTCTCGTTCCATCCCCACACCAGGTAGGAGAGGTGCGAGTTGGGTTTGGCCAGGGGAGAGGTCCTGGCTTGCCAGAAAGTGTGAAAAAATCCCTGATGCTGCTCAATAAAAGTAAGATAAATCATGATACGTGGGTCATCATGGGATGAGAATTGGTGCAACAGTCTGAGCAGCTGGAGCTGACCCTCTAGGGAGATCCCTGAAGTCTTTTTGAACTCCTATTAATACCTAATTGTTATGATTTCTGATGCTGTACAGGGGGAAAAAAGCAAGATATTTTTGGCTCCGTAAACATAAGCCCAACATTGGAACAAGTACTTACAGAGCAAGCTTTTAGCTTCTTGGAGATTTATTTGATAATCTGTGACATGTCCAGACCCTGGATCCCAATAAAACTTTGCAGAGCTCTAACCCCAGGCTGAGACTAAACAATTGGCAAAGGAAGAGCCTGGTGAAGGAAGGAGAGGAATGTGCCTAAACCTCTGAAAAATCTCTATTCCTCCTCCCGCCCCAGAAGGAGAGCAAATGGCAAATGTCCTGGAGAGGAAGGCGTGGAGTCGTGGCGAGCCAGATGCAAACAGTGAAGTACCACAAAAGCAAAAAGAAAAATATTTACATCCTGATGCAGTTATTTGGGTAGTTAAAAGCAGCAGTTTGAAAAGGATTCAGGATGCTGTGATCCTCTTCAGCCGCAGCACTCACTTTCCTTACCTTGGGAGGGAAAAGAGCCCTCAAACCAGGGACGCTCTGCAGAGGGTACAGTTGCTCCAGGGACTGCTGGGACATTCGAGGCGATGTTTTCAAAAGCTGCTGCTAGCTTGGCATGCACCAGGAGCCTGTGTGAGTGAAGCTGTGGGTAAGTGCTGAGTGAGCGTTGTGTCTGAAGGCAGCTGCCCTGCTCCTCCTGGGGATTTCCCAAGGATATCCACTGCTGGAGTCCACAGGGACTGTGCGTGTCCTCACGGGCTTGCAGCTAATCCAGGTGTGTCCAGCACATCTGGTGCATTCAGGGCACCTGGCTGTCCTGGTCATCCCCAGAGCATCCCTGCAGTGGGGACAGCGTGGCTCTGGCATTCCCTGGAAGCACGAGCTTGGCTGTACAGAGTGCCTGGCAGCAGGCACAGCAGAGTCAGGGCACCCTGAGCCTCAGCTTCCCACTGCTTCGGTGCTTTGAGAACTGCATGTGGTGGAGGAGGGTTTAATTCAGTGAAATGCTGAGCACTTGGAAAGCGTGTGGAACTGGGAGTCAGTCAGCCTCGGATGGGTGGAGTGATGGGAATTGCAAACGATTCTGTTTTAACGGAGCCAAAAATTGCTTCCTTTCCTCTTCAAGGTCTGTAAGCTTCTGAAAAAAAAAAAAAAAAAAAAAAAAAAAAAAAAAAAAAAAAAAAAAAAAAAAAAAAAAAAAAAAAAAAAAAAAAAAAAAAAAAAAAAAAAAAAAAAAAAAAAAAAAAAAAAAAAAAAAAAAAAAAAAAAAAAAAAAAAAAAAAAAAAAAAAAAAAAAAAAAAAAAAAAAAAAAAAAAAAAAAAAAAAAAAAAAAAAAAAAAAAAAAAAAAAAAAAAAAAAAAAAAAAAAAAAAAAAAAAAAAAAAAAAAAAAAAAAAAAAAAAAAAAAAAAAAAAAAAAAAAAAAAAAAAAAAAAAAAAAAAAAAAAAAAAAAAAAAAAAAAAAAAAAAAAAAAAAAAAAAAAAAAAAAAAAAAAAAAAAAAAAAAAAAAAAAAAAAAAAAAAAAAAAAAAAAAAAAAAAAAAAAAAAAAAAAAAAAAAAAAAAAAAAAAAAAAAAAAAAAAAAAAAAAAAAAAAAAAAAAAAAAAAAAAAAAAAAAAAAAAAAAAAAAAAAAAAAAAAAAAAAAAAAAAAAAAAAAAAAAAAAAAAAAAAAAAAAAAAAAAAAAAAAAAAAAAAAAGTTAATTCTGCAAAAAAAAGCATAGCTTTAAAAAACTTCTTTCCCCCCCTTTTATTTCTGTCTCAAAATAGTTTGCCAATATTACAAAAGGTTAACAAACACCTTAAATTTCTTTAATTTATTCATTGTAAAAATTTCCTCTAACTCCTGCTCCTTATTCAGAATCTATTTTTATGGACATCAGGAACCAAGGAACTTGCAGTGATGTTTATACAGAATATGTGAGCATTACCTTCTTGTTGGGAAAGTTATTAGATAAATTTATAAGAAACCAAGGTTCACTGGGAAAACAGTCAGAATGTTGCTTTTGACTCTAGTATTGATTCATTGAGAATTGAAGTCTGTTCCTGAGTTTAATCCTCCTCCTCTTGCTAGTAAAAATGAGCAGCTGATGTGTGGGTGGCAAACACAAGAGTAAGATGTGGAGCAGAGGCTGCCATGCACTGGGACTGAACAGCATTTCCATTAGCAATCCCCAGAAATTCGTGTGTTTATTTTCTGAAGGCTTTAGCTGTGCCTGTGGCTGGGTGTTGGAAAACCCCCCGTGCACAGGAATGTCACTGTAGCAAGAGTTGGCATGTTCTCAGGTCAGAAAAGCAAATGTGCACCTCAAATCTGCCTTACCCAGCCGGGGCTAGAGCACAAAATTCCGTGAGCAGGGGAGAGGACCTGCTGCCATGCAGTGTCAGCAAGAAGGGAGCAGAGGCGTTAATTAAACAGCTCCTCCCTCTCTCAGGATCAGCTTCCAAATCGATGTTGGCCTCCCTGCATATGCATGAGGAAACATGCAGCAAGGCTTCAGACCTCAATGTGAAACTGCTGCAACCTCAGCATCAGCGGGGTTGGGATGTGGGACAGTCTGTGGGATGTGGGTCTGGAGCACCACGACCCTGGCACTGACCCATCAGGGTCTCTGAGAGCATCTCCCTTGCAGAGGTGGGCCCTGGGGAACTGAGATTTTACTCTCAGGTCATCTCAAGCACCTAGGCAGATTTGTTGAAGAGAGTTCACTCCACATCAGGCTAAAATGTGCCTTTTCCCTGTTCTCTGGGGATGGTGCTGGATCCCTGCTTTGCCCCCATGCAGGTTGGTGGTCTCTTGTTGGGCAGAAGCAGCAACAGAAGCCACATGGTTTCTCACCCCCCGCTTGACATCTTTGTCAGGGGAGATCAGGTAGCTGCTGCTTTTTTCCAGTCCTTGCCTCCTTTTTAATGGATTGTGAATGATCCCATTATGCCGTGCTTGACATACTGAAAGGAGCTGTCTCCAGCAGAAGCTGATGGTACATCCTCCAAAGAGTGTCAAGCCAGTCTTAAAAAGCACTTTAAAACATCCAATATTGGGACTAACTTTTAAAAATGTTGTTGCTAGGTTTGGGTGCCTGGCCCAGAGCTGTGCAAGGGGGCAAGTCAAGGTGTGTGTGCGTTTTTGAAGGACTGGGAAAAGCTCTGCTCTGACCCTTCCAATTCAGGGTGTCTGTGTGACCCCACTATGATGCCTGTGACAATCCAGCTTCCTCAGAGCATTTCTTTGCTGTTTTGTTCTCAGAATTGTCTGCAGGGCATTGCCTCCAGCATTAAAACCGTGGGGAGGGCAGTGGATAGGGATTCCTCTCTGCAGTGTGCTTTCTAGTACAGCAACACTGCTGACACCTGCAGTAGCAGCCAGCTGAGCACTAAGGGTTTCCTGCATCTACTTTTAGCATTGTCTGCTGCTATTGTTCACTTTTTGGAGAGGTTCAGCAGCTGGGAATCATTTCAGAGAGTCTGCCTTGCCAGATCCAAGGATATGAGTCCCACTTGCCATTGCCAGGCAGCTTTTAATGGCTAGATATAAAAGCTTTTCTCACCCAAGAGAGAAATCCCAGATGGTATTTGAGAAAGACTGGAGATGATAGGCTTAGGCGGCCACTTGCATGGCCCTGATGCTCTCTGAGTGCCCAAATCTGCAGGGAGATTTGTTGACACTGGGGGTGACATCAGAGCTGGAGCCTGTTCAAGGATGGAGCGTGTGGCTGGATCCCCATGTGGCTCCCAGCGCTGAGCCGAGGAAGCGCTGCCTGGCAGGAGATAACTGCTCCTGAGCCCGCTCCAGCAGCTCATAGGGATGAGGAGAGTCACTGTCTCTGCCTCTTATACCGAACAATAAAAGCCAACATGCCACTGCTTGTGCCCAGGATTTGGGAAAGATGTTTAATTGAGAGGTTTTGAAGGAAAATTCCTGAGATTATCCTCCGAGCAGCATTTTTCCAGCCGTGTGTTAGTCAGAGCTGAATCAGAGGAGTCAGATCCTCTTGGCCCTCTTGGCTCCCAGCCTTTCCAACCCAAGTGCCAGTTAATACTAACACTGCAATGAACTCGGGCTTGGTGTGAGCTGAATCCAACACTCTACCTCAGCCACAAAATAAGCAGGATATTCTTTGGACTGGGGCAGATCAGACACTGCGAAAACATTGGAGCCCTGGCGCTCAGCTGATGCCTCCGAAAATGACATGTCTTCCCAGTGTCTGATCGCTTGTTTTGATCTCTGCTGATGAAGATGGATGGAATTAGGGAAGTCGTCCCTGGTGAGAAATTGGGGATATAAATCCAGAAGCCATTTTGCACAACCTGGTGGTGAGTACTGTGCAGTTCTTGGCTCTAAAGAAACCAAAAGCTGAGAAATTCCTTGATGTAGTTTCCTACCAGTTCACTACAAGTTTGTGTCAGAGGTAAGGTCATGAGCTGGGCAGAACAGAGGTGCTTCTCTGAGCTTTTAATGGGCTAGAACAAAGACATTTCTTTGCTACATACACAGCAATAGCAGAGCAAATGCATGCCGTCACTGTCAAAAAAACAGTCCCTTCTTTTGATTCCTGTGAGCTCTTCTATCATCTGAATGTACTTTATGACCAAAACCTCACCAGCTGGAATCTGGCTTTATGGAGCACAAACACAGAGTTGTGTCCACACTCTAAGAAACGCTGTTTATCTGCAGTGACCATCCTGTGGTATTACCTTGTTTAGCTCTTCCTCGATCACTAAAGCAGAGCCTAATGACTGGGTCTGCAGCTCAGGCTGTGTAATAATCACTAATAAATCTTGGCATTTTAATGGTGACTGCTGTACTTCGGGCGTACCTCTAATAACGTTTCTTTACAAGGGCTCTGGCTTACCCAATGTTGATGGTTAATGCTGTTAAAATGTCAGACACGTGCAGCCTGGTTCTGGCACAAATTCCACGGTGACGGCCCTGCTCTCTGATAATGTATATCATTCAAAGTTATAGCATTGCTAAGTGCATTCCTCTCTTCCACTGCTCTGTAACAGCATTTCAGCACCTTTCAGACTGTACCAAGCCCTGAGTCTATGCATTTTCCAGAGCTCAGGGTTGTCAAATACACTATACCAAAGCAAACAAACATTTCCCTGACAAAATATTTCCTGTAAAATCTGGTCCAAATGCTGTTTTTAATGCAATCATTGGATTACATGTGTTTTGAACCTATCATTGTACTTCGAGCTGTATCACCTTTATGAACAGTATGAATGTGTTTTGCATATATACCCTGTAAAATTTACTCCAGAATAAACCCTGGTTTCTTCCATTCTTTTTCTTGTGGTTTTGTTTGTTTTTTTCGTTCTTTTTTTTTTTTTTTTTGGTGTGTTTTTGGTGGTTTGTTGTTGTTGTTGTTGTTGTTGTTTTGTCTTGGTTTGGTTTGGTTTGGTTTTGGGGTTTTTTGTTGTTTTTGTTTGGTTTTTTGGTTTTTTGGGTTTTTTTGTTTAGCTTACATTAACAAGTGACATGAAAAATAGCATGTGTTTTTGCCCTAGTGAAACTGGGGCACCTGGAATTCTTTTCCAATGTTTTTTTTTTTTTTGTGTTGAACTAAGAGGTGTGATGCATACGTTCATCCTGTTTCATCAGTGGGATGTGTTATGACAGCTACAAATAAATGTCTTTGATATTCCTCAGACACTGGCTTATATGATAAAACCTAAAGACTCCAAGGACTACATGTGAATTTTAAACAGTGCCTTATGAATACAGAAGTGGGTGTCCTTGCCTCCCTGTGAATACACATGTCAATAAATTGTCGTGAGCCCGGGGCAGAGCTCAAGAATCAATCACTGGAGACCAGAGAGAATCACATTAATTCTAACTTTGACTTTCATGACACTGCTTGTTTGTTTTTGCTGGGGGTTGGCTACAGACGAAGCAAAAACAACATTAGGTAGACTGGTTTCAAAAGCAGCTTTTGGCTTTGCAAGAAAATTCTGAGCTGGCATGCTAAATAGACAATATTTTCTTAGATCTGAAATCTAAGAAACTGCATGCTTCAGGTTGGAAGTGTGAGTACGGTTTATCTCTGAATTACACAAAACACCATTGCTAAAAATGTGCGGGTATTTCGGGGGGAGAGAGGTGCCACCGAAAGGTTACTTTGTGAAAATTTGTCACTCTGCAAACGCCTTCTCTGTTGTGTTTCATTACTTTTTAGCACATGTGAATATGCAGCCCTAGAGAGTCCTGACACTGGATGTGTTTATACCACATTCCTAAGGCGTTTTTGGTTACAGCTGGTGGCTGCTTTCTGAGTGTCTATTTGGATTCCCGAGTGGGTTTATCCTTAACCAAACAAAGGGTGAGGAGCTGCCCATGGATTCTCACTCTGTTCAGGCTGGTCCTGAATCCGTGCAGAGCTGTTTTCAGCCATCGAGCTGAAAGGGAGTAGACGTGGTCTGGCATAAAGCTGGATTTAACCTTTTTGGGGGTTTTTTTGGTGCAGTGAATGAGCTGGGGGGAAAAAAAAAAAAGTGACATTTTCTTGATATTCTCTTTTCACAGTTATCCATACAGAGAACTGAAAATCCTGAAGAATGGCTCTACCTACCTTCAAGTGTCTGGCTGGAAGTTTGGGGTTTTTTCTGTTCGTAGTCTCTTCGGTAAGCCCAGGTAAGTTTTCCTGCTACGGGGATAAAGGGGAGGGTTTGTAATGTTATTTTTTATAGGTGTAAATTGAGCAGATTTTCACTACTCTGCATAAGAAGAGTCAAGGACAGAGTGGGAAAACTCAGAAGAAAAGCAGTTTTCCGCTGTGCCAATATTCCCAGTCCAGGGCAGCTGGATTGGCAGACTGAAATTTCTGAGCAGGTGAAAGCACCCTCAGCAATCCCTCAGAGCTGCCACACATTCTTAAACCAAACACAAACCCAACAAACTGCCACAGGGAAACAGCAGAAGAAACCTCAGGTCCTAATAGCTGTGGCTGAGGGAGGTGAAGGCAAGCATTTCCTTGCATTCCTCAAGCCCAGATGTGGATAGCAAAAAGCCCTGGGCTGGGGCATCCCTGTCTCCTGGGTTTTGTCTCTTCCAAGCAATCCTTTTCCTAAGCAGTTTAGGAGAGGAGGAAAGGGGAGGTGGATTTACATATTCTATATACAGCCAATTTACATATTTACATGCAGTTAATTTGGAGGTTCGTATTTGTTTGAAACAAAGGGACCAAATGTCCTGCCCCAAACACTGCAGCTGCATCAAGCATCCTCTCATTGTCATCCTGAGACCCTTTTGGACAAGAAGCAAACATTCAGTTAATTCCTTGTGCTGAGTAGAATTTGCATTTTTATTTTTAAAAAAATGACAATTAAGGTAATAATCAAGCTGTCAAGGTAACTGGACCAGCTGGCAGAAGATGCTCAGCCTGAAGGTGTCATTGGTGCAGCAGATGCTGGTGATGCGCAAAGCTCCTGGTACAAATTGGTTGATGAAATTGGGAATTTGGGTCCTCTGGTTTTGGTTTGTTGGTTTTGCTGTTTGTTATCCCAAACACCTGTGTAAATTCCTCTTGATTTCCCCTTAGGCTTCACTGTCTGCCTTTCTGTTTCAAAATAATGAGGTTGGGGGCACAAGTCATCTTTTGAGACTGCAGGAATCTCCTTGGGCACTAGCACATTCAAGTAAATGGAAAAATGAACAAGTTTTTTATCCTCTCCACCTTATCTGGTTGATAAATTATACCTTTACATTTGAATTGATTCTTTTGGTTTGTATCACTTCTCATCATGAGCAAATTTTTCTATTATCCTTAGGGAAATAACAACTCCTCTAAAAAAAATAGTTGTTGTCAATGTGTATTGCAGTTATGTTTGAACATCTATTTACAATGCGAGCCCCATCCCCTGTCTGAAATATTTATCTTTTCTAACTTTAATTAATTCTGTGTGTCTTTTGGTAGGAACCCAGAAACACCTCCCTATTTTTCTCAATTACTATAAATTGGAGAAAGTGCCTCTGACATTACTAATACAATTCCAGCTTCCTGCTGGCACAAATGGTGTCAAAATCAGGCCCTGGATGTTTATTTGTATCTGACTCACTACCTTGTAGATTATTGGCCCTCTCTGAAAAGTTTGCAGAGATAAGGTCTATGCAGCCCACATGAAATATCCCTAGATCACCTGAAAATTGCTATTTATTGGGGCTCTAGAGACTTTAAGGCCATGGCTGGTCCAATTCTATTGTTTTATTAAGACATGAAGCTGGTGGAGGAATGTGAGAGGAAGCAGAATGCATAGGGACAGATCTTATTTCTGTTGTGAAATTGCAGATGTCCTTCAAATTCCACTGTGGTAAGGTGTTTATCCCATGTTCGTTGTCATTGGCTTGTCGATCCTGTAGTTTTCTCCATGGTGTTTTTGTTTTAAGGGATAAAAATTGGAAAGCTGGTGAGAACTCCCAGCCCTTTCTGAAGGCAAAGGGCTCATTGTTCAAACTTCCACTGACCTCAGCTCCCCAGGATTGGAAAATGTTCTACCCTCAGAAAGTGCTCATCACACATGAGGCTCTCACTCACAGTTTTGTTGATTAGGGTAAGACATGAGGCTCACATATCAATGAGGTTGTATCAGGGAAATATTTTATCTTAAATAAATAGTTGCACCATGAGACTCTTGGATGTGGTATGAGAGCTGTTCAGACTAACACGTCATGGCAGCCCATCATCAAACTTGTGTGTGGAGACTGGAGATGTGTGATCCCAAAGTGAATGGATCCTTATTGCTTCTGCCTGGAAAAGCTCACAAATCCAAACACGATTGTGAGATTCCTGTTGCTCTCTGTTGCTGGATGTACTGGTAATTGCTTGGTGCTTGGTGTTTTCATGAGACAGTTTGGTCTCTTTCTCTTTCCGTCTCCAGTGAAAATACATAAGGTAAATGTATTTTAACATCTTTATATTGAAAGATATACACCAAAGCAGGTATCTGGGGACATTTCTAAAGGTAGTAGTTGTTTTATCCTTTTATCAACACCTTCCCTGGGCTTCTGAAAGGCTTTTTGTCTAGATGGTGTGCACAGACCTGAATGTCACTGCAGGAAGGGCTCAGTTAAAGTCCCTTCTCTGTAGTTTTCTAGAAACTGCATCCCCTGCAAGGCTCCTTTGCATTGGGTTTTTCCACGCTTCCAGAAAACAGAAAACCATACAGCTTAAGGTGTTGTTTGTTTTCCTTTGGTCGTGACCCGCATGTACCCGGCTGCACTGAGGTGTTGTTGTGTTCCAGGGAGTCAGCCAAGGGGGGAGATGCTGAACGATACTGTAAAGAAGCCCAGGTGCAGAGCTTTCTGTCTCACTTCAAACAAACTCTGATTGTCTTCACTCTCCATCTCTACCAGCAGAAGCAGCTGCCACATGTCCTGACAGAGATCCCGAGTTAGAAATCTGGAATCCAGGTCACAATGAGGAAAATCGTGTTGAAATCCGCAACGGCAGGAAGCTGCTTCTCTCTTCTTCTGCCACTGTCCACTCTATCCACATCACTGATGGAGGTAAAATGTGCCACTGGCAAGGCTGGGTGTGGCCTGCTCCCCACTGGGTCTGTTTAAATCACTCTGGATCATGGTGGGAGAGCTTCCTGCTCCTTGCTGAGAAGTTGGTGGCTGCTGGACAAGCAGTTTTGCCTCAGTATGAGGCTGGGTGGCAGCTGATATGCTGAGATCCTTTAGCCATCATAACCAACCTATTTTCTGTCCTGTCTGGAGAATTTACACAAGTAGCTCAGTGAAATAATCAGTTCTATTCTGCAATTTGCTTCAAAAACATTTTTTTTACCAAACCACTGGCCCGAAAGCATCATACTGCAGTAGTTGTGTTATCAAGGCCTCAGGACAGGGCAGATGCATTTGTGCCTCTTTGTCTCCAAGCACAGAGCCATAGTGTTGCTGCCATGAATAGCGTTCATTCATCTTAGCTCTGAATTTCAGTCTCAGTTTTGAATGGGTGCTCTTCCATGCAAATCTGAATTACATTCTTCAAGAACTGGACTGAATAAAAATCAGTGTTTTCATGATTTTAATTGAGAGCTGTTTTGGGGTGTATGAACATAATTTTTCAAAAACTGAGTTGAGAGCCCAGCACTGGGTTCAGCATGATACCACAACCTCTGATGAGCTGCTGTGTGATAAAGCAAGTGTCATAACCTTCTCTACTTAGGAAAACTGGTCATTAAAGACGATGTGCAGCCCATCATTCTGCGTACCAGGAATATACTCATTGAAAATGATGGAGAGCTACACATTGGTAGTGAGCTGTGCCCTTATCAAGGCAATGTGGTTATCATCTTATACGGACGGTACGTGTGTCTGATCAAATCCTACCTTAGAACCTTCTGGCATCTCTCCTCCACATCTGGGAAGAAAATGTTCCTTAAAATTACATGTTTTCAGGTTAAGTTATCATCAGTGCTCCATGGAAAGTTCAGTATCTTTTTAAACAATTTGAATGGCCCACAAAAATTGGTGCAGGTTTGGGGTTTTTTCTCTTATACTGATACATGAACCCTGGGGTGTTTGGACGTGCCAGAGAATCAGCATGCACCTTCCCACCTCTCAAGCTGATTTTCCAGAATAGGCTTAAAACTGGAGGAGTTCTTTTAGTCTGAAAGTTCTCCCCTCTAAACATCCTTTCTTTCTGCATGAGAATGGTGAGCTGAATAAAATATGCTTATGTCTTGTAGATTGGCACAGGATCTCTTAGAATTTCGAGGATGCTAAATTCATATTTAACAACCATTAGACCCCTTAGCTCCTGATTAGGGTCTTGCCTGCCTCCAGAACTCAAAAACACAGATCTGGGCATTCAGTCTGGGCTCCAGACCTCTTCTGGCCTGGATATAATGAATATAGCATGTATAAGCTGTGTTACAGATTGCTGTTGGACTTCAGTAGCCGCTACTATTATTGAAAATAATTTATTTACCATACAATGTGGGCAGCTCCTGATTCTTGGAGTAGCTGAAAGAAATGCACTGCAAATCGTGGCATTTCTCTCCTTGGGCCACAGCAGCACAAGGAGAGAGGCTCCTTGACTCCAGATGTGACCCCAAACCTGGTTTCTTCCCTCCCTTCCTGCTTTAGAGCCAATGACAGCAGCCAACCAAACCCTTACTTTGGGCAGAAGTATCTTGGAGTAAGTAAAGGAGGCACTCTTGAGATCCATGGAAAGAAAAAACTGTCCTGGACTTTCTTAAACAAGACTCTTCATCCTGGTGGCATGGAAGAAGGTGGATATTACTTTGAAAGGAGCTGGGGCCACCGGGGTGTCATTGTCCACGTTATTGACCCAAAGACGGGGGCAGTTGTCCATTCAGATCGGTGAGTGACCTTTTGACTGCCTAGATGTGAGGATCTTTGGGAACAGCTTGGGGACAGCATCTCAGCAAGCTCAGAACCACACATCTGAGCATCTTTTTCAAATGGGTGGCATTGCATGTCTGTACAATTTTTCCTAGACCAGCAATCTCCAAACCCACACAGTGAGTAGTGTAGAGCCCTGCAATGTCAAGCAGAGTTTAATCAATTTGGCTGAACAGAACCCCCTAATACACCCTGTTAGAAAGTGCTTTTGCAACAGGATAATATTACTGTGAACAACACAAAAGAGTATTTTTTTACAGTACTTGCTTTTTCCTGGAAGATGTGGTTCCTAGAGATGTGGTGATCACTGCAGTTAAGTGTTTATACATGTTTTTGTCACTTCAGGTTCGATACCTACAGAGCAAAAGAGGAAAGTGTCCGCCTGGCTCAGTATTTGGGCAGAGTTGCGAATGGCATGATCCTGTCAGTTGCAGTGAACGATGAAGGATCCAGAAACTTGGATGACTTGGCCAGGAAAGCAATGACCAAACTGGGCAGCAAGCATTTCCTTCACCTTGGGTTTAGGTATGTGCCAGTCCTGCCAGTTCTCCCAGCACAGAGGCTTTATTATGTTCCTGAGATGTCCAAATAGTTCCACTCTTTCAAAGTCACAAAGTTCTTTCACATGGGAAAAAAAAATAAAAAAAGAGGGAAACTTTGCAATGTGGAGTTTTAGCAGTTAATTAGATAGTTTCAGATGCACTCAGAGTCTATATTAGGTATTTTTATTAGCAGATTGAGGAATAGCATATGATTCACATTAAAAAAATGTTTTTCCAAGATATTGTTCCCACAGGTTGCTTATTCCAATCTATTTTCAAGCCATCCTCCAAAGATTTAAGAAGTATATTTGTGCACACACAGAGGATTAGATGGGCTGAGCATTAAGGAGGGTACAAGAATTTCCATGTAGTCCTGGTTACATCCATGCAGACACACATACAGCACATTCCTCAGCTTGTCCAACACAGGTCTGGGGACTTGTGCAGCACAGAAATTCAGCAAACGTGGATTTACGGTGTGGACTGTAAATACTTCTGTGGCCAAAACAGTGTCTGTGTTGGCACACACACTGTTGAGAATACTTGCTATTTTCCCAACTGTAGCCATTATATTTTTTGTGTTTATCTGAATTTATGTAGGCTTATTTTTTATGGGGCACTAAGAGGGTGTCTTCAGAACACATACACACACACACATACAGAATCTGCCTTGTAGGGAGAAGTGATTCAATAAAGGAGTCTACGGAAAGAGATGTGTCAGCTGGGCACACACAGATGGAGTAAGATCTGGGGTGGTTGATGAAGAGGTTGTGCCAAATGTTGCAGGGACTCCTGTGCACCAGACAACACATTTCAAAGAATCAACCAGAGAGGCAGAAATTATCTCCAAAACCACGCTATCTTCATCAGTGCAATTCTTGCTCTCAAATCTAGACCCCATGTTAAAGCCCAGTAGCCTGCTGGTTGCTTTTTTTTTTTTTTTTCCAAATGCTGGAATTAGGGAAACAGAACATGATTTTGAACATTATACTTTTTTTCCCCAACTGTGCAACAGGAAGGAATTGATGGGTTTCACACATGTTTATAAAAGTAAATGGCACTTGATTTTTTTAGGCTGCTGTGGTGTTTTAATGCAAGTTTCTCATCACTTTGCCATCAATGTTTATAATGGAAATACCACAGAAATTCATCCATGGAAGTGTTGCTTTCAGCACTGCTATTGTTTGCAGTAAAAAAGCTAATCCTTGCCATACTGTTATCTGGAATACCACAAAATTGCATTATAAAAACAATAGAGATGCGGATAAATAATGTGGCAGTAGTTGGTTAATACTGTCTTCCACTGTCAGACTGGTGTGTGGAAAAATATCTGGTGCATTATTCAAAATAATGTATTTTTAGGAGTGTTCTCAGAGTTTAAGTTCATCAGCTCTCAAACCCTACATTGTCTGGATGGCAGCTGGGACCAGACTTAGAAAGGCAGTTTGATGGCACAGTGGAACACAGGCATCTTTAGGCGTATCCAAGCTTTTCCTCTTAAGGGAATTGAACTTCCACTTCAGTGTAACAAGATTTAGACAGAGTGGTTTATGTTTGAGACACACATCTATAACTATGAGTAAGGATGTATGCACTTGACAGGTGCTTTTTGAAATTTTTTTGGAGTATCTTAGGAAAAAATGTTCAGAATGAGAAAATTACACACACGTGTACACATTTTAACCTCTGTGGCCAAGGCAGGCTCTGGCTGAGGAGAGCAGATGGATTTTTCTTTCTAACATGCCTGTCACCACTCGCTGCCCAGCACTGGGGTTTTCTGGCTGATTCTGCTGAATCCTGGCTGTCAGATCTTCTCAGCTCCTGATGATGGCTGAGGCTGGCCATGGGCATCCCTGAGAGAATAAGAGGGTAAGCCCCAGGCTTAGGAAATTTCTGTTTCACATTTTGTGAGGTGCCACTTGAGCCAGGCTATGCAGTCGTAGATTGTGTTGGTTCCTGGCTGGGTGTTGGCGGGAGTTTAAGGGCAAATTCCTGTCCATCTCCTGCTGCTCCATACTCAACCAGACTGTAAAGCTGTTACTCCCCCTTGCTGTAGCAGAGCTGACGAGCAATGCTGATTTATTCAAAAATGTTTCAGTGCTCCTGGAATCTCTTTTTATTGCCTATTTGCTGAGCCCAGAACATTAGGAATGAAAGGAAAATCTTGCATTCCTCCTCTATTGTTTTCCTTTTGGAAAGTGTGTTTACTCTTTCAGTGTGAACCATTTTTTTCCCCTTTTATTAATTAATGAAGAGAAAGTCCTTTTTCACTTGATGACATAGTTGCTCTCTTTGGAGTTCCACACAAATATCTCCGGTTTGCCTCTGGACTTACTGGTCACTTCATTTCATGTAGCCCAAATAGATTGCATGTGTCCTTATGTGCCAGGGTTGAACGACTTTAAAACTATTTTTAGTGGCAAAAAAGCTGGGAGAAACAAGTATTTTAACACATGAAGTGGGGCCAAACCTTGAGTTGCTGAACTGAATAGCTCCTTATTCTTAAAATTTCTTCTGAAATTATTTTTGAAGTACCATAATTTTTTGTCATTTGTTTCAAATTTGGTTTACCAAAATAATAATAATAATAACCACAACAACAACAACAACAACAACAACAACAAATTTAAAAAAAAAAAGTTGACTGCTGAGTGATAAAGTGTCCTTCGTGCTCCCATCCCCCTTGCATCCCTGGGAGATCACAGCCCATCAGCGCCTTCGGCAATTGGCACAAAGGCAAGTTTTCCAGCAGGAGCATCTGGCTGGCTGGCAGCCTCCCGAGGCAGTGGTGTTGGCAGCTCCCACCGAGCCTGGCCAGTGCTGGGGCTGAGGACGGTGTCCCCTGGAGCAGCCCTGTCTGCTGGGACCGTGGCATGGCATGGGATGCACCAGAGCTCACCCAGAGCCTGTCCCTGCTGCCCCCAGAGCAGCAAATCCCAGCTCATGTCACTGCTGATTTGGGATGTGTTTTAGTGGCTCTCTGTCAAGGTCTGGATGTGTTTTCTTCTGGAGCCCCAGAGTGGTTTGGAACTTCACTTTGAGCAATCTAAAGTGACCTGCAAGGCTCTTGATGCAATTGAAAGGACCAGGTATTTAGAACTAGAGACATGACCTAATCTAGGGGAGTTTTTGTTAAATCAGGACAGTTTCCCTACCACCTTGAAAGCATATTTTTTTATTATATTATTCATTAGGAGCAGATATGGCTGAACTAGCTTAATTCTGATGATACAAATCCCCCTGACCCCTACTAATTTGCTTCACCTCCACAGCTGGGAGGTATTTTAGTCCCTGTCTCCATTGCTTTCTCATCCATGTGGTCATTCTCCAGCGTGGCTGATAGCTGCTGAACCTACCTGATCAACAACCATCAGATGGTAACGAACTGATTTCTGACACGGGATCAGATTTGAATAGACAATTCAGAGCCATAAACATTTATTCTTGTTCAACGTTCTAAAGAAGGAAACTAGATATGCAGAGACTATCTAAGCATTTTTTATTGTTTTTTGCCAGCCAGTCTGTCTATTAGAAATTCTCACGGGTCATTCCAAAGACAATTGTCACATACAAGATTTCAGTGTGAGCTAAATTTATTTAAGCAGAAGTGATTTCTTTTCATATTCTTTAGTGTATACACATGCACACAGACACACACATAAAAGATTTATTTTCACTCTCCCTAGGGAGTTGCCAGTGTCTCTTGGGTCTGTCATACACAAGTTTGTTTAAACACTCATTTAAAAAAGAAACATGCTTGTTACAGGAGTGTTTTAAGTGGGGATTTGTTTTCAAACTTCCTTCTCTTCTGATATATTTACTGAAGAAATATAGAGTGTTAAGATAATTTTAATTTTAGCTAAGATGCCTGTGACACTAATCAGACTGTTTTGAATGTGGTGCCTCTGAGAAATTTAAGAACGTTGGGCTATAAGAAATATGCATCTCATACTTGACATAACTTGATCATTTCTCATTTTTGTTTTTCAGGCACCCATGGAGTTTTATTACCATTAAAGGAAATCCCTCCTCTTCTGTTGAAGACCACATTGAATATCAAGGTATTTACTGCACCAAATGCTGTCTTGACATGATCCGTAGAAGTTGTTTGAGTTATGGCTGAGATTAATTTGGTCAATGCTGTTTTTACTTCCCACTGCATTACATTGCAGCTATCAGCAATTGATGGTTTGGCACATTTAATTGAATGCTCTGTCTATATATTGCTTCTTCCCACTAATGCATCCAAAGCAGCTGAGTTGGGGATAACCTAGGTACCCAAACCCTTAGATAAAAGGAGAGATCCTGCACCAGTGTAAATCCATGTAACTGCATTGAGCTCAGACACTGCCTCTCTTTAGACACAAATCTGTGGAACAGACCCAGTTCACACCAGCTGAAAGCTTAATCAATGTATCCTGAATTATCAGCCTCAATCCTCCTGTGAAACCATTTTCTTGCAAGCTGAACACTTTTGAGACTCTGTCTTCTCATTATAACACAGCTTGCTACAAAATTAAATAAAAATAGCAATGTTTTACAAATAATTGGGGGCTTTATCCTCTCTTGATTTTTGAAGATTTTTCCTTCTGATTATCCACATAGTTACAAAAGCGTGTGACACCTCATTGCAAGATCAGTAAATTTTTCTGGAATATGTGCAGGGCTAATTTTGAATAAGGTAGCCAAAATATGCAAACACGCACACAGAGCACTACATTTTCAGTTCTGACTTTTATCGATTGCATTCCATGATTTTACCAATTGCATTCAATGATTTTACCAACTTTTTTTTTTTTTTTAACAGGTCACAAAGGCTCAGCTGTAGCCAAAGTATTCAAACTATTCAAAGCTGAGAATGGAGAACATTTTAACGTCTCTTCGACGAGTGAGTGGGTTCAAGGTAAGTGGTCTGTGGGCTATTCAAGTCAGTGGTAGACCGCTGAAAAATAGGGTGAATCATCCTTTTTACTGCCATCCTTTTCCATTGGGGAAGAGTGGACTTGCTAACTGCTATTTATGTCATCACTCACCCAAGTAATGAACGCTCGCAGATTCTTGCCCCACTTGCCTCCAGGACCCTCTGAATAACTGGGATCCTTTTTCCTTTTCTGCACTGGGTATGAAATTCCATCTCCTATGGTCACTCACAACCTCTTACTTCTTTTCACTGCACAGTCATCATGTCCATGTTTCAGACAACACACAGTAACCAGTGCAACTTGATCTGAAGATCAGAGAAGGCAGCTAAGGCAGACACAGATCCAAAATCCATATCTATTAATGATGCTCACAGTACATGCACCAGTTATGTAGCTTTTAATAACTCTGCTCTCCCTTGGCTGGTTGCACTTCACAGCATCATTAAAAGTGGCTGACTGACTGGCAGGAAGAGGCAGGAATCAGATAATCAGTGAAGAAACTTGTGAATGATATCTGAGATCATATTATGCTTCACGCATTTTTGCTGCACTCATTAAGCTTGACTTTCAAATGACTATTCTTGTTTGCACTTGTCTCCAGATGTAGAATGGACAGAGTGGTTTGAGAAGCCTGACAAAGCAAGATCTAAGGACATGGAGAAGCTGTCTGACTTCAAAGCTGCTCATCCTGATAAAATCTGCAGGCAGCCCATTGACATCCAGGTAGGCAGAATTACCACTCGCTTTAGAGGGGCAAGTCTTCTTTGGACCAACAGTGAATGTCCAAAATAATTGTGCTTGTCAGTAATTATTGTGTCTAAGTGAAACACACCAATGACTTTTCCACTCTAATACATAACCAACAAGATCTTGCTTACAGTCTCGTATTGTTCTGAGAGAAATTTTATAGAATTGAGCTCCTTTTAGAAAATTCTGGCTTCTGGCATGAAAAGGTGTACAGATGGGGTCATGGACAGCACAGATGCTGTCATGAAATATGTGGTTCCCTGCTGGAAGATTAAAAGGAGAAAGCACATGAAAATTTCAAAGGTTTTAAATGGCCCTGGAATGGACCCTACCTAAAAAATTAATCACAAAATGTAACGAGATGGTAAAACTACCAGCTGTAGCAGGCTGTCAAAAACATTGGTGAGCATTCAGCCATTTTTTGGAGTCAATTGTTTTATCTCTGTGGAAAGAAATTTAAATTCTGTTTGGATATAAGCATTATAATTATGCCATCAGGCCAGCATGCTGAGGAGCAGTCAGATACCTTTTCTGACACTGCAAAAAGCCTCTTTAAGGACAAAAAGAATCCCAGCAAGGAACGAGGGTTGTTTTTTTTTTATTTGTTCACCATACACTTTTTATGTCTTCCTGGTAAAACAACTGTAGCAGAAGCATTGCCTAGAAAGAGACAATAAAATCCTTCATACCTGTGCGAAGCTGAGCTTAAGGTCCTTGCGTACTCTGAGCCAGTGGAGTTGTCCTTATTCACAAGAATGTGGCTATTGAAGTAAATGGGAATGCTGACAGTATGAGTGAAAGTTTCCAGGGCTAGATGTTTTAAAGAATCTCTCTTGAACAGAAAGGAAAAAACTGCCCTATAATTTTCTGCCAGGTCTTACCAAATCCACAGTAATTTCTGCTTCCATATACAGGTATCACAAGTGACAACTTAGTTCAAAACAGAGGTCAGATGTTTGTTACAGTCCCTTCTAGAATGTGTATTAAAAGAGAAAGAAGAAAGATATTCTTCTGTTCTAAAAACAAACCTTTTTTTCCTCTTCTGTGAAGTAAGTTACTTTTTTTTTTTCTCCATGAATATTAAAAGTGAGACATTTTTCAGTTTATCCGGCAGATCTTAGGGCAAATCCTCAGGTAGTGTAATTTGGTGCTGCTCATTGCTTTCATAAAGTTACACTGATTTACAGCAGCTGGCCTGCCCCAGCTCTGCTACATGTGAGAAAATTGAAGATATGATGATAATAACAGAAGCACAGCACAGCCAGAGGCACATTCCTCCAGCTGACGGTGCTAATCCCACACACGGCAGCAGGGTGGATGCATTAATCAGGAAAGTCTGCCTGAGTGAGAGAATCAGGATCAGACCCTTCATTGAAAAATGGCTTTTCTCCTGGCGCCTTGCTAAAATGCACGTGGTATTTGGATTGCCCAATGCAATGCACCACATTTTTGTGAAAGGGTCGAGAGAAATGCAAGCTATAGACACAGAATGTGAAATTTGACATGACCCTGAGGGGTGACATTGCCCCAGCAGGAACACCAGAGAGGTTACATATCTCACTGTTTCTTGGCATGATACAGACATTTTTTTTTTTCTCAAGGCAGCTCTACAGGCTGGTACTTGCCTGTGAGAAAAGGCTACTTTTCCTTGTTTCTTTTGGAGCAGGGAGCAGAATTGCAGCAGCTTCAGGGTTTTTTTAGAGACTGACTGATCCATGAAATGGAGAAATAAAACCCCTACCCCCTTTCTTCTGCAAGGTTCAGACAGAGCATAGCCACAAGCAATGGAACGAGCGCAGTGCAGAGGCTTGAATCCATGAGTTCACTTGGGTGCAAGCATCTGTGTTCAACGTTTCCATCTGCCCTCAAACCGGAGGCAAGAGAAAATCTAGGGCAGCGAGGCAGATGTTTGTGAAGCTCACAAACTCCTCCCAAAACAGCCCATGGTCTCGGTATAGACATGGGAGAAAGGCGTGCACCTCAGCAAGAGCGTGTGCAGCTGGAAATGCTGGCTGCAGAGCACAGTCACAGGGAAACAAAACAAAGTGAAGGCCTCTTCTGATGGTACAGATGTTCTGGTACAATCCCTTCACCTCCCAGCAACACCTGTGGTGTGTTTCCATCCTCGTTCCAGGCAATGACACTCGATGGAGCGAATTTAACCACGGAGGTTTTCTACAAGAGCGGCCACGATTACCAATTTCTGTGCCATGGCAAGGACCAGACAGGCGAGGGCTGCCGCAACTACAGAGTGAGGTTCCTGTGTGGCAAATCTGGTACGTGCCCCATCTCTGAAAGCCAGAACAGAGAACAGCAGAAATCTTGCCTTCCCATGACTGCTTCTTGTTTGGTGTCAGAACAACTTGAATAATTTCTCCAAGCTGAAGCTTTGGCTGGGCTATGGACACGTACTCAGATAGAACATCCGAAGATTTATCTCAGGAAAAATTCCTGAGCACTAACAGAGGCAGCAGGATGGTTTCTCAAATACCCAGCAAGGCTGTGGGAAATATTTGGCAAGATTTTCCCTCTAAACTCCTTGTCTTTTGCAAAAACATTTTGGGATGACGTAGGATTAGTCAATCAGAACGTGTGAAGACAACAGGGTTTGAAATTAATACTTTGTTTTGTAGTTATTAATTCCAACACTGCTGCCTCTGACCTGGTCATTAGACAGATCATTAGGATTTTTGGTGCTGGCAGGAAAATAAGGGAGGAAGACTGTTGTTTTGCTGGAAAAAACAGTTATTACATTAAAGACCACTTGGCTGCTGTAAACAACAGCACCCAGTGCTCACAAGAGCTGCTGCAAAGTGGGTGTGGTGAGAATGAGCCACAAAGAGCTACATTTAAATTTATCCTGGGGTTAGTGGAAAATCCACCTGCCTGCAACTAAAGGAAAATTCTTTCCTGTTTTCTTGCTTGCCAAGCCAAAGCCAGTAAAAAACATGTTTGGAAGAGTTAACTCGTTTTTTCTTTTTTTTTTTTTTTTTTTTCCTTTTTGGCATGAGAAAATCATAATTTTTGGTGGCACTCCAGGGGGGGTGGGGAGTGTGCAAAATAAAAAAAAGGAGCAAGCCTTTTCTGATAAGATTGACTGACTTCTCCACCCTTCCATTTTGGCTTTTCAGTGAAACCAAAGCTCACGGTAACCATTGACACCAATGTGAACAGCACGATCCTGAATCTGGTGGATGACGTGAGCTCCTGGGAGCCTGGGGACAGGCTGGTGGTGGCAAGCACGGACTACTCCATGTACCAGGCAGAGGAGTTCCAAGTGCTGCCCTGCAAATCCTGCAGACCCACCCAGGTCAAGGTAGCAGGTGAGGTGCTTCATCTTATCACCCTGGCATTACAGTTCACAAATTCTGTCATTTACGCTGAGATGACTCCAGAAAGAATTGAAAAGTGTTGACAGACATCTGAATTGGAAAGCTGGTTGCCAGATGATTTTGGGATATATAACTTTTGTGTTTGAAAACCGTCTAACTTGATTTTAGTTCCTTTCTGACTTCCCTTTTCATAGTTGACTCCACTTTTGTCCCCAAGCACATTATGGAGTAGGTGCATTTACTTAAGAGGAGCAGATACAGGTTATGTATTTGAAATTTTCAATGACTGCATTTGAAATATCACTTCCTAGAAAGCAGATGAGCACAGAGGATGTGAAGAGTGAGCTAGGGCAGGAGCAGACTGAGAGAGACTGTAAGGCTATGAAGTAATGTCCAGCTGGCTGCTTTCCTAAGTTTTATTTAACAAGAGCTGTAATCTTACATTTTAGAAATACTGTTTTGTACTACTGAAGTCACTGTTTCCCTTTCACTGTGTCTCCGGAGGGCATTGCTTAGAGGTGATGTATTAACCAAACATTTCTGGTGGCCAGGGAGTTGTTCCGAGCCTCTGCGCTGGGGAGATGGAGTCACAGGGTGCTGCCAGAGCGAGTCTGAGAAGGAGGAATGGGAGCCTTTGCAGAGCCCCAGCATTTTTCTCTTGTAGGTGACCAGCTCAAATGCAAAACAAATTGCTTTCGATGAATAGATGTTGTAGTCCAATGATTGTAATGATTGGCCTCTGGATACCGAGTCAAATTAAGTAGCATAACCATGATGAAGCACAGACTATTACCAGCATGAGCATGAAAATGAAATCCAGCATGGGAGATTTAATCTTCACTTGAGTCTGTGAAGTCTTTCCCTTCTAGAACCCTGTTTTGGCACACTGATAAGCAGAGAATGGAAATAACACATGAACTGCCCCTTGTCTGATTAGAAGAGGACTTTTTTTGCTTCTGTAATTTACAACAGCAAATGTCATTTTACAGTAAAAAGTCTGTAGTGGCTGAGGCTGTATTTCAGAGGCGGCATCTGCCTGGTGGTAAATCATGCATGTGCCATTATCTTTGCTCTAGGCAGAGGTTTTGTCTGCATTTACAGTAAGACCTTTCAGAGAAACCATGAGGGCACTTGGAACATCTAATGCACCAGGGAGTTCACTCGGTTCTCTGAAACGAACCACTTCAACATTGTCTCTGATGCAACTTCTTCTGGAAGGTACCAATGCACTTCCTTTGGACAGAGCTGTAACCATTCATTGTTGGAGATGTGCATCAGGCCAAGAAAAATGTTATTCACAGTTCGGATGTATCATAGTCTTATGACTTCAAATGTGTAGCGCTTTCAAAGAAGATGTATTTCCAAGCTGAATATTTTTCTTGAGCAACTTCTGAGCTATTGGACTCAGATGGGTATGATACAAGTCACATCATGAAGATGGGCTTGGAAGATCGCCAGTAAAAATAAAGATGGCATAGGAATTGTGGGCTTACCATAATCTAATGGATCTATGAAATTCATGTAGTCATATTCATCTTCTGCAACAATGACAGCTAGGGTAGTTTAAGGAAACAAATAATGGGTTAAAAACAACAAAAAATTTCATGGGAATTTCAAGTAAAGAAGCAGTGGAAACACTTGTTAAAGTAATTGTGCTCTTGGTCTCTGATTGCTCTTTCAGAGAATTAGGACATTCCTTTTATTAACCACAAATGACATGAACACCAGGGCCAAAGTCTCTCCTTTCTTATATCCAGGCAACTCTATTGACGTCAATGGGATTTCACTGATTATATAAATCAAGGCAAAATTTAGTCCAGTTATAAAAATCACATCCAACTTTCTTGTAACAAAAACACATTCACACTAGAAAATAAAATACTCTGCCTGAACCTAAGCTCAGTCTAGATGAAATAAAACCTGGGCAAGACTGAGATGTCCCCTGCCTTTAAGAGCCATGAGCTGCTCTGTGCCTGGCCATGGTGTAACTTCATCCACTGCCCTGTCCATGATATGCAATTAGCCAGAATAAGGATCCTTAATTGCCCCTGGTCCTGGCATGGCTGAGCAGCCCTGGCACAGCCTGGCCTGGTGTGCCTGGGCCAGGCTTGAAACTGGGTGCAGAAGAACATTCATCATAAATGTCTACCTGCCTTTTGCTATGGAGAAAGGCAAGATTGCTTTGTTCCTTCTGACAAAAGCCTTCCACACATACATTTATATACAGGGTCTCAGAGGGATGTCATTTGTAATAAGTGAAATGGCTTAATTTTCCTAAGAGGTTTAGTTTAGCAGCTGAGAACTCCAAAAGTTTGCCCTTTGAAAGACAAATGATAAAACCATTTCTACCCATGATGCTTTATTTTCCTTTTAATCATTATTTTTTACCTTTCTATTTATTTTTTAAATGAAACCTAAATGTCAGAGCTGAACTACTTAAGAGTCTCTTTGTTATAAAAAAGGCAGAAAATCCGTGATTGCTTTGTGGACAGCCAGTTTGGTGTGGCAGCCACTTGGCATACCAAGTTTTAATATAATTTATGCTCTCATAGTTTAATGGTATTTTAATAGACATGATTTAGCATATTGTGCCAAATAAGTCAAACTCATTAGTTAGCTCATGTCCTTTTTATATTTGATATTTCCTGCTGAAACTCATACTTTCTTTTCTTGCTAGAAATGGATTGATTGGAGCTTTTCAAAAGAACTTAAGGGAGTTAATACTCAATTGCCATCAGGTTTTAGGAGGATTTAGTTATTTAACTGCTGGCATCTGTAAATCTCAGTGTAGAAAGTGAGGGAGGACACAGGCTCTGATCTTTTGCACTCCTTTATTGGAGTAACTGCACTAATGTAAAAACTGTGGCTCCCATGGGTAAGTGTGGCTAGCATGAGGACCCAGATCTGCAGGTCCAGCTCCCAGTCAAATGGTCACTCACTTCAATGGAACTTTTTTCCTCCACTTGCTCTCTTTGTTTAACTCTTTTTTTTCTTTTTTTTTTTCTTGTCATTTTTGTGCCTAGATTAATTTCACTGTGGGAACAGATTAAAACTGTTTGATCTTCCAACTTCACAAGGTTTGGGGAGGGACGACAGTGCAGGGCAAAGGGAGGGAGGAGGGAGGAAGGAAGGAAGGAAGGGTTGTGTTGTTATGATAGAACTGGATAGTAGGAAAGATCAAGTATTTTGTCTAGTTTCCCTGGGAAACAAGTCTTATCTTCATCTTGGTTGCTCTGTATGAAGTTTCTACTAATGCTGATAAGTTTCACCATGGAAAAGAAATGATGAAATGCTCTTTTGTGCTCCTATATGCTCTTGATAAAGGATGAAAAAACTATTTGTGCCTAGCATAATTACTCCAATTATCCCACATACTGGTGAATCTATGATTACCAGCACACATCTCTTAAATCCAGTGAATATTAGGGAGATAAGGAGTTTACTGTGATCTTGTTCATGCAGAGAACTTTGAATTAAAAGTATAAATACGTAGTTGTCTCACAAATTCACAGCCTGTGTCAGCATTCATCTGGTGCTGTAAGGATGGGAGAATTTACTCCACTATCAAAATTCAGATATTTTTAGAGATTTTGGGTGTTCTGTTTAGAAGTTGGCATCATTTTGGCTGGAACTTGCCAAAAGCTCTTTTTTTAAGATGACCCTGGTGCTTGAGGGCCAGGCAGGAAATCTTGTGAAATGGCCCTTTCTAACAATCTTTCAGAGCTCCTTCTACCTTTGGGCATTGCCTGGAAGCTGAGCTGACAGAATCATGCTCAGGTAGTGGTTCAGGTTGAGTTTGTGCCTGATTGCTGTATGTCTATTTGCTGAAAAGTTATTTTTCCTTGTAAAAGTGATGAATTGGAGGAATATTTGTTGATTAAGACATCAGTTTGTGCTGTGTGACTCAAGAAGCAGCCAGCTCACCCAGCCCATGCTGTGTTATAAGCCTGTGGCTTAGGGATGCAACAGCAAAACCCATCAGGATAATTCAGAATAATGAGGGTTTGAAAGATGCCCGTGTGAACATTTGTTTGTTATTAAATGTAAGCAATAAGGGCATTTCCACCAGTGGTGACAAGTGTTTGGCAAAAATGATAAATCTGTCAGATCTGGGCTGGCATCTGCAATGAGTTGCAATGACTTTAAAGATGCCCTGAAGGATTCACTGTCACTGAATCATGTGGGTTGAACAGACAAATTCTGTTTAGCATTTCCCTTAAAAACTTGATTAGGAAACATCAAAAGACCATGAGACACTGGATCCTATCCTTAGAGACCCCAAAGGAGAAGAAAAGACTCTTTAGAGAAAAAGGCTATTCCAGGAGAACCTCAGCTTTACTTTATCTTCACCAAACCCAGACCTTTAAGTGCCTATTCCACTTCTCAAAGGGAGATTTAGGTGTTTGAGCTGTTCAGAGCCAAGGGATTTAGGAATGCCACGAGTGTACCTGGGAGGGTTTTCTGAGAGATCTGTCTAACTCACGAGACCTGAGCACTCTTCCACATCTGCAGCAGCCAAAATAGTTTTAAAATTCCACCCTTCTGAGGTCTGATAAGGCCCAAGACCCGCGTTCTGTGGCTGGGTTCACATATGGCAGATTTTCCTGGAGCTTTGTACCATTTGGAGAAACTCTGCTTTGAATTGCTTTGTTGACATAAGCATGCCCTTGATTAGTGGATCATCTCAGTTTATTTTAATGTATATTTCCTTTTAATAATTATCTTGTCCTTACCAACAAATGGAGACTTCAATAGTCACTGTCTGTAGCAGGCTTGGAAACGTGCTCATGTTTTGCTGAATCAAGACTTCCACCAGGCAAGCCCACATATCACAGGAGTTGTTCCCTGTGAATTTACACTGTGCTCACTGGAGGCACTGGTACGACAGATGCAGCAGCAAAGCCAGGGAACTTTTCCCAGTCCCTCACATGGGTCTGTTGTGGTGGGACGTGATCTGTGTCACTGCCCCGCTGTGCTTGGTTTAGATTATCACATGGCACAAGCCTGGCTCACTGCAGGGCAGGATCCCTCCAGGAGGGATGCAGCCAACCCTACCCAAAAGAGAGGTGAATCAGTGGCCTCTGGGCTTTCTGGTGGTTGGGAAATCACAGCATTGGCTTTGATGCTGAAGCAGCAGCACATTCCTCCCGCCTTCAAAGCACAGGGCTGCCTTTTTATTATCAAACCACTTCAGTGCCCATTTGCAAACCCCTGGCTGGGGTTTGCCCGTGGTCAGTGCTCTGGGTCTCAGATATCCTGGCTGCTCTTAGGGAAGGCTCCATGTGCCAGCTGTGAGCAGCAGCTGAGCTGCAAACCCATAGCTCTGCAGAGTGAGACACAGATGAGCTCCATCCTCATGTGAACTCCCTGAACTCACCACAGAGCTGATTATTTAGTGGTTTTTCTTTTTTCCCACCACTGAGCACACCCCAGGCAGCTCCCTGGCAGTGCCACATCTCTGTAAATGCCCCGGTCAGTGCTTCTGATCCCGTGGGAAGTTCCCAGTGTTGAAGTGCAGGTTCCCAGCAGGTATTTACAGCACACGAGGGCTCCCGTGCTGGGCTTTGTCTCCCACAATCTTCTTTCAGCCCTGTTGCTGCAGGGAACTTGAATTTCTGTCTGCCTTGAGAAGTGGTTTGTTTTTCAAAACTCTATTAAAGGAGCTATTATTCAAAATCTGCTTTTACTTTGGAAGGGGATTGCTTTCCGTCTCTCCTTTTATCTCCAAACATGTCAAATCAGCAAAAGCATGGAGTGAAAAACATGCACCCCAGAAGTTATATTTAGAAACTGGTTAGTCCGTATTTAACATTCCTGTCAGTGCTTACCCTGTTTTGCATGTCTGGACTGGTGTTAAATTAAATTAAATACATGCAAGCATGACATTTATTATTCTAGAGCTCAGCACAGGAATAACAAAACTGCCTATCTAATTTCACTGCCACAAATCCTGGAAATGTGACTTCAAATAGGATGTTCTTATGATTATCTAAAATTCTTCTTGCATTTCAGTAAATCAAGGAAAGGGCAGCTCTGGGGAAAAGTGAAAAATGACAGCTTAAAAACAGTTCCATAAAGAGAAGCTGTGTTCCTTTGCAGACTCACTCAAGGCTCCAGCATGGAGTATCCTCATGTGGAGGGTACTCACTGCAGTGGGTTTTTCATGGATATGAACAAGGGAAGCAAAGCTGCTGGTTTTGGATGGGTTGGGTCTGGTTTTGGCCACACACCTGATGAATCTCACTGGCTTCAGGGCAATAACACGGGCATGGGGAAGCCCAGGACTTCCTAGGGAGAAACTGCAAAAGTGGGTGAGGTGCAAATCCAGGATTCCTTGCAGCCCCTCATTTCTGAGGTGAGCATGCAGCTCTTTGGCCATCACCACTCCTCTAGTTAACAGAGAGTGTTTTTCACATGATCAGGTGATTTTTGAAGGCAGAGGTGCCAAGGCAGAAGGCACATGTGGCATGAACCCTGTCCCACAGCACAGCAGTCTCAGAGCAAGGCGGAGCACTCACCCTTCCCAAATCCCAGTATTACCATCAAACGGCTCTCCTTCCAGCTTCAGAAGAGGGAGTGGATGGTGTTTGCTTGTCTTTGTTATGTACTCAAAGCATCATGTTTTGGTTAAAAATAATATTGTTTCAGTGTTCAAAATCCTCCCCTGACTTGGCACCTCTGCTTAAGCATAAAGTGTTTTGCTGTGATAGCCAGGCCTCAGGCTTGCCATTTGTTTCTAATTAAGGATTTGAATGATTCCATGGAAATTAAATACATGCAAGTGAAGCATTCCTTAAAGTTCAGTGTTTACTTAAAGAGTTTATTACTTATTTTTACTGGAATACTACAGAATGGACACAGTAAGATGAACCTTTTCCCAACTGGCTTTTCTCTGCAGAAAGCTGCGGAAGGAAGGAGGTAGTAGGAATACGTTTGAATGAAATTACAACAAAGAGATGCTTTGCTTTCTAGACATCCCCACTGCCTGGATTTCCCCCCTTTCTGGTCAGGCTGGGGAAAGTCTTCTGTGCTTTTAACCCCTCCATGGAGGAGGGTGTGTGTGGAGGATGCTATGAGTGACTTGGCCTGGCAAAGGGAGATGTTGCATGGGGTAGGTGGAAGATCCCATTGACTCTGACTACTACAGGGCAGGAAGAAGCCTTGGGAGCAAGTTGGAGGTGTGAGGGTAGATCTAAAAAGGGGAGGTTTGGGAGGACAGGAAGTGGGAGGTTTTACAGCTCATAATCTTGGTGAGGGGCTGTGATTGTCCCAAGCCACAATTCCTACAAGTCTTTCTGTACAGTCTGCTCTTTGCTTGCATCAAGAGCCCTGGTGTTAGCAGGATCAGACTGATGCTGCCCTGTGAGCAGTGCTGTAGGATCTGAGCAGCTCCCAGTGTCTTATTATGGGAAATGCTGTGCCAGCCTTGGTTGGACTTCTCAACAGCTGCATCATCAGGTTTTTTTTTTTGCATTGGATATTCATATGCAGCCGGTTGTAATCCAAACCATGCAGTTCCTTTGCAAGGTAGGAAATGTGTCCTGTCTAACAGACTGTTGGTTTAACTCCCTGAATACATGAAGCAACTTAAGGTCAAAAATCCCACTTCCTGCGTCACAAATATCTCACCAGGAGCTTAGGTCTCACCTGTGCTCCAGCTTCCCTCCTTTGAGGTGTTGGCCAAGTGCTGGCTCGGTTACTCCTTTCATTAGCACGCCAACCCCACCACAGGAAGCCCAGGGCAAGCCAGCAGCACAGGCAGAGCAATCCTGAAACTGGATCTTGCTCCTTTAGGGAAGGCGACGTACCTGCACGTGGGCGAGGTCATTGACGGCATCGACATGCGGGCGGAGGTGGGGCTGCTGAGCCGCAACGTCGTGGTCATGGGCGAGATGGAGCAGCAGTGCTACGAGTACAGCAGCAAGCTGTGCTCCTTCTTCGATTTTGACACCTTTGGTGGACACATCAAGGTAGGGCTGGAGCTCTTTGCTTGGACTTTCCGACTTCCAGCCACACCTTCACATACTGAGGAAGCCAAGATGCAGGAAGGGAAAAATTCCTTGTCAGCCATTGAGCAAACAGCCTCTCCCCACAGTACAGATCCTGCTGCTGCCTGTCTCTTGGCTTTGAAGTGCATATCATGCCCCTGCAGACATTGCTCAGCCACTGAGTCTGGTGATCAACACACCTGAGATACAGTCTCCACATCCCAATCCCAGTTTTCCCTAGATTTTGGTGGTGCTTAGCCCAGGGAGTTCAGTTTGAACCGAGATGGGTGAAAGTCATGGAAAATAATAAATACAAATTTGCTTGTAAAAAAATAAATATAAATTTGCGTTTTAAGTTAAATGTGACTATGGCAGCAGTGGGCAAATCAGAGTAGCTTTGTTTTCCTTAGCCACCATGCCCCTTTCCCTCACCCTGCAGCCATACACTCCTCTCCACACAGTAAATCTTTCTAGAAGACACAGTGCAACCCTTCCTATGCTTGTGTTCCCTCTCCTAGCCCTCAAAAGACTTCTGTGTTTCTTGACTGATGTTCTTTTGTTCTCCAGATTGGTCTTGGCTTTAAGGCTACCCACATTGAAGGTCTAGAACTGAAATACATGGGCCAGCAGACAATGGGGCATTACCCAGTTCATTTCCACATGGCTGGAGATGTGGATGAGAAAGGAGGCTACAATCCTCCAACGTATGTGAAAGACACCTCCATCCACAACACCTTCTCCCGCTGCGTCACTGTCCATGGATCCAATGGTTTGCTGGTAAGACGTGCTAGTGTCTGCCTTAGAGATAAAGGCTGCAGCAAAAAGACTTCCTCACAGCGTGAATGGAGCTTAATTATTGCTGAATGATATGTTTTATTGTTAAAACCAATGTCTGGCTCTTCCCACCCTGGATATACAAGGAGCATCTCAACCTGCCTGTGTGGCATGGGGGGCTGTGTGTGACCTGGAGTGGGCAGAGCCTTTGTCTGGGCACTGCAGTGTCTGCAGACCAGCCCATCTCTAATGAGTGGTTGGATCTTTCTATGGACGCAGAGCTTTCTATTTAAAGAGGATAATCAGAAGTGTTTAGTGTGCCTCATCTTTCCTGTAATAACAGTTTGGGTTTGCAATGCCAGTCACAACATTAGGCACTCTCAGAGCTGTGATTTGCTAGAGTTGCACTCCAAAATGAGAAATCCTTTAGGATAAATCTGTAGAATGACTGATGGTTATCAGACAAGTTACAACACACCACAGATGCTAAGAACATGTTCAGATTCTCCCCAGATGTAGGTGTGCCTTTGTTTTTGGGATAAGGATGCTGGACCTGTTGTTTGTGAATGCAGAAGGACTTGTGGGTGATGCAACGGTTAGAGGCTGAATTGGGTACAGTGATCACTGAATGGTAGGAGTTTTCTGTTCTTAGAGAAGTGAGGGGGGGGGGGTGTCAGGGGAACAGCTGTCCTTGGCTTCCAGAGGGCAGACTCTGGCCTGTTTGGGGGCCTGGTTGACAGAGTCCCTTGGGAGGCAGTTCCTGAAGGGCAGAAGAGTCCAGGGGGACTGGATGATCATCAAGAAGGAAATCTTAAAGATACAGGGTTTCTCTAGGCAAGTGACTCTCACCAATTCAGTGACATGGCAGTGTATTCCAAAAGGAAAAAAGTGTGTCAAAGCCCTGAAGAGGAGAATTTGTACTGTCAGAGCCCTGCTACTATATATAACGGAGTTTTAAGTGGAAACATATCATTGGCAGCTGTAACATGGATGGTCACTGTGCATTAGGAGTTCATACCTCTGGAAGTGCCAGCATTGGAAGGGAGAGTCCCAGGCATAATTAAAATGCACAGAAGTTGAACAAAGGGCATTTAAATTGCAGTTCCAGAAGCAGAGCGACTTTTACCTGCTATTTATGAATCTGAGGTTTTGGGGTTGACCTCTGGCCTTCTAAGTTTATAACACGATCTTAAAAGCCTACCAAGTGAACATGGGTTCTAAATTAAAAAGACATTCTACCGTATAAATTACATAAGTCATTCAGGGTCATGTGGCATCTGCCCAAACTGAAGCAGCCAGCACAGGGGCTTGGTACACAATTAATTAATGTGCAGAGGGGCACAGTGTCATTGCAGGTTTCATTTGTCACACCATGATGGACTGTCACCAGTGGCACCATGAACACATGCACAGAGGCTGCGTAGCTGCTGATGAGCTGCAGCTGCTCTTGGATCTAATGTCAGAGCTTCATTCCCTGTCGCTTCCCACTTGCCAAACCAAATACCCAGAGCGTGGCATTTTTCTTATCAGTCAGATGGATGGGGTCATGCAGAGAATTTGGAAATAGTTTTGTCTCTTGTGCTTTCTCTGGGCAACAACTGTGCCATGGGGGATCTGTGGCATAGGAATCCATGTGCTCAAGCTTTTCCAGCCAAGATGGCATGGTGAAATTTAGACAGGCTGATGTGGCTGATGAAAGCAACTTGATTCTTTTGCTGTTTTTGGATAACCACAATTCCCTGAACAGACATACTTTGCCTCCATGTCAAGGCACCCTTGAATCTTATAATTCAGGACATTAGTCAGTCAAGCATATAAGCCCTGGTGAATTTAGTTTATCAAAATGTGGGAATATGAAACTCACACTTGTTTGGGGTTGTTTTTTTTTAACCTTATCATTATTACTGATGGCTGAAAAGAAAGCCCCAGTGAACTAAAGCAATCTGATCAAGTTTGTTCAGTTGTGCCACAGAAAAAAGAGTCCAAACATTGCATCACTGGGGTGTTGTTCCATTGCTCTGATACACATCTGCAGACAGCAGCTCCATGCCGTGATTCAGCAGGTGATCCCACCACAATCTCCTCATCTGATTTCTGACTCTAATTTCCTTCCTTTCCTCTTCCTCCTCCCCCAGATATATTCACAGACACCCACATGGGCCTCTGATGATTACAGCAGTCATTATATACATTTCCCAGTTGCCTATTATCTTTTTACTTGGGCAACGCCACCTGTTCCTACAGGCAAGAACACCATTTGAGCAAACAGAGATGAGCTGTGTCATTCCCCAGGTAACATTCATTCCCTCTGAGATCAGGTAGATCCAAAGTGTACTTTGCTGAGGGAAAATTTGCCTTAATGATGTGCACAGCCACACTTTGGTAATAGCCATAAAAATTCTGGCTGGACTATTAAACTTCAGCATAGCACAGCACTTAAGGATGTCCTCAACATTGAGCTGTTGGTTTCAGAGGGGCTTCTTGCACCAGTGCTGTAGAGTACCTGTGCAAATGTTTTAATAAATTGGAGAAAGGCATCAGTTGTTTTTTACTGTCATTAAAGCAGGCTGGTAATTTACATGCAGGCTTCTCTGCTTGCTTTGCTGTCACTTTTGTCACTTCAGGAATACTCATAGATAATGGAAAGTCTAGGAGAGAAGAGTATCCAGTTATTCCTGATGACAGGTATTTTTCTGTGGGTCTGCACAGTCTGTTAGAAGTTATTCTCTTAATATTAGCTCACCTCATTGATGGGTTATTCTGCACTTGTGTGTAAATTCGTATCAGCTGGAAAGGCACAGAGGGTCCTTCTGGAAACAAATCTGTGGAAATGAGTTTCTCACCATAATTATTGTTTTAAAATGCAATAGTTACCCAATGTTTTCTTTAATATATTGGCCAAAAAAACCACCTACTTACAGCACTGCAATCCCAGGGATGAAACTTTACTCTGGTTCTCACTCCCTCCACTGGGTCCCAGTGTGCAAGCTAAAATAGAAACAGCCCCTGGGGAAGGAAATTAGCTGGGGGTCAGTAAATAATCTGGCAGGATCCAGGGCAGACCTGTACTCCATGGAATAAGAGGTTGTGCTATCAAACAGCTTCAGTGTATCTGCTTTTACTAATCCAGCTATACTCCACAGTAAATGTTTTGCCAGGAAGAGCATTATCTGGCTCTAAATTACTCATGGTTAATGTAAGATTATGGACTATTAGCAAGGTTTTAATCAAAGAAAAAATTAAATGCCTTAGGAGAGTGATTTTGGAGGAAGCATCTTGTTTGCTATCCAAGCATTTTAGCAGTGGGCTTGTGCGTGAAAACAAACAGGAAAAAATTTGGAGCTGACTGAGAGGATTTGGCAGCAGTTTCTGGGGAATTCTGACATCTCTGGTTAAAAGACTTTCTCTACATGTTGGAAACCTTCTTCTGAATGTTGCTCACTCTCCTGAAGTGTCCTTCTGTCCTGCAAACCTTTATCATTACAAATCTGGGAGAGTTCATTCTTCTGAGGGGGGACAGTTTAGTACATACATTTTACACCTAAAAAAAGCACCCTAAACCTCACAAAATCCATCATTTTGTTTGACCAGGGAAGTTAGCAGTAAATTTCAGTGACGTAGCTTAAAGGAATGTATCACTTTGCAGGTCATTTTAGTGGTGTTTAATTTGCTGTGATGACTTGTGCTCAGAGATTTGAGTATTTACACTGGAGCATGGATGCTACATAATAGAAGTCTTTGTGGTTGTAAACTGGTAATGGATTTGGCAAGAAAAGTGTTTTTTCTCATGTGAAAACATATTTTTAGTCATTTCAACACTAATCCTGGGATTTTATTTGAAATTGGTTCTCCTTGCCTTGGGAATGAGGCATGAAGGTGACAAAGAAACCTCAAGCCAGTTTAGAAAAGTAATTTAAGCACTTGAATGCCCAAGTATCTCAACAGCACCGTGATGAGCAGGTCTTCCATCCAGGTTAATACTGTCTTTTGTCCCTTGACAGTTACTGTTTCATCAGAAGCATTTAGAGGAACACATTGATGGCAGGTTAACCTTTGCTAGGAAGATTTCCTCATTCCAAGGTGATTGATGGATGATGACTGATGGGAACTGTAAGGAAAGAGCCCAGGAGATGCAGACCTTCCCCTGGTCAATGGAGACCTGAAATAATTTTCCATATTCCAGATATATCCACTAACAACTGACTTTCTGTGTGTGCAAGGGCTGTTGCTTCCCATCCAGTCTTATCCTTAGGCTTCGAACTCACATCCCTGCTCTCAGATCTCCCAGGGGTGGGAGAGGTGTTGTTCTGTCCAGCCAACGGTGTCCTGATGTTAACACATCCAAACCAAAACCAGAACAGCACTGATTAATGCCAGCTGATTTGTCTCAGGGTCAAGTAAAGCTTCAGTCAACAACTTGAAAAAATAGATCAGGTCAAACCTAAAACAAGCCAGCCTGTCTGGAAAACAACTTTCTGCCTCTCTGATAGCCTGGAAAAATATTTTTTCATCTCAGCTGCATTTTTGAGTTGCATTTTGTGTAGCTGCTCACGTAACTGCACATGAAGATGAATGAGCCCAGATGTGATTTGAACATCTATGGTCCTCTCTTCATCCCCCACCCTGTGTTTTTTCCAGCCTCATGCTAAGACAGTCTCTGATTTCACAGGCCAACAAAAGAATGGAATGAACACTTCCTAGGTGATGACAAATTCTAATTAAGTGTTAGAGTTATTGCTTAGACTATAAGCTCTTAAGGGCTGAGAGGGATCTTGCTTTTGGTTTTGGTTATAGACTCTGAGTTCAAAAGGGCCTTGAGGCTCCTGTGTGCCATGGCTGTAAGGTTTGTTTTAATTATGCAGTGACTGAAGCATAAAACCTTAACAGTGCCTTTTGTTTTGCACACGCAGGTGAAGGACGTGGTGGGTTATGATGCTCTGGGTCATTGCTTTTTCACGGAGGATGGACCAGAGGAGCGCAACACGTTTGACCACTGCCTTGGGCTGCTGGTTAAACCCAGCACTCTGCTCCCCTCCGACCGCGACAGCAGGATGTGCAAGCTGATCACGGAGGGAGCTTACCCAGGGTACATCCCTAAACCCAGGCAGGACTGTAGGTGAGTGGGAGCCTTTTCTCTTCCTTCTCCTTTCAGGACTTAGCCATAACAGGCAGCGTTCAGTGTATGTGATTGTGTAGTCGTCTGTTGGGGTCTGGGCTGTTTGCCCTGAAGTTGGGAGAGCAGTTTCCTTGGGATCTTTACCTTCCTACTATTCAGATGCCTACAGACCTAGGGTGTACTTTTAATTTTTTGCATAAAGCCCATGGAGATGGTTCCCACCTAAAATATTGAAAACCTTTCTTTCAAAGTGTGCAGTCATACCTTTTGCCTTGTGGAGTCTTGAACTCGGTGGCTCAGCAAAAAGTTGTTGAGTTCAGAATGGACTGTGTTCTGATATTTATGTTCATCTCAAATGGCAGCTGATTTTGAAAAGATTTCAGTATCATCCATTTTGTCCTCAGAAAAAAAAATGAGGTTTTGTTCAAACAAACATATTTTTAGCTTTTTAGTTTGGCAAGGAAAAGAGAGGAATTCATGCAATGCTCTTTTTTACATATGTGTTTGTTTATAAAATATGCCTAATGTCTCCATTCATAAAATAAGGGTTAATCAACTATTGTCCTAATTTTCCACTGATAATTCATTTAATAATCACAGCAACATATTTTGTGTGTCATTTTGAAGACTGTTATATAAATGAGTGCTTTCTAATGGAAAGGTACTATGGAAATTTGATCTACCCTGTCTTCCTTTATAAAAGAATTCAAGGTCTGGTCAGAAAAAAGAGTTTATTTTGCTCTGGGCTCATCCAGCCTGGAAGTGCATGAGTACACAAACTCTAGTCCCAGTGCAGGGGCAGGGGATGAGCACCAGCTGTGGCTCCATCGGCCTGAGAGAGGCAGGCAGGGAGCTGCTGCTAGGAATGAAAACAATAGGATTGTGCCAAATGACACTGTAACCTGCCCAATCCATGTGGCTCTGAGGAATGGGATTAGGCTGAAAGACAGGTCACTGTGGAAATATGCTGTCCTTGCCCTTGCCTGAGCAACAGGAGGTGGTCTATAAATAATCCAATTTTGTTTATTTCTAGGCCGGTCCCAGGGCTGAAATAGAAAAATTTTGTTATGTTTTCATGATAAAGTCAGACAAACGGAAATGCATCAGCAAAATCAGTTGGCTTAAAGCCCCTGTGAAGTTCCTCATGGCAACACTAAAATAGACATAAGAATTCCATAGGTTTTTCCCCTGCAGAAGGACAAATCTCACCCAGCAAATTTAGGGGCTGTAAGTGCTGGAAGTTCCCTGTGCCAGCTGGTTAATGAGTGCTGTACATCATAGGATGGACAGGGAAGGATTGATCTTTCCTCCTTGATGGGAATCTTTCAATTAAGAGTCTTTTATGTGTGTCAGACAAATGGAGTACTTTTGTCCCAAAAGAAATGTGCAGGAGGGAGGGAGAAAATAAAGTTGATGAACCACAGCAGTTCTTGGAAAAGGCAGGTACTGGGGTACACTTCAAAAGCCCTTAAGAGGCAATTCATTGGGTCCCTTGATTAAACGAGCCTCTAATGAACCTGAGGGCTTATATGGGGCAAAGTCCTTTTCTGTGACTTGTGCAACAACATATTTACCTTATCATAAAACATGATTGACATCTGACAGCTTCATAGCAGGCTTGGAACTGCAGCTGAAATTCCTCATTTAATACTTGGTGTTTTAAAAGATAAGGCCATGTTCTCTGTCAACCCACAGAGGACACAAGGTATGAGAAGAGAAAGAAAAAACACATTCCTTTTGCCCCTAGGGAGGACCCCTTATCTGGGGGGGTATCAGCCCTGCCCCTACTGGGGGCACTGATGGGTGACTGGTATGTGCTCAAAGTGTCATTTTCATGTTATTCTTTGTTTTCCTGACCTGCAGTGCTGTATCCACCTTCTGGATAGCCAACCCACACAACAACCTCATAAACTGTGCAGCTGCTGGATCTGAAGTGAGTGCATGAGTTTCTTATTTGGTAACAGGTCAGGCCAGTTACACCCTGCAAGGCTGAGAGAGGCTCTCACTGGAATAAAATCTGCTTTTGTGGCACAGACATTTTTAAAGCTGCTTGATTGAGACACACATTATTGTGACTGGTGCCACCAACAAAAGTAATGTTTTTCCTTTTGCTCCACACTTCTCACTTGCTCTTTCTAGAGCTGGATGGCTTGAACAAAATTTCACAGTGCGCAGCATGAATAAATTAAATAAATGTGACTGCGGAGTCCCAGAGAAGCCTTTGGCAATGATTTTGTTGATTGCACTACAGTAATGGTGCTCTGAAATTTCAGTCAGCTCTAATGGTAATTCCACAGGCATTTTTGGTCACATCAGGAGCCCTTATTGTCCTGAGAAGCCATAAAAACAAGAAAACCAAGCCTAAAACAGAGAGGTGTGGTCTTTCCAAAGCTTCCAAATCTTGAGTACTTAGATTAGGACTCCTTGAGAAATTTTTAGACAACTAAATAAAAATTATTTGATTTTTAAGTTTCCAAAGTCCCACTTATGCTTGAATATTGATGCCAAAACGTAACTTAAGGCACCCTGAAGATGCAGGGGGGTGAATACCAATTTTCATGTGCGTTAAACTCTTTGCTACAGAGCGTTACATGGGTCAGGGCCGCTGGCTGTGATTTGTCCTGAAATCTTCTCGTGGCCTTGCTGAGTTCTCCTGGGGCTGGCGTAGACCAGCAAAGTCTCAGCTGTCCCTTCTCTTCCTCAGGAAACAGGCTTTTGGTTTGTCCTGCACCACGTGCCGACGGGCCCCTCGGCAGGCATGTATTCCCCTGGCTACTCCGAGCACGTGCCGCTGGGGAAATTCTCCAACAACCGTGCGCATTCCAACTACCGCGTGAGTCTGCACGCAACGGGAGGAAAAAACACCATCCCCTCGCTCCAGCTCTCTGGGCCTGCAAGCTATTAGTGCTTTCTGCTTCACTCAGAGTTCCTGCATGCTTGTTTGTGTCTGCAGATAAGGCAGCTCGCGGGCTGGCGCGGCATCGCTCGGAGCCAGCCAGCACCTGCTCCGCTTGGCTCTTCAGCATCCAGAGCGTGTCTCCCCTCTGCTCAGGCTGCCTCCCTGCCTCTGTGCTCCTAAAATATTGCCTCCAGAAGCATCTATTGGCAGCTTGTCTAATTATACACCTCCACTGCCAATGCTGGCAATTAAATGAACAGCTTCTAGAGGGATAAATACGGCCGCTGCATCTAATCGCCTTCGCTGCTTGTTTATTCCTTAGTGTGCCATGTTTTGGGGCTATGTGTTACTGAGGGCTTCAGACTGAAGCAGAGGTTTTATGTGTGTGGGAATACATGCAATTAAGAGAAAAGTGCAGCTCTGGAAATTTGCAGCAATTTTGGGGGGGTATATTCAAGTCTGGATAGTCCTGGCTGTTTCACATGCCATAAGCAGAAGCTGTTCTTAGCATCATGTGAGTGACTTTGGCTTAGAACAATTGGAGGCAGAGTCTGGATATAGAAAGAACTGTAAAATTTACAAACATGCTGTGATACTGCTTTTCTGTTTTCCTTTAGGCTGGAATGATCATAGATAATGGAGTTAAAACCACTCCAGCCTCCGCCAAGGACAAAAGACCCATCCTGACACTGATTTCTGGGAGGTAAGGTGTTTTGCATGGTTTGGTTTGGAAAAGACTTCTCTAAAACACTGACTAAAAACTAAGAAATTGCCCTAAGGAAGCTCAAAAGAATCATTGCAATGCCTTTGGGGTGGCTCTTTTTGAGGAAAGGTTTTCACTTGGATACACCCTGCCATTTCTTCTAACTTCATGTCTCCATTTTCCTTCATAAGGAACCCTCAACACCCACACCCTTCCGGTTTTGTCCTCATTCTTTAACACTGAGCTGAGCTGGCATGGATGTTACATCTGCTCTAGGGTGTTCCATTGACTTTTGAATTTTTTAGATAAGCAAGAAAATTCACTGCCTGGTCAACAGTCCCTCTGGGCAGACCTTGCTGCAAGAGTTTCTTAGGAATAAGAAATTTAAGTATTTCTTGGGAGTGCTATTGGTTTTATTCACTCTTTTAGAACCTGCTTGAACAAGGAGTGCTTATGTCATGGAGCTCATGCTCTGATTTCAGATTTCAGTCTAGATCCAAATCTGACACTGCAGTAACAATCACAATCAAATACACACAGTGATCCTTCATTTCTGCTGCTGTGGTGTAATGGAGTAATTTAGAAATACTGGAAACCTCTCTGTAGACTGTGTCATATCAGCCGACCCACTGTGGTCTGGTAGCTTCTGAGAATTCCCAGTCCTTCCCCAGAGCTGGCACCAGAGGAGGCTGATGTAAGGACTGCACATGCACCCGTCTATCTCATTAGAGGTTGAGTCTGGCTCTTAACTTAGTTACCAACCCCCAGACACATAAAAGGACTTAAATATTCTCAAGTTTCAGAGTTTTCTTTCCTGACAGACCAATTGCCTCCAATTGCACCTAACCCTCATTTCCCTACAACTGCGTTTCTTGACAGAAGAAACCATGTAAGGAAGAGAAACCCGCTGAAAGCCTCAGCTCAGCAGAGGAGAATGACAACTTTATCCTTTTCTCACTCCCATCTCTGGGTGTGGGTTACCCAGACTGCTGTAGTCATGTGCTGGGCAAGAATTACAGGGGTGGGATCACTCTTCTTCCCCAGGGGAGCCCAGCCAGGAGCTCAGATATCAATTATCCACATCACCCCAGTGCCCTGGCTAGCAGCTGAAGCTAAAAGATATTCAAAAGTGAATGTTATTCACATTATTTTAATGTTTAGTTAATTGAAGTGATTAATTCAATGGTGAAAGTAGCTGCTGAAAAAACAACTTAAGAGCCGCCTGCTCTTGGGAGGCTGATGCTTCTTTTCCATACAGCTGAACAAGCGCATTGGGAAAGTGCCTGCTGCCACAGGCACAGTAAGTGGTTACAAAAGGCAATTTCTCCCTTGCCATACAAGGGCAGGAATGGCCCCTGGAAGCCAAGCAATTCATAATGCAGTCGTGGTTGTGCTCGGGGATTGCCCACCAGCACAGGCTGCAGCTCAGGTTATTTATTCCATTTCCCGCTTTCCGTGTGTTGGGACTGGACATCCGAATAAATGACTGTAGTTGGATTGGCTGGGGCAAACTGTGAGCTAGGCTGGACAGTGACAGAGTTGGAAAGATTATTTTGCATTCAGTTACAGCATTAAGTGTCCAAGTCAAATTCTGTACCCTGTAGTGTTCCTCCAGCTATCAAGGATGTGAATGAAATTGGAATCCATCTCAAAATATCTGTATTTAACAATGCCTGGGGAATTCACATGAGCTGATACTAAACCTCTCGCTGAAAGTAAATTCACAGTTATGAAGCTGCCAAAGCAATATTCATTTACTGGAACCCTATCAGCCTGATGCTCAGTTTTAGATTGATATGATGGCTTATTAAGCAAAGCAAAGTGCTATTGAATATCTGTTAGCAATCTGACAGCTTGGCCTCGCTCTCCATTGGTGAGGAATGAATTTTAATCTCTGGACCATCCGCTGCTGGCACTGAGTTGGATACTCATCTGTCAGGTTTTCTAAGCTGTGCCGTGTGATGGAAGATGCTTCTCCAACAGCAGAAAGGAGAGCGGTGCCTCAGGACAGGGCAAGTGACAGCCCAGCTCAGCATCACCTTTGCTCAGATCCTGTGACTCAAGCAGTCAAAGTCTGAGTGAAAACCTTTCCTCAATCCCAGTAGCTGTCAGGGAGCAGCTGAGGGCACACATCGCTGCAGTTTCCACTTGTGTCTGCTTTTCTTCACCAAATCAGGACGGTATTTCATCATGCTGAGAACTTAATGGTTAATAAATCTTGTACGTGTGTCCTGTGTAGTGGGAGTTGTGAAGGACATACTCTCAGCCCCTCTCCAAGATTTTTTAATTCCTTTCCACAGCAAGAAGAATTTGGCAGTGGTACTCATGGCCACAGTATAGCCAGAGTTAGGAGATAAGAACGGTCAAAAGGGAAAACAAAAGGATATTTATCTAAATAACAGGAATATGCTGAAGGATAACAGTAAGGGTTTAAAAAAAAGGTCTCAAACTTTTGGGAGCAATAACAAACTTTCCACGCTTTCAGCAATATATCAGCAACACAATACCGGAAAGGTGAAGGGAAACTTGGAGCAGGTCTTTACCACTGCCTTGCCTAGACTTTCCTTCCCTTGGCAGCCGGGTCTGGCCATCACAGCTTGACTAGACAGGCTACACGGATGGACTGTGGTCCCAAAGCTGTTCCCGAGTTACTACGAACCAGATGTTCAGCAGGGCCATGCAGGGAGCAAGGCCACCTTCCCTCACCAACATTTTCTCTCTTCTGGTTGCAGATACAGCCCACACAAGGATGCTGATCCCTTGAAGCCCAGGGAACCTGCAATAATTGAGCGCTTTATTGCCTACAAGAATCAGGATCACGGGGCCTGGCTGCGAGGTGGAGATGTGTGGCTGGACAACTGCCAGTGAGTTTTGCCTTATTTCAACTCTCAGAGTTCAGCCTGGTGTTTATGACGAGCATAGCTGTGGTTCAGACTATTTATATCTCTTTGCACCTTTTGCATGGCCAAGATTGAAATAAAGATGACATGTTAAGCCACCACAGGCATTATTTTACACAAACAAAACTTGCTTTGTCTGAGTTGAGGATCCCTCAGATTGTTTCTCTCTGTGATGCTGACGAGCATTCAAAAATGGTCACAATACACGCACACAGAGACACACAGATGCAAATAACTAAAAGTAAAACCTAGGGTTTTTTACATTAAAAATGAGGTTCTTTGAAAAGAAGTCAGTGAAATGTACCACCTTTCCTGGCTCAGCCTGGTCACAGATCAGTTTTATGTGGTTCAGAGTTATGCTGAATAAGCAGGTACTGATGAAGCAGACATAAAACTATGCATCACAGCAGCAAGAGAGGGAGTCTGGGTAAGCGTGTGTTGTGCTCTTTGAAGGCCATTTCCTGCACTGGCCAGAGCAGATATTTGTTTTGCACTTGAAAACAGATGATCTGCTGCAGTTTCTTTTGCTGAGCCAGGCTCCTGATATCAATCTCAATGAAGAAGAGGGAAAGGAAAAAGCCCTTTTACGAGGCATATTGTGATAGCCCTGGCAGGAATAGCTGCCACGCTGCTATCTGGTGTCCAGTTCCCAGCCAGAGCTGCCTTACCTTCAAGTGACCCAAACCTCTAAAAGCAACCAGTGGGATAAGCTGGCAATGGTGACCTGGTGAGAAACGGGCTGTAGCAGAACAGTCAGAAATGTCACATTGAGCAATAAGCTTTGTGTTTCTTATGACCCACAAAGACCCAGCCTGCTCCACGGCCACAGTGGGGTGTCCTCACAGGGCCCAGTCAGGTCACTGGGACATTTGAATTGCTGATGGAGCAAAGGCAGTGTGTGCAGGGTGCTAAAACACCCAGTGCTTTATGGGTTTCCAGCAGCAAATCTGATCGTATGTGAATTGGAGGAAGCAGCCATCAAACTGTAATTGTCTTTATAGCCAAAGTCATTTCCATTTCTATTGCTACAAAAAGACTTATGTATCCCATTAAGAAGGCCAGTGTTAATGTGGCCTGCAGGGAAGCAAGGAGGCCATAAGGTGGGAAGGGCTGCCACCTACAGACAGCAGCATCTTGAGGGAATCTGCTCCCAAATCACTGCCAGCATCAGTGGCAGATGTGGGAAGTGATGCCAGTGTGAAGACACCATCAACCCCGGCTCAAACTATCAATTCAGGAGTCATGGACCAACAGTTGTGATTTATCTTATCTTGAAATTTCAGCAAAATAGAAATATATTCTAGTTGTTTTTATTTTTAATAAGGAAGCTATGTATTCATGTTGATGAAAGAGAAGTGAAGCTTCTCTCTTTTAATCCTGGTTCCCTTTGCAAAGCTCTTTTATGGAAGCAGTTTGTGATACGTGAAGACAGGGAAGCACAGTGTGTAAGGCAAAGCACTATTAAATAATAAAAGCTGGTTAGAGTGGGAAATAAGCATGATTTTTTTATCTAACAGAGAAAAGTGTGTGATCATTAGACAAAGGCATAAAGCTTTATCAGGCAAGTAAACTATGGCTAGTAATTACCACCTTAACACCAGCTGGAGCAATCAGTTGTCTGTCTGCTGCTTCATGTGATCTGCATTTACTGCAGGATGGGCCAAAAGTGATCTTCCAAAACTGGACAGGGAACAAGCCTGGGAAAACCTGTGTCCCTCCTGAGCACTGTATAGTAATTAATCCCTGCTGTCCTCCATTGTTTTTAATGTTAAAGTTTCATGATAAATCAAAGCAACCCCAAATCTCTCCTGAAGCACCTCTCTTCTCTTGCAGGTTTGCTGACAATGGCATTGGGCTGACCTTGGCAAGGTAAGCGTGGTACAGATTTTGTGGCAGCCTGGGCACAGTGCTGGGGCTGGTGTGAGCAGCCCTTTCACCTCCAGCCTTTTCCTCTTAGTGGTGGCACCTTCCCTCACGATGATGGCTCAAAGCAAGAAATCAAGAACAGCCTGTTTGTTGGCGAGAGTGGAAACCTGGGCACTGAGATGATGGACAATGAGATCTGGGGACCTGGGGGTCTGGATCACCGAGGGAGAACCCTGCCCATCGGCCCGTGAGTTGAGCTCAGCACATCAAAGCACTCCCTGTTCCTGCTCCCAGCCCAAACTCCAGCCCAGTGTGGTTTCCTCAGCTTAACAACCATTACACAGAAAGGATTTAATTTCATGTCTCCTGATCTCAGAGTCCCTACTGTACAACTGCTGCTGGCAGGTACACCCTTGCAGGCTGCCAAGACAGATCTGGCTCCTCTTTCCTCCCCCTCTCCCCTTTGCAAGGGGATTTGAGAGGACAGCAAGAGGATTCTGTGCTTGTGGGGCACCTCTGTCTGTGTGATCAGCAGTGCTGAGCAAGGTGACCGTCCCCACCAGCTGCTGGGAAGGCTCACAGAAGTCCCTTCCTAGGCTGGAACTGTGGTCATGGATGTGCTCAATGCTGCTGTTACTGTTGCTCCTGCAAAGGACTTTGGCACCTCTGTTAAATAGTTTTGAAATGGCCGGTGAACTTCATGTGTGGCCTCTGCCTACACCTTCATCCTACAGATTGGTTTGCAAGTGCAATGGTTTTGCTTCCTAAAGACTGAGTTATCCTAACAGTAGCCCCCCAGTGAACAAACAGCTCAACTGATGCTTTTCTGTCATTTTACAGCCTCAATTTTGCTGTCAGGAGTGATGCTGGAGTGTTATTATTAACTACAGCAATAATAAAAAACCAGTCTGCCATGCCTCTCCTAATATCCTTTACACATACATATGTGGACAATATCTCATCTTGGGCATTGTATGCAGAAACTCTGACAGAACAAATGCACTGCAGCAGGCAGGAATTCTCTAAGGGCAGCCATTCATATGGGATCAAATTTATTTATCATAAATGAAATTTGAGACTTTTTATCTTAGCCTCTTAAAGAGCTTAAGCATTTTGTTCACTTAATTGGTGTGAAAATGGTGTCTTCTTTACCTTGCAGATGATATCAGAGAAGGCTGATAAAGGTTCAATAATCTGCCCCTTCTACTCTTCTTAGCCCTGTAGGCTGTAGGATCTTTCTATGTTTTCAAAATTTTTTTTTTAAAAATTGCAATTGATATGCAGTGTTTCTCTCCAAGTCCCTTTGAAAGATGTGGTGGGACTTCTCTTAGCCCTGCCATTACTCAGCCCAAGGAATCTGCACTGCTCTGCTGAGTTTCAGGTTTCACTGCTGCAGAACTCATTTCTGATGGCAAACATGAATTTATTCATCTTTAGGTCAATGCTTTGGCATTGCTGTAAGTTCCTTCCCTGGAGGAGCACAGACTAAATAAAGATGATCTGTTCGACATGAGAGAACTTGAGCTGAACTGCAAGGATAAGAAAACTTCACAGAGCTAAAAAGGAAGGAAATACCTTCTCTTCCAAAGCAGGAACTTAGGAGTCATCCTATGGGCTGCGAGAAATGAAAGCAGCCGAGAAACAAGCGCTGTGGGACCGTATGTGTCTAGAACACATCTCCAACTGATGCTAACGTGTCGTGACCGAGTCTCTCTGTCTCCTCCATGTATTCTAGGGACTTTCCCATCCGAGGGATTCAGTTCTATGATGGCCCCATCAACGTCCAGAACTGCACGTTCCGCAAGTTCGCGGCGCTGGACGGGCGGCACACGAGTGCCCTGGCCTTCCGCCTCAACAACGCCTGGCAGAGCTGCCCCAACAACAACGTCACCGGCATCCGCTTCGAGGACGTCCCTGTGAGTCACCCTCCTCAGAAAACCCTTTTTTTGCCTTGGGAATGGGGTTGTGGGCAAAAGGGGGAAAACATAAGGTCTTGCCGATTGTCTTTCTTAAAAGGCTTCTTCTTAAAGAAGTTTAACAACAGCAAGAGAAAGAAAATTGGATGGGTGCAATAACAGGAAAATCCAATTCTCTGTCAGATTTGCAGCAGAACAGAAGCAGGCATCAGTTAAAAAAAAAAGAAAAGTAAAAATAGTGACATTGAAGTGAAAATAATTTCCATTTCTGTACAACTCAGAAATGGAAGAATCTGCCCCTTTATTTTCAACAGCAGTGTAATATTAAAGCTACAACAGAAGGAAGTCTGTTCTGAAAGGCCTGACTGACCTAGAAGGAGAAAATACTGATTTTGGGGAATAGCCAGTGAAACTGAGCTGATGCAGGGTAATTCTGCAGCCCTGCACACCAGGGTAATTCCAGACTCCAGTTCTGCAGACATAAATGAGAGCAGAGTCAGGCCAGAAATGGTTTGCCAAATTTTGAATTACAGTATGAACCTCTGGGTGCTGATCTGATCCTGTCCTGGGGCCTGTTCTTTTGAGCTATTTTTGTATTTGCCTGCACAAATACATGCTAACTGCTTTGCTGAGGTTCACCTTTAGCAGCTGTTAAATCCAACTGCCAAACACTACAAACAAATACATAAATAAAGTGTTTGGTCTGAAATTATTTCTGTTGCTTAATTTTCAGAAAATTAGCAGGCTTGCCCACAGGTCAGGGAAAGTGCTGACTAGTGCCAAATGTGATGGGAAAGGCAAAATTCCCCTAAAAGTGTTGGTCAGTCACTCTCACATTGCACGAGGCAGGCTGGTGACATAACATTTATTTATGCTGGATAAAAATATCAGCCAGAAGTTGCCTGACCAGCCATTTCCCAGGGGAGGTTGCTGACTATTCCCCACATTGATGTGACTTCGTGTGGCTTTGGAACCTTGAAACTGTATTAGCAAACAAAGAGTGAAGTGGCTCTTGTGAAATCGCCCCATCTCCTGAACCTTCCTCCAGAATTCTAAAACAAACCTTCCCACTTGTGAGGCTGGAATTCTGGTTTTTTTAGCCTTTCCCCCATGGTCAACAGGGAAATGTTTGTCTGCTGTGCCTGACAAATCAAACACACCTTTTAAGTGTGTGACCCAGCTCTCCACTGACTTCAGGCTTAATGAAGAAGCAGAGCCAACCCTGATGTGCCTGTACCACATGGCAGAGATTTTCCTGCCAACCTACAAGACCTACTCAGCTGAAAATTATTTTGGTGCCCCCATCTTGTGGATGGTTGGTTTCAGAAGTTCATAGTTTATTACCATGTATGGGGCCTCAGAGCCACCAAACATCAATCCTACAATGTCTCAAGCTGAGCAGCCAAAATCTGTGGCCGTTTAAAAGTGATGTTAGTGCATGCAGATTTCTTCATGCAGAAGCTGACCCACAAACCCAACACTATTTCTTGTCCAAGCTACTTTCCAATGCCAAATAAAATCAGAAAATGGGCAATTTGAGCCACTGTAGTGATGGAAGGCATCCTTTTCTTGTACTCTAAGTGATTAATTCCTTTCTGGAGATGCAAATGTGTTTCACTGTTTTATTTAGATTACCTCAAGGGTCTTCTTTGGAGAACCTGGCCCATGGTTCAATGATCTGGATATGGATGGTGACAAAACATCGGTTTTTCATGATGTAGATGGTTCTGTGTCCGAATATCCAGGGTCATACCTGATCAAAGAAGATAACTGGTTGATCAAGCACCCTGACTGCATTGATGTGCCCGACTGGAGAGGTTCCATCTGCAGTGGACACTTTGCACAGGTAAGGCTGCTTACCTTGCAGTATCATTTTCACATTGGTTTATTTTAAATTTCTTGGCACTGCAAAGCTTGACCTTTAGAAATGGACTTTCTCCAGGCTGCTCAGTGTTTATTTATCAGCATGTCTGCACAGGTGGCTTTGAACATGAGAAATACTGTGGTACATTTTCAGGAACTTTGGTCTTGGCTGCTGCCAGCTCCAACAACTTCTGCCTGAAGCCTCCTGAGAGCTCCATGGGCATTCACAGATTAATATTCATAAATCCACGGGCTGTCAGCTGGCTATTTTCTCCTGATTTATGGAGGGAAGTGTTGCCCACAGTGTTATGGGAAATGTGCTGATCAGTCAAAATTAGACTTCAGCTTTCATGGTTTTTCATCCTGTGTGTGACCACCAAACCATTCTTCCCACCACAGGAGCCCTGAGTGCTGCTGCCAGGAGAGTCCTTGCTTTCCTCTGCTGAGAGCGCCTGGTTTTGTCTTGGGTGCTGCAGCTGTTGGGTTTTTTTCTGTGTAGTGCCACTACAGCCAATTTCTAACCACTGAGCTGGGTTTCAGGCTTCTGAAATCCAGACAGAAGGGTCCTTGTTCAGCACGACTCAGATGTCTGAGGCAGATACTGTCCTGCTGCTGAGGGTTGCAGGATGCTGTGGAATACCTCAGCCCTGCTGCAGCCTCCTCTGGCACATGCACTTGAACTCAGTGGATCAGGAAATGAGCCATCTTTTTTCTTTTTCCCCCTGAGAACAGTTTGTTTTGTGGAAATGGAAGCTTAAGGAATTGAACAGAAGTACACAGCACACAGGGCTTGCACCAGCTCACACTTATTGAGTATCTGCACCTTTCACTAGTTCATTAAACCCTTGGTGATCTTTTTTTCTTTTTATTTTTTTCCATCGAGATATACATCCAAGCCTACAAGCCAGCCAACCTGAAAATGAAAATAATAAAAAATGACTACCACAATCGCCCACTCTACTTGGAAGGGGCTTTGAGCAAAAGCACTCATTACCAGCAGTATCAGCCAGTTATAACTCTGAGGAAAGGCTACACCATCCACTGGGACAAGACAGCCCCTGAAGAGCTGGCCATATGGCTCATCAACTTCAACAAGTGAGTGATCTGAATTCCAACATTCCAGCCCAGTCATGTAACTGCGCATTTTTAATGGGTGAGGTCATCACCTCATGGGCCCTTCCAGAATGAACATGCTTGTTACAGGAAGTCCATTGAGTTCAGCATCTTTTCATAAGACATCTCAGATTCCCATTTCCTCCCCTGGGAAGCCCTGTAGGATAACACAGTTCATTTTTGGAAGTTTAGAGCTAATTCATTCCTGGTGCATGGAAGTCACAGGTGTAGAAGCCAGGAGTAGATCTGACCTACATTGCTTAACTAACCCATGGTTGTTATGTCTAATTTATGTTGCATTGATCCATTCTAAACCATGAAAATTTTAACTGGCCAGGAAAAAACTTATTGTGAATTATTTAGTTTGGCTTCTAGCATGCCCAGGAAAATAACAGTTATGCTATAATTTGTTACAATGTGGGTCTTTGCTATTTTTAGGAATGACTGGATCCAAGTAGGGTTTTGCTATCCTAGAGGGACGACATTTTCCATTCTCTCAGACATCCATAACCGTCTCTTGAAGAAAACATACAAAACTGGAACCTTTTACAGAACCTCTCAAATGGAGAAACTGGAGCACAGATATCCCACCAAAGGCTACTACTACTGGGATGAGGACACTGGGTAGGCTTTGCTGATTGGGACATTGCTTTGGGAATGCTGCTGGAATTGTGAGCCATTTGGCTAATGCCACTAGCAGGGATCACAACAAAACTGGGAAGGTTTTCTGGGAATGTGACCAGTGTTTGATTTTCCTGGGACTCCCATGGCTGCCAGTCATTCACAGCCTCTGCTGTACTGCCAATTACTCTGGGAAATGCTTCATCAAGTGAATACAAATTAGAAAAAAAAAAGAAAGACGAAAGCAAAGTGCAGACCATGAAACCTAACTCAAGACATGCACAGCCCTTGTTGTTTTGAACAGCAACCATTTATAAACAGCATGATATGGATGCACAGGAGTTAAATGCAAAGCCTGTTATTTACTTTAAAAGGACTAAGAAAATGGGAAAGAAAGAAATACTTAAAATACAAAGCATGTATTTTTACATATAGGTTTCACTGTAGAATAGAGCCCAAAGAGCATTCAGGTGCTATCTGATTTCTCTGTTTTACTTTTCCTGAGCTCCCTAAAGCATTTCTGAGATGAGTGTTCCCTTTTATTTTCATGTGGGACGTTGGGCACTATAAAACACAGTGTCAAATGTTGCAGTGAAAATAATTGCAAAGCACAGGAAGGAGTCCACCAGACCTGGGGGTCAATATTTTTTTGCACAAAAGTTTGAAGGACACTGTTTGCTTTTTTTCTGCTGCCTGCAGGCTACTGTTCCTGAAACTCAAAGCTCAAAATGAGAAGGAGAAATTTGCTTTCTGCTCCGTGAAGGGCTGTGAACGAATAAGAATCAAAGCTGTGATCCCGAAGACAGCTGGTGTCAGCGACTGCGAAGCCACAGCCTACCCCAAGTACATCGAGACTCCAATTGTGGAAGTGCCGATGCCAAAGAAGCTCTCCAGTACACAACTGGTAAAGCAGCTGATTTCTTACCACAGAATCATGGCTCATGTAAATCTGTCGTTCTGGCACATATTGTGCCCACAGGCAGAAAATCTTTGTGCCAGGGTCAGTATGTGCTCTGCCTGATTTTCTGAAGTGGTTCAGGCATGTGAAATAATACGAAACAGATTCTTGCAACGTGCAGAGAGCCACACGAGGCTTGGGTTGGAATTGGATATTTGGTCTTTTGGGGCTCTGATGTGAAAATTGATGAGCTGGAAGACAGAGAATGTGATTCTGGAGCCTCCAGCTCCTCCAGGCTGTAAGAACAGCAGTGTCAGACAGGGAACTGCATTGCTGAGCTGAATTATTCTCATTCATATGATGCACAACATGGTCTCCTGTATCCAGTCCAGTGCTGGGGGAGGAAGTGGAGTATTTATCTGTTATTTGGGTTTTTTTTCACTCATCGGCCTTGAAACAGGAATGCACAGCAAAACCTCGGAGAATTATGTGTCAGTTCTGCAAAGTGAGAATCACTCTGCCATTTGGTGAGACAATTTAACTGGTGGCAGGATGAGCAGAGAGGTTACCATTGTGCCCAGTTTCATTAGCAATTTAATTTGGCAAGGCAGTGTTTGTTACATAACTTCCTTGAGTGAATTTCAATGTTTAAAATGCTTTCATTGAAAATTCTGTGTTTAGGTAATAGACATCCTCACTAGAAAATCTGTTTTTTTCTTTTTTCAAACAGAAAACCAAGGACCACCTAATAGAAGTGAAAATAGAAACTTATAAGAAACAGTACTTCCACCTAAAGGATGACTTTGCATACATTGAGGTGAGCAAATCCTCTCAATGAACTTCATGGGGTGTAATTCTAAGACATTTGCTTCATCTTAGTGGAAAACTTGCTTACAAACTTACCATGGAGAGTTGGAGTCAGGTCACTTCTGCTTTGTATTTTGTGGGGAAAAAAAAAGAAAGAAAAAAAAAAAGAAAAAAAGAAAAAGGAAAGAGGAAAAAAAAAAGCTGTATCTTCTTCTGCTAGACAGGACAGCTGGACCTCAAAGACCTGGAATTCTGCCCTTTGATGGAAAAAGAAGTTCCATGACTAAGGATGATCAATGCTTCTTACAGGTGGTTGTTTGCAATTGTGTTACTGTGATAGATAAGAGTATTTCTCCCCCTGCACAGGTTGACGGCGTCAGGTTTTTCCTCACTGATGAGGGTATCCAGATGGTTGTGATTGATGGACATCATGGAAAAGTTGTTGATCGTGTAACATTCAAAAACTCCATTCTACAAGGAATCCCAGCACAGATAGAAAATTATGTCAACAACATCAAAGATCAGTGAGTAAATAATCTGTTGTCACTCAGGCGCAATGTACAAGAATGTTGCATAACATTCATTTTTTTCCTGGATTTTATCACCCAACATGGGCCAGGCACCCAACAATGTATTTTTGTTCCTGTTAACTCCAAAGGAGCCCAAATGTGTGCAGGACATGCAGGCAGCAGCAGGATGCGAACTCTTTGATTTAGGGACTGATTGAGCCCCAGGCAATTTGCAGAGCTGCATGTGATTAATAAACTGCAGAGCTACGTTTATGTTGTGGGTTATAGACAAACTGCAGGCTTAAATCCACAAAACACTGATCTGTACAGATGTACACAGCTTGCATTTTTTTACTGCCTGTATGTTCTCTCAAACTGCAGATAATTCCACTAATAAAACACATTCCTCTTTGCACGTTCCCCTGTGCAGACCTAAAGGCTGGGTCCTTTTATATTTTTAGCATGGGCAACCAGGAATGCAGAGTTTTGGAAAGAGGTGGAAAGTAGCCAATAGATGTTCCTGCATCTTGGAGGACAATTGGCTTCTTCTGCTGGAAGAAGAATTGGAACCACATCAGAAACCCATTAACCAAAGGGTTTGTTCCCATATTAGCTTGTGGAGCGCTTGTGGGAAGTGAATATATCTAATTGTTGTTAAATCTGTTTGGATTTGAATTCTGATATGTTACATTTAATACAAATATGAGTGCTTTGTTGAGGAATCATCTGAAGTAGCCGTGAGCAGATTGACAGGGTGTTGCCTGGCATTTACTCTAGAGACTTGAGGAAAGTTTGAGCAGATTTCCATGCAGGTGGAGTCAGATGTGTTTCTATTGCCTTAAATAATTCTAGAAGTTGCAAAAATCACATCACAGTTGTTACTTCAGGGAAGCATGGTAGTTGCTCACTTTTCTTTCATAAAAAAAGTAAGTCTTTTCAGAGAGGCCATCTGCTTTACAAAAAACCCAATCTCAGTCCTGGCTAAATCCAGTTCCTGGTCAGGAATAGTAGTAATAATATTAATACACTTTTCAAACAGAAGCACACTGAAATGAAAAGTATCAGGGCAACAAAAGTCTTAGAGAAATGAATTTCTTCAGGTTTAATCTGCTAATGAAAGAACAAGAAATTACTTGAGACTTGCTAAGAGCATCCCAGCGTTAAGATGGGTCTTTCTGAGCAAAGCAGGATGGAACTGCAGGTTGGAAACATTTAAATCATCCTAGAACACCATGTTTAAAAATAAAAAAAATGTGGCTTCTGTCTGCTTTCTAATGGGTTTTGCATGTCTGGAAAAATAATCTATGACCAGACTGTTGGAAAGCATTGAAAACCATTAAAGCTGAAGCCACTGTAATTCAGGGGTGTCTGAACACACAGGCAGGAGTTACCAGTGCTCAGGACAAACAAATGAGGAACATATTCTGACTTTTCCTTCATTTACACATCTCTTTGTTTCCTTCAGCTCCATAGTGCTGGTGACATCTAAAGGAAGATTCATTTCAAGAGGACCATGGACTAAAGTACTGGAGAAACTTGGAGCAGGAGAGGGTTTTAGGTTAAAAGGTAACCAATTTTTAAAAACTCAGTTCTAACTCCCCATGATTCCAGTAAAGGGACCTTTTTTCTGCTTCTAAACTTCACCTTGCTTGTTTCTATCAGCATGTGCTCAAACATCCTGGGACTGATAATTTATTTATTCAGAAATCCAGGCAGCTTTGGGTAACATGCTCAGTTTAAACCTGTAAATGGAAAAAGAACCCTGGCAGTTGTACTTAAAAGCAAATAATTCAGGGGGTTTGACTTTCCAGATTAATTTTAAATAAAAATACCTTTTAATAATAGGAACATTGCACCTTTTCCCCCACTAGATGCCCCACACCACGATTTTTCACTTGTCTGAAATTTATTTTTATTTTAAAAATATTTTATATTTAAATAAAAAATATTTTGTATTTAAAAATTCATTTTTAGCTGGTTTTCTCTTGAAACATTCTGACTAGATGGTACAAAGCATACTGATTTCAGGGCATCACATAGTTCACTACAATATAGCTCTGTGTGCACATTGCTCCATTCGGCTCCACGAGCTTTTGGCATGATTGCATCTGGGGTGTGTGTGTTATTCTGGCTCCTGTGCACTGCATCCCTCCAACCATGGGGTGCAGCCACACACACAGGGGGGTTCTGCTGCAGTCCTGGCACACTTCAAATGTATTTGCTCTGATTTGCAGAAAAAATGGCTTTTGTCGGCTTCAAAGGCAGCTTCCGCCCCGTCTGGGTGAAGTTGGTCACCAATGAGGACTCAGCTAAAATCTACCAAGCATTGCCCATTCCTGTGGTGAAGAAAATGAAGTTGTGAGGACACCCTGCTGTGCCTCCTGGCCGCCAGCACTGCCTCGGGGGATGGACAGACGGAGGGATGGATGGACAGATGGACAGAGGGACTACTGACCGCTCTACACAGGGCCCATGCCACCGGTGTAGCATTTTGTTGTTGTTGTTGTGGTTGCTGTTCAAAAAGAAATCTCACTGTAAGTAGCTAGAGGCCACATGTGGCAGAAGAGCCTTCCCCTGTGACTGTGCTCTGTGCTGGCAGCTCAGGCTGGTTCGGGCACCGAGGCCGATTCTCGTGGGACTGAGCAAGGTCTGGGCTGTTTCACCAGGTGCTGGTTGTACCAGACAGACTGGGACAGGCTGCCTTTAGTGCTGCCTCTTGAATGGGAGCTCTTGGTCTGAAGACCATCGAGGATTATTGCTTTTACCAGCCTCTAAGTTGTCTGAAGACTTTTTCTTTTCCATAGTGTAACTAGCTGCTCACTTAGATGTGAAATGCCAGTTCAAGGACTGGTTGACAATCTGGGGTGGAAAGAGTATATTTGAGTGATTGCCTGGATGCTGAGAGGTGTAACTGGTCAGTAAGGATTTCTCCTAAAGCTTCTGTGAGGTTTGATCAAGCTTTTTGGGGTGTGTGTTGTACATGCAACCCACGGCACATAGTTGGGGAAGAGATGACAGAAGGAGTGGACAAAACATGCCAGCAGAGACTGATGAAACCACCTGTTTCTGCTTCCTCAGAAAACTGTTTTTCCTATGGATCAAGGAGTTTTAATAATGGTTGTGCAAACAGGAAATTTTCCTTCAACAAGCAGCTGCAGTCTAGGAGAGCGATGTCAATTAGCGCACATATTTTCTCAGCCTTTCCCATACAGTCTTTCCATCTTTATAATAACATTCAGGATCAGTTTATAGTGCCAGTCAAAGCCATCCCATTCAAGGCTTCCAATTTTTTTTTTTTATTCCAATTTCCAACTAGGAATACTGGGATTCAGCATCAAATGGGGTGAGTTGCCCTCGCCTTTTGCAGGACACCAGAGGGAGCAGGATCAGACTGCTCTGCTGTGTGTTGCTTTCTGATCCTGTCCTCAGGCTCAAGATATTTCTGCCTTGGTCCTCCTGGAAGGGTTACATGAGACCTGGATGAGGTTTTACCAGGTGGCTGAAGAATTAAAGTGGGAATCCCAATGCACTGCTTGGACATCTTGTACTTCCTTCCCCCTGCTTCAAACGACTACCTGGATAATGAAGGCAGAGCAGAGTGAATCAGGACTTAACAGGGACATCTCTTGAAGCTGAGAAATTAAACATTATCTTGTAAAACACTGAAAGCATTTCTAGTGTTCAGTGATATATTTGTCAGTCACCCAGAAATACCATGAAGGCGTCTCTGGAGGCTGTGGTTGTTCTAAGAAATCTAAGGGCAGGGGGGAAGTGTGAAAGACATCATGACGAGCTTTTCTAAGAATTTCAGTTTTGCCAGTAAGACTTGGGGTTTTTTGCCCCACTTTACCTCTGCCTGTCTCCATTGCCACATAAATTATTCTATTGCTGATGGCTACTTTGTTTATGTAATTATGTTTTTTTTTCCCTACGGTATCCCAAATGCTACCTTGCAGCTAGACTAAAAAGCAAGGATTTTGTGTGTCATTTCACAGGCTAGGCAGATGCTGGCTTAGATCAGTTGGTCTGAAAATCAAAGCAAGCCTGAGCAAAATTTTGATAGTACTGTAGGTTACATTCCCTTCAAGCCACTCCTGGGTTTTGAAACTGGAAATGGTTTTTTCAGACTTACTATATAATTGTTTTAAATTCACTGAATGTCATGTGTATTGTATTTAAAAAAAAAAAAAAAAGAACCAAGCATTCCATATTCCCTCCCAGCTTCCCAACAAGAGCATGTTAATGAATGCTCCTTAGGCATTTGTGCCATTTACAGAGTAAAGGGGCAACACTTGTAAAAGGCAAGTAAGGTGGGCTGTTTCTTCCCCAAAATTCTTGTGATAGTTTGGGGATTTCACCAATTATTCCAGTCAGTCTCACTGGTGGCTGCACTGGCCATGACTGTGTCCCCTCTCCTGCTCCCCGTGAGTGTGTAAATCCTGGGAGCATGCCACCAGCTGGGATATCCCCTACACTGCTTCGTTCAGCTCCTAGGGGCATGCTGCCTTTGTGCTGAAGTGCAGCTTCTGATGTTACTGTTTTGGGAATTCTCCAGGTGAAACCACAAGTCTTGGCTCTAGGAAAAGCTTTTTCTCTTTTTCTTGTCTAAAAGATCTCACCTTATTAAGAGAAGAAAACTTCCAAGCAGCTTGTTCTCTCATGCTGAGCTTGTCCCACGGGGCCTGTTTTGGAGCTGGGGTGGGTCTCAGGCTGTGAATGTGGAGCAGGGAATCACTGCAGGCTGCCAGCCCGAAGGCCAGCAGAGATCGTGGCCGTGTGCTGGGACAGCCACACCGGGGAAATGCCCACTGGAGTCAGCCAGTGCATCCTCTGGAGCCAGTATGGAGCCTGGTGCCATTGCCAGGCAGCAAGAGCTTTGTGCCGTTTGATTGCTGTTAAACCTTCGACTGCTGTAGAAATAGCATGTGCACACTCTGACTCGTGAATGCCCTGAGTGCTCGTTCTCTGCCCATCCTGCACAGACTGCAGGCACTTCTCTGTAAGGTTTTATTACTGCAGATGTTTCCATGTTTGCCTACACAGTTGCCATTAGTGGAGTGGGGGTTTTTTGATTGCATTTTGTTTGTTTGTCTGTTTGTTTGGATGTTTGGGTTTTGTTGCCTCTGTTCAAATGCTTGTTTTACCTGTCGCCGAAACAGCTGGTCCTTTTTCGGAGTTAGATGTTTGTACATTTTCTTATAGACTTTCCAATGAAAAAAGATATATTTTCTATTAATTTATTACAATGGCACTAAGACAACTAAATTGCAGACATATGAAGCATTTTTACTGGAGTTGAGCATTGTCCAGGTTGTTAAGGAGGTTGGCAATGTGTCTTTTCTGATAATCTGCTTTGCACTTGAAAGCTCTCTATGTCCACAGACCATGGTGATGCATTGACTGTCGGGTTTATGATGACAAGAGCTCTTGGGACGTTGTTTCCAAAAGATTGTGGCTTACAACTGAAATAACATGTAGTTGTTTGGAGTACACAATGTTTATCAAAATAAATATTCAGTGCAAATTTCTTATTTTATTTTTGTCTCACTACTTATTTCAAAAGACAAAACCCAGGGGGGCCAAGCAGCTCCTGGGTGCATTTGCTGGCCAGTCCACACAGACCACAGCACATTTCACTGCCTGCCCAGTCCCAGCTGCAGGATCAGAGAGAGGGAGACGAGAAGGGGATGGGAATGGGAAGGGGATTACAGAGGGCAGCCAGGGAAAAGGCCTGTATTTGGGGTAGGGGGGGACTAAGGGATGACAGGCCAGGACACTGGGAATGCTCCCTGCCCACTCGGGGGGCTCAAAGGGAGATGTGAAGAGGATTGCCCCCACCTCCACTCCTGCCAGCATGCAGGCAGACACCACTGCTGTGCATTGCTGCTCTGTGTGCGCGTGTCTATTTGGGACAAGGGAGGGGGTGAGTGGATCTGTTACGGAAGACTGAAAAGCATAAAAATATAACATCTTTTAAAATGCCTAATAAAATATAATTTAGAATGTTTAATAAAATATATATGTAATATTTAGATTATATATTATAAAATAAATTATTTAGATGGTTATACAGACTAGAAGAGAAGGGAATCATTTAACTTGGAAAAGACCTCTAAGGTCATTGAGTACAAGAGTCATAACCAAGCATTCCAAATCCACTGCTAAACCATGTCGAGAAATGCCACATTATATATTATTTATATATTTATAAATATTTATTATATGTATTTTTACTATACATATAATGATATCATATATACAATATATATTATACTACATAATTTATATCATAAAATATATTATTTATATATTTTTA
>VZTX01002841.1:8871-21096 GCA_013400915.1 Pardalotus punctatus | reverse complement strand
AACATATAATATATAATATCTTATTTATATATTTATATATTTCTTATACATATTTATAATTTATATAGAATTGTATAATATATACTATATATAATAATTACATATAATATATAAAATTATATTATGCAATATATAAAATTATATTCACATATCATACACAGTACATACTTTATGATATATAATATAATATATAAAATAAAAAATAAAATATATAATTTATATATATATTAATGTGCTATGCTATGCTATGATTATATATTTTTTTCACTGGACCAGGCGGTTTCCCGTCCGCGCGCGCCCTCTCGTGGCCGCGCCCGGGCTTGCTCGCAGCTCAGCCGGGCTATTCCTGCTGAGAGCCACAGTCTGGGGCTCTCCTGGGCAGCAAGCGCCAAACCGAGCTGTCACAGCTTCTGCTCCCAGCTCCGAGGTGTAGGGATGCTCCCTCCGCCGCCTCACAGAGCTTTAATTCTCCCCAGTCGTCTGGACCACAGCAAACAGATTGCTCGTGTCCCCAAATTAAGTGTTTTTTTATGCAACCCTTGCAGAGTTCCAGGGCAGCCAGGCCATCACCTCCAGCAGAAGCTGAAGCCGCCGGGAAGTGTCCGGGCTTTTTCAGCCTGGTAGGGCTGGATGGCCCTGGAAGAGGGATCCCAGCAGTGTCTGAGGGACTGTTCTGCCATCCCACCTTGTGACCAGAGGATGGGGGAGGGAGGTGTAGAAACCACCACTGCAGCCACACCCTTCCTTCTTGCGTGGCTTCAAAACCACCTTCAGAACCTCCTCCCTGTGGTGATCCCTCAGCCATGGAGCTGAACCCAGCCCCTTGACCCACTGAATAACCTTAAAACAAAACACCAGGGAGAGCTGCAGCACTCTGCAAACAGATCAGTTTGCAATTTCTGAGTGTAAGGCTCAGCTGGAGTGTCTCAGCACTATCAGGGCATGGTAAGGGGCCTGTGATAAGGGAACAGTGAAAGGATTCAATAGGAAATTGCTCGGGAGGAAGCCCCCTACAAATAAGTCTCTCTCCTTTTGCCAGAGGGTGTTATGTCAGATCACGATGAAATTACCAGCACCACCGTAAACCTCATCTCTTCTCCTGCTGTGTTAGTGTAGAATGAGTAGTACAGGATAATGTTTCTCGAAGCACAGCTGCCTCACCTGAAACAAAGGGCCTGTCAGTTGATAGCAACACCTAAGGAAATTAATGCAGCTGATATGACTTTAATTTCTGCTTTCCTGTAGAACAGCTCCAGTATCCAAGTGGTACAGCGACATCTCTTGAGCGTGGTCTGCTCTGATTACAAATTTAGAGTTGATTTTCTCATCCCATAAAGTGAGACTGCCCTGGCTAATCACTACTGCCAGAAATAACAATGTGGCTGAAATACATTTCAGGCCTTAGTTGGGTTATCTGAGCACTGAGCAATATGCCTTAAATGGGGATTTGATGTGGGAACAGAGGTTGGGAGGAGTGGTGATAAAATGGAAAGCGGTCATTCCCTCATTAGGTTACACAGCTCATTAGTTCACAACAAACTACCTAGCACCCATGTTAAAGCCAAGAAAGTTGTTTTATCAAAATCTAGTGCTCAACTGCTGCCTTAAATGCCAAAGCATTTGCATGTCTGTGCTTCCATTAAGCTCCCTGGCAACTCCATCCTATTATAACTGCAATTATCTAAAGTCCACACAGTGATTAACATGCTGTACAGCAGCTGACTATCAAGGACTGGCAAGTCACAGGGTATGGCTGTGGATATAATTGGCAGGATGAATAATAAAATACTCATATAAAAGTCTCATGTAATTTCAAATATGCACTATTTTGAATACTTCTGAAATATTTTAGATGAGGGGACAAAAACTGACTCATGCCTAATTTTTTTGCAAAAGAAGTTGAATGAAATGGACTTGCATTAAGGACAAGTTAAAAAAAAATACAAGATGGCCTGCAGGCATGAATCTCAGAAATAATAGCAATTATCACAAAAATACACCTATTAAACCTTTTTGCTTATTTCTTCGTTGACTCAGCAAGCGCTCAACCATGATCTTATTTTCAATACACCCTTGCACTTATTCCTGTATAATTCAGTCTTCCTCGTTACAGAGGAAACTTTCTATTACAGCGAGATCCAGGTCACTTTATGGTGCTGTTCAATCCTTGCACCTTGCAAGCAAATTCCAGGGCCTTGCTGCTCACCCCTTCCAATGCACACAGAGCCCTGACAACATGTAACTCTGCCACCAATTAAGGCAGCCGAATTGTTTTAAATATTAGTGATTTAATGAGTGCCCAATGCTCTGGTCAGTGCTTCCCACAGACTTAGTGGGCAGGGTGCCAACACAGAAGTCCAGCCTCTGTTCAGACATAACTGATGATTACTTTTAAAAGCAGCAGGTGTTATAGGCAGTAAAGATGGGCCCACAGTGTTTTTGGAGTTATCAATAAATTACCTAAGGGAAAAAAAAAGTTTTGGTTATAAACTTCATGAATTAGAGCATTCCAGTCACTCTTCTGTAAAAAAAAAAGAGGGTGTCTTCTGTCCCACTGCAAAGGACACAGCAATTCTGAAGTAAGAAAGAAAATACTTTCTGTTTCTGAGAAGTTGAAGCCTTTGCCAATAAGATGGGGAAGAGGCTGAAGGTCCTTTAACTTTCCCATTTTCCCCTCCCAAAATACCAGTTCTTACATAGTAGTAACAATAATAAAAATAAAAATAGTAATAGACATAAAATTAAAATTAAAATAATAATTAAAATAGAAATTGCTACTACTATTACTGTTAATTTAAATGATAGTTAACAGATCTGGTTTTCATAATGCCACTGATAACCCAGCCAGTATCAATACTGGTCTGTTAAGTAGCATCACAAGAGAAAGGAACAAAGCATTTACCAGGTGTCCTTGGCTAAAGCCTGGCACTATGCAGTTTGATTATTGTGTTACAGCAGCTTTTTTAATGCTAATTAAAAGCTGCTCTGCACAGAGCCACGATGTGTCCAACCCCCTCCCACCACCTGACTACTGCAGGAGAAAAAACACCATCGTCCAAAAGTCCAAGTGGAGTGATTTTCCTTCTTGAATCCAAGCAGCTCTAGCTCTCCTGGCAATTTGATACTACCTGAATGCAGTGGGGTCTGCCCTGTTAAAAGGGCACACTATAAATATAGAAAATAGTGATAATCAAAAATAGTTCATTTTATCCCAGAGTAAGAATTATCAAACAGAAGGATATCAATAAAGAAAACATGAGAGTACCAATAAATCAAGCATTTAAAAAACAGAGGCATCCCCACTATTCAGGCACAGGTTCTTTGAATTTCTATATGTATCTACTGCAATTAAAAAAAAAACCAAAAAAACAACCAAACAAAAAACCAACCAACCAACCAACCAACCAACCAACCAAAACAAACGACCAAAAAACAAACAAACAAAAAAACACCAAAAAAACCCCAAACAAACAAACAATAAAACCCCAAAAACCAACCAAACAAAAAAACCTCTGGAAAAGGCAATGTTACTTCCCGAATAAAAAAGGAAATGAGACAGAGATAAAAGAATGGAAATAATTTCTAAGCCTTGCCATAAACCCCTCGAGAACAGTAGCCAAATCTCAGATAAAAGTCGGCTGTTCCCTGTCTTTACAAAACGGTGTTTTAATTTATGATTTCCTTTTAGGGACAAAACTGAAAGAGTTCAGGAACAGTGACAGGAACGTAGATTCTCTTGGAAGTCAAGGCTGACCTGACTGTTTAGAGAAATGCTTTGACCCCGAAGTTAAGATCAGAAATCCTGTTGTGGTTTGTGTCATAACAGCTTAAAGAAAACAACATCAACAAATCCTCTGAACAGAACAAAACCCAGAATATTTTTCCAGTATTTTATTACATAAAAAGTTGATTGTCCATTGGAAATATTTCACAAAGTGCAACCACAGCCGGTGTATTATCAGTGACAAACCATTTTTTTCTGAGTAGACAGCTGGGTTAAAAATTTAACAGTAGCTCAGAAAAGTTAGTTATAGCACTAGAGCAGAGAAACCACTAAGCTGAGAGGAGAAAGACAGCAGATGTTTTGCTGTCATGAAAACAGATGATTTTCCATGTACCTCTGTATAGAACTGAAAAAAAAGGAAATAGTAAGGAGCTATAATTCCCACCCTACTTGTTGAATTTAGTTTTAAAGGAGGTATCTGAATGTCCTGGATGTAGAGCTAAAAAATCTGTTATTGAAAGTCTGATAAGCCTCCAATGAAGACTCCATCTTCTGAGGACCATTAGCGACCTTAAGTAACTTCTTCAGGATGTTTATTTTGATATATGCATATATTTATGTGTGTGATACTGTTTGGACTTCTTAAATCATCACCAAACATTTGGTTATGTAACAATGTCCCTGGACAAGTGCAACTGTCTCAAAGACTTTACCAGTGAAGGCAATTCAAGTTATTCTTGAGTAATGAACTGTGATAGCAGAGAAAGATTGGCTGGGGGTAAAGCAGTTCCTGCCAGACTGCCACATTACACTTACTGGTATATTTCAGTATTTGTTGAGTGTAAAGCATGAAAAAAGGAGAAGAAAAATGGGAGACAATAAAAGAAACTTATGTGAAGGCAGCATTTTGTGTTTTATAGCAAAAAGCAACTGCCAGGTCATCACATCTATTAAAAATATAAAAAAAACCCCAAAAAAACAACCAAACAGAAAAAAAAAATACAAACACTTTGAAATTGGAATAAGCTATGTGGCCCAAGATATACCTGCATTTGGCACAGGAAACTGACTCAGAAATACCCCAAAAAAAACCAACCTGGTCAATTGGCTGGTTGAATTTCAACAAAGCTCCTTTTAACTACAAAGGGGAAAGACCCAATCTACTGTAAATATAAATTTATCAATGACTGAAGCATCTCTACTCAAAAACTGGGCTATAGCTACAGTACAGTAATTATTTCTCCAACAGTCTCAAACCCAATTCGATCAAAAAATAAATAACATTAGGAGAAATATAAAACTGCACTTCCATGTATTTCTGATCAAAATCTGAATTTTCATCTCTATACCGTAACTTGTGAAAAGCCTAAACTCATTAATATTTCATTTTTATAGTTTCATGTGACCTCTGTTCTTCCCTTGAGATGAGAAGCAATATTGTTTGCAAAAGGTGGTGCAAACCCAGAATATGTGACTAAATGATAAATTAGTTACGGACAAGAACTGGACTGCACACCTCAACTATCCAAGTATCTACTGAGACTTTTCTCAACTCCGCTGCACATCTGGATTAGTAGAACAATATAAAAAGTAATAGTTAACCCTGAAGAAACAAATTTTAATTTTCTACTCAAACAGGTACAGACCTGTTTAATGAAGTGCAGCTGCAAAGGTTTCTTTAATCCTAAATTCATACAACTATAATGAAAATGAAATAAAATGAATCAACTGGAACCTTCATTAACATCATTTAGTCCTTACACACAGAAACCAAAGATCAGGTAGTCTGCCTCCTGAATACATAACCAAATGCAGAACTATTTAAAAGGTTTTACTACTCTGAAACAGTAAGTTTAGTGACATCTTTTATTTCAGAACAAGGACTCAGTCACAATTTCATACTTTTGATACCGAAGTATTCCACAAGATCAACCATTATGGTTCAATTAGGACCTTTTATCCAAAACACTTGGATTTTAGCACCTTAAAGAAAAAGTAACACCTTACCAGGATTGAATGAAGACAGTTACTACTGTGCTCATCCTCTGCAAAATGATATGGACCACACTACTCGGTGCATTCAGTCCCTAACTGGGAGTAAGGCAGAAGGGAAACAACTCTAAGCAATGCATTTGACTGAATACAATCTGAATAATAAAACCTCCCCAATTATACAAAGTCTTTGCTCCAGCTCCACAGTATTCAAATCAAATGGTCATTTACAATCAACCACGTCAGTCAGGAATTTGTACCAAGAAAGAAAACCACCAAAATCTGGTTATTAAGCATCAGTAAGTAATATGTCTAACTCAGAATTTAACTCTCTGCTTTTTCAAATACTTAAACAAACCATTAAATCAGTAAACCAAATTAACTTCAGAGTTAAAGCTAATTCTTCCAGCTCACTGCCTGGGTAACAGGGCACATGTAACATCTGCTTCCACAGGCACAGTCCTTTAGCAGCAGGAGCAACCTGAATGCCCTGGATTCATCTTCTCTTTTAACCCTGACACTGCTCTTGCAGGTGCTGTGATTCCATTCGCATCTGAAGGGCACAGTGTCCCTCCTGTACAGATCGGGACTGCATTAGCTGAGTACCTATCTAGCTTCCCTCACGCTCCTAAGCACTGCCAGAGAATTCTTGGGACAGAACAGATTGAGTTTGTCTTAAAGAGACAGGCAGCTTAACCAAGCATGTCCTAAACCTTGTCATTTCAGGCATCTTTGGCCACTATTCTTTGCAACTTTGGGCAGTTTTGTGCCAACTATGTCTATCAAACCATCTTTCAAGAGAATCTTTTCACACTGCACTTGGCTCTCTGACAGCAGCTGTGAATCAGTAATTTGCACATCCAGGATGGACACAGCTACCACAGATAAACATCAGTGTATTCTGAGACCATGATTCTTTCTTTTCCACTTAAATTAAGTTTGTGATGTTAGACACACAGATTTGTATGCTATTTTTAAACAACAACAAAAGCATAAAAAAATTACAAACTAAAGCAGTCAATTGCTGGCATGAAGCATTACCTTTCCTGTAACTAAACAAATGGCCAACAGCAATGCGTAAACTGGTGAATTTCAACACAAATTTAAGCCTCAGTAGTCTCTGCTTCCTTCCTCCCCACCCCAATAAAGCCAGGACTTATCAGATTCCCTTCAAGGAGCAGCAGAGCAGGATTCAGTCTGGGTACCGTGGCTGTCATAGCTCCTCTCTCTGGGCGGTTGCTCGGTTGTCCTCTTTGATGCCATCAGATTTCTTCTCTGCATCTTTTTTCTTCTTTGCTTTTTCAGGTTTTGTTTTGTTTTTCACTTTCTCATTTCCATCTGCTCCTTTGCCAGGATAAACCTGACCTTCCAGAGTAACATCTGCACACCTTTCCTGATTTATCAGGAAGTCTTTGATCTCCCAGGCATAGCCACCATCCCGCAACATAAAGATAGCCCGATTGGAGCCAACAATAAACCTAGAGGAAAAAAAAAGTATTTTTTTCAGTTAACTCTGTGCTTTTCAAACACTGCAGCATTTGCTCAGAGAGCCTCCATCACTGAGGCACATGTTCAAGAGCAAGAAGCTGGGCTTGTTGCCTGGGGATGGGGACAAGAGAACAATCTTCTAAGACATTTAAGAATAAAATGTATATAGTAGATAAGTAACCAAGGAAGTAAGAATAAGGAAACAAATTAAGAACTAATTTGGCACTACGTGAAACACACTAATGAACATTAAATTTGCTTTATACTCTTATTGCAATCCTTCTCTGCCTCAATGCAAGAGTGCAACATTCTTCTGTTTCAAAATGATGCTCTCTCTTGGAGAGAAAAAAAGTCACATTTTTTTAGCCAGCAGAACAAAAAGCCTTTTGTGGTGGCAAGTCTTCAGTGTGCGATGTTTTCCATCAAGCACATGAAGGCAAACTGCCACAGCTAGAACTGATAAATAGCTGCAGCACAGTGAGATAAAAAGAATCTGGGCTATACATGGTGCGTAAACATTGAAAAGATTTCTGCACCACACCACAAGTTTTGTAGTGTGACTTGAAAAAAATTGTAATATAAACTGCTACAGAAACAAAGAAATAATAATGGATGATGGAGCATGAATGACCAAGGATGAACAGTTGAAAAGGTTTTCAGGAAGAAAGAAAGGGGTCTGTAAAGGCAAGAACTTTATCCTTGTACAGAACAGCTCACCTTTGCACATCATAGTTTGCATTGAAGAGACTGCCCTGCCACAAGCTGGTGATTTCTTCCGTCTCCTTTTCTGTGGGATTTCCTGACACTGTGACAAACATCATCAAAGTCTTCCCTTTCTTTGTCAGCTTCAGGATGCTTTCAGGTTTGCCTGGATCAATTTTTGAGAAATCTATTGGTGCTGGAGGCCTCTTGTGTTCAGGGAGATCTCCCTCTTCAATGTCATCATCCTTCTGTTTTGAAAAGGACAAGGGAGCTTTAAACTCAACTGTTCCACAAACATGTTTGGGTTTTGTTTGTTGTTTTTTTTTAAATTTCTCTTTGTTTAGAGAATAACTGTGCTTTAATAAAACATTTTCAAGTTGAATGATGGATATTGTGAAACCAAAAGAAATCATGACTGTTGTTTCAAGATATTTCACCAAGAGTACTCCTTCCATTTATAACCCTCCCCTCAACATGACACACATTTTCATACAGACAGGTGGAATCTGTTTATCACATACTGAAGTATTTCAGCCTTAAGGCTAATTCAATACAATTCCACCTAGGAAACTCATAAAATCTTTTTTTTTTTGTCAGTTTCATAAAAACTTATTAAGTGTGCAAGATGAAATGCAAAAGTTGCAATAAAAGCCTCATACACACATACATGAAAAAACATTTATCTGATATTGCTTTCAGAGGTCAAAACTCACTTCTGGGAATCATGTGACTGCTTGAGAATTTAAGTTTCCTTACTTTGTGTTTTTAAACAATTAAACCCACAAGAATTCAGATTTTCAATGCCTATGCCACAGAAAGTGTTTGATTAAAGGTTTCATGACTTTTCTAATGCACAGATGCAGCTCACAGTCTGACAACATAATCACCCAGGGTAAATCACTCCTACAAAAAAGAAAAAAAAAACCCTCTTGATTTCTCTGCTGAGACTGACAGCCATTTAAATATTTGGAAAGGCACAATTCAAACTGCTGCCCCTTAACACATCTCACAAGTGTGAGCTGAGTATGGTGACAACTTACAGTAAGTCAGAACTTGGTCTCTGAAACAATATCTGTGTCTCAGAATTAAGAAGTAAAAAACAGAACAAAAAACCACAGAAGTCTTATACTGGCATCCACCCAAGCACTTCTAAATGAGCAAGAATTAAGGCAGATATTTTAGGTGTTGTCGTGACTTCAAAGATGCATCACTCCATTAGGAACATGAACTGCAGCAGTAGCTAAAGATATTCTCCTTCAGAAGCCACCAAGGTCGGGACTGAGCTTGATTTCTAGATCTCAGAACGCATTCCTATCCCACCTCTGCACATGATTATACACAAACCCAACAGCATTCTCCTACAACACCCATGGAGTATCCCATACCCCTCAAAGGCTAAGGTTTATACAAGTGACCCATGTTCTTTCAATTCTGTAGTTTGTCATCTTTCTGACAAGAGAGTTTAATGTTTAGGTACCATAGAACAGAAGCAGTAGGAGCCTTAGATTTTATCCTTTCTTTCCTTACTAATTATGTCTCTCTTTCAGTTTTGCAAGTCTGAAGCAGGGTACCGAACACTTTCAAGTAGTTCACATGCCTTGAAATTTCTGTAGTAAGTGAACTGGGAGGAAAGCAGAGCCCAAGGAAAGTCCCTGCCCTCACTAAGCGGGAGCATTACTTACCACAGAGGAAGCTGGAAAATACTCAGATTGATAAAGTACAGTGAAAACACAAAATCTCATGTGATTGAGTGAAAAACATTCTCCAGAATTAAGAGCAAATTGAACTTTAATTTAGTCTGGTTTGACTAGCACAAAACCAGCTCTCTTTAGAGTTTTGAAAGAGAAGAAAGGCAGAAACAAACATTTCCAAATACCCTGTATGAAATACAGAAACCGACTTTGGATCTAGTGACAATACAAGCTACTTACATTTATTACCTATTTTTCCCTTAACTATTCAACTAAATGCTCCTAAGTTGTACTGTTACAATTTGAATGGGAGTATTATCAGAAGATGTCAAGAGCTCCCCTATGTGGCATTTCTTTTCTTGATCCTGTACAAACTATCATGCAGCTGTGTTTAAAGCATTTAAGAAGTAAAAAACTGAAGAAAAAGCGTAAGCCCTTGCTTTGAAAAGTCTAGCAGACTCACTCACTTAAACAGTAGTATGAGGTTCCAGAGGGAAAGCATTACACAGACACAGGAAAAACTACATATTCCTTCCCTTGCTCCTCCCCTCAGCTCCCATTATCACAAATTTCTCATAAATGCCCTGCATTTTTATTTTTAAAAACATTAGCACCAAATGTCACTTAAATTCCTTTGCCTATTCAAAGACCAGAGTCAAGCCTGAGAAACCATGAGCTTGTAACAGTAATGAACTATTTAAAGCACATGGCATTTCAGTAACAAAGAGACGGCCGGCCCAGATCCTCAGTTCTGTGTCCAGCTCCCCAGGACTTGAGGCTTCTGGAACCTTTCCTTGAGGAAAATCCCTTGGTGGATCCTCTAGTTGTGCAACTGAGCTGCTGAAGCACCTCTACCTCCTTTCCCTGTTGTCCATCCTCATTTTCCATCAAATCACTCTGCCAGATCACCAGGCAGTGATGCACATGGTGCAAGGGGCAGCACGAGAGCCTGCACAGAGAGGTGGCTGCTCCTGCTGGGAAAGCTGCTGAAGCCACAGACTCAGCCTTGTTAGGCTTGTGGCCGAACCCAAGGGTCTTATAGCCACCATACTCCAATGGTTTTAAACTAATTGCCAGGGAAAAAAAATTATTTGGAGTAATTTCATTCAGTTGTAAGTAATGACATTTGATCCTGTACAGATCTATACCCTGTGTCCCTCATTCCCAAGCATAATTCCTGCTCTTACCCAAATTCACAGTGGCCCCTTTATTTTTCATCCCACTCCATCAAGTGCACTCATGCCCCTTCTTCCCTCTGGCCACCACACCCTCAAGCCTTTCATGTTCATTTTATCCTGACTCCCACCAGGGAAAATGCCATGCAGCTGACCATCCCAGAGACCAAACAACCCCGAATTGTTGAGCCCTGCCTCAGTCCCTGCTCTGCTCTGCTCTGTGTGCCTCTCCTCAGCAACTCCTCAGCTGCTCTGCCACATCTGCACACAACTGCATTTGTGCAGCACACCGCTGTAAGACCATGACCTGCAACAGAGAGCTGCTCCAGCTGAAAAGGAAAAATCCTCAACAGCCTCCTGACCCACCCACCAGGGCTGGAGCAGAATATACAGTCAAAAGATAAAACAGCATCAACTTGAGCCTCCCTTTCAGCCATCTCATTAAAAAGAGATGCTCACCTTTTAAGATTTGTTTTTTCCTACAAGGCCAAATTTGGTTCAAACTGGGCAATATTATTATTTAAGCCTTGACTTTTTTAGCAGCTGTACCTTCTGGGTCCTTGGTTGATACCAACAACAGAAAAGTGAACTTTGAGTTTTTTACTAATTTAGTTAAAATTTTAACTCAATTCTCTAAGAACCTCCCTTCCTAAAGGGATATATGCAGTAACAATCCATGGGATGAACAAGTCCATAACCTGCCAACCAGGACCAAGGCAGGAATCCATATTTCTTCTTACTTTACCTATAATTTATATATAAAACACACTTTTCCACCTTGACTTACAGTGCAACTGGTGTTACATGAAGTAGAAGTTTTCACTCTATTAATTCCTTCAGGGTTTTTTGCAAAGTATTCCAGGGAAAAACCTCTCGGGAAAGAATAAATGACAGTGAGCACTGCTTTGGCATTTATCAGAAGATGATGGAACACAAAATAGTGAAAAGAACTGAACAGTGGCATGACAACCACATGGAGAAGAGAGTGATGGGAAAGGAAAGTTAAGGCAGCGGGCTGATAAGGATGAAGGCGACGAGAGAGAGCTGGAATTAGAAGTTGTTACTATGAGGGAAGATAGGAAAGAAACACCAAACCAAAACAACAACGTATCTACTATGTAAACGTGAAACGAATATTCCTCCTGGTATCCATCCCTCGGTCACAAAATGTGTATCTCATTATTTTGAAAAAACCCAGACTTTTCAGGCAGAGGAAGCTGCTGGCAGGCACCGGGGCAGCGGGGCGGGGCGGGGCAGGCTGAGGGCCGCTCGCCCCGACTTTGAAACCCCCACACACGGACCCAAAGCCTCAGAAGAAGGAACCCGGTACCAACCGCCCTCCACCAGGCTCGGGGATCCCGCCCGCCCGGTCCCGACCAGGCCCGGGGATCCCCCGCCTTGCCGGGCCCGGGCAGAGCGGCCGCTGCCCCCGGAGCTGCCCCGGCCCGGCCCC
>VZTX01002840.1:1595-49997 GCA_013400915.1 Pardalotus punctatus | reverse complement strand
GTGCAGGAGCCCCTCTCTCATCTCCTCTCCACCTCTGGGAAAGTTTTCCTCCCCAGGATGTGCAGATGTCAGGAGCACAGAGGCAAGTTGGGGAATGGAACAAAAGGAAGTGGCAGCATGTTTGACAAACAGCATCAAAAAAGGTTAACAAACAGCGTCCAAAAGGGCATCTGTCACAGTGCATCACCTTCTGCTCCTCCCAGGATCCTGCCACAGCCTGTGTCCCCTAGTTGCACAATTTACTGACTGTCCCACCAGAGGGCAAAGGAGCCACTTCAGGTTTGGAGGGGGGGGAGTGTTTATGGAGGAAAAAAACCTCACCTGCTTGGGGACAGCAACTGCAGCAGTAAAAGCAATCCTTGCTCCTGGCAGCAGGATTTGGGGATGGGATGGCAGAACAGTGTGGCAGGCAGCAGGCCCCTTCAGCTCTCGAAAGAGGGACTTTGAAAGGCTGTACAGAGCTCTTCTCCCTGATCCTTGCTCAGCAGGCTGGGGTGGCCTTTCTCTCCCGTCAGAGAAGAGCTACTGCACGTCAGCAGCCACATCTCTCCTTCCCGCTGAATGACACTTCAGAAGGAAACCTGTTGATCCCAGGCCTGTCTGCCACAAGTGCGCTCTGAGAAGCTTATTTTGACTACAGCAAGGAGAAAACAGTTGTTGAGGGATAGGAAAAGAAACAACACCTAAGGAACTGCGACACCTCAGGTTTTGACAGGCCTAGAAGGGATATTTGTGATAATTCAAAAACTGCACAGCTGCCCCAGGCTCCCAACCCTCCAAAGCTCACGGTACCTTGTGACCAAACTCAGTCTGCTCCCTTGCTGGGCCAGCGTTGACTCTCATGGTTTGAAAATTGCGGGGTTTGAGCGGTTTTTGCACACGGGGTTTTGTTCCTTGCTTTCATTCTTCCTTGGAGCGAACCCTGATGTCTTAAATGGGAGCACATCTCCAGTTCCCTCCTTCCTCCCCCTCCCCAGATGGTGCTGAAGGGATTTAAAGCAAGAGTTTCAACCCAAGGTCTTTTATTGCATCCCAGCAGTCACCTCCAGCCAGGCTCTGGGGTCCCTTACTGAGAGCAACTAATAGGTCTGTAGCTCTGTCATCATTCGTCTTTGGGTTTTTTTTTCCTTTTTAAATAAGTGTCCATATAAAAAATCTGGATTAGATAATAAATTTCTGCTTCTTAATGAAAAATGGAAAAAAAAAAGTTGTAAGAAATGTCAATTATGATTAAGACTTCAACGTGGAGAAATGACATTATCACGAGGGTTGTATGGAATTGAACAGACATCACCTGGCATTTGCCATCAGGGCTTGGCAGCTCTCCAGACAGGTTTCTACTTAGCTTTAAAGGTAGAAAAGATGTTCCACTTTTAAAGTTTTGCCATTTTTCTTTCTACCTTGAAAAAAAAATTGTCAAAGGCAAGCTTTGCTGTGAAACAAAATTCCTGAGAAAAATCCAAAAAAAAAAAAAAAAAGCAAGCAAAGCAAGTGTGATCCCCATCTTATTTTAGAAAGAATAGAAATAATTCTGCTCCATCCTGGCTCAGAATTAGGAAATTTTAATTTGTGGATGCTGTTTATATTGGGTTTTAACAAGCTGCTGTTGATCCGTCCAATGTCCCTCTGTCTTGGGATGATGAGTAATGAATCATTGAATTGTATAATCCTGGAATGGTTTGGGTTGGAAAGGACCTTAAAGATCATCCAGTGCCACCCCTGCCAGGACAGGACACCCCTGCCAGGACTTTCCACTGTCCCAGGCTGCTCCAATCCCTGTCCAGCCTGGCCTTGGACACTGCCAGGGATCCAGGGGCAGCCACAGCTTCTCTGGGAAATCCATTCCAACCCCTCCCCACCCTCCCAGGGAAGGATTTTTTCCTATTATCTCATAAATATCCAACACCTAATCTAAACCTACCCTGTTTTTCCCATTCCCCCTTGTCCTGTCCCAACATGCCTGTAGATATTTCACGGGAATCTTGCACTAGCCCAATACTCCCTGTCTCCAAACCCAGCTCCACCTCCCCACCTCGCCCTGCCTTGGCCCTGGAACAAGAGAAAGTGTAAACAAACACAACAACCTCCAAAGTATTTCAATAACAAAATAACTAAAGCAATTCTCGGAGGGGCTGGTAAATAGCAGCCAAGCTATCAGAGCCCAGAGGGGGAAAAGTTCAGCCGAAACTCGTTACAAAATCTCCAGATGCCGTGTGACAAACTCCAGCCTGCTCCTGCTCCCGCTCCCGTTGCCATTTTCCCGCGGAATGACAGTTTTCAATTACTGGGCTGTAGCTAAGAGCAAATTGTGCACTTCAGCAGCTGGAGTTCTCTCTCTGGCTTTTCAGCCGAGGCTGGGTGAAATGTACGGGGGCAATGGAAATGGCTTTCTGTGCACAGCTAACCGAACAAGGACATGCCCAGAGATGGCAGGAGCAAGGGGAAGGCGAAAGGAGCAGCAGGCAGGGAGGGGGGAGCGATCCCAGCCCCTCTCACCTGCTCTGCCCCCCCAGACTCCAGCTGTACGTGCTGCAAGAGCAGACCTGTGTCAACCTGTCTGCCTAACTTTAAACATCATCTAGATTGTCTTTTTCCCCCAAATGACTAATTCTCTAAACAGCCTGAGATCTGGATGGTGTTATCCTCATTCTCACACGTGTAATAAATTTCCCCTTTCTCCCATTAGAGCATCCCATCAGAGCAGAACCTGCGTTTCTGGGTGTAAGGATGTACTTGAGCTAAAATATATCCACGGGGGTCAATCCTCTTTGTGTGACCCAGGCGGGAGGAGGAGGAAAACCAGGATTAAGGGGGTACTGGAGGTGTTGCATCAACTGTTCAACTGGTCTGGGAATAACTTGGGGGAAGTCACCACAATAAAATATTTGTCCTACTAAAAGTCAAGACCGAGAGACTCACCAGCCTTTTTTCCCTTTTCTGTGCAAGGCAGTTTCAGCTGAGCAGAGACACTGAAGTCTGGGGCAGATTTTTCCTGTTTCCTCTGGGAGATCGTGGCTCTCTTGGCTGCAAATCATAGAATCATCTAGCTTGGGAAAAAACTTAGGATTATTGAAACCATCAAGTAACAAATAGGGCTGGGGGGAACCAGCCTGGCAGCACCCCAAGTTTGCCTGAATGTTGCCCACAAAGCAGACTCAGTGAAATCTTTCCTGCTGGGCACCTTGGGATCAGTCATTTGAATATTTCTATTTTTTAATTTACCACAAATCAATGTTTTAACCTGGCTGCATTACCTTTTTCCTGGCAAAAACCTTTGCCCCGTGAAGAGAAGACAGCAAATCCCACAGGCTGCTCTGCGCTTCTGTGGCATCACCTTCCTTCATCCCCATCAGCATAAAACGAGGAAAATCAAACATTACAAGTGCTCTGCTGTTCCAGGAGAGCCAATTCTTGGCTGTGCCCTGTGCCTTCCCTCATTACCACCCTCCCTTGTGCCTCCTGCATGCTCTGGACAGTTGCTGCCTGCTCAGACCCTGATGGAAAGGGGAGCTGGGGAGCTGAGATCCTCCTGCACCCGGTGAGTTGGGCAGTGCTCCTGCCCAAACAACGTTAAACCGCTCTGACAGAGCTGGGGAACCTGGAGAAAGCTCCAGTCACATCTGACATCGTCTAGCGGTGCCAAACGGGAAGGAGGGAGGCAGAGGGTAGGGCTGGATGAGCACTCGTAGTGGTGACATGCCGTTTTTAGCTGTAATTATGTAAATTGCATAATTCATCTCGAAATATTGAGGGGTTTTTTTTTCTGTATTTACAGCAATTACGTCAATTGACCTATTTATGTTATCTGACGTGCTTATCATTAAAATGGGACAATATATCCCATTAGATCCTCTTACCCCGTTGAATGGAATGATGATTAATTATATCATAAAAGGGAGCCATGCCACACATCTCTGAATATTGAATTTGAGGCTTAAAATAAAGCAAACTACTCTCGTAATTTCCTGCTTTAAAACTGTGTCTTACCCAAATTATGCCCAGGGTTCCCCACATGGCATCATTCTGGTCCACATTAATATCAAAAAGATGTTTAGAAGGCCAAACATATTTATTTCTTGTAGCACCTATTGCTCTATATTACGCAGAGACAACATGGCTAAAGAAAAATCCAACAAACTTGGCTCGGGTATGACTTCATTGCTCTGGGAATCTCCCTGCAGAGTAGAGGAAAAGGGCTTTTCCCAGCTGCATTGGTTGTAACTTCTTGGAAGCCACGTCCTGCTGCTCTCTCAGAGTCTGGATCTGTCAGGCCCTGTTAGTGAAACAGTGGCTCTGGGAATGCAGGATGACAGGTGAGGAATGCAGTTTTAATTCCTGCTCTAAATATCAATTTGAGACTGCATGATAGAGCAACCTGGTCATTTGTTTTTCCCAAATAAGGGCTTTATCCCCATCCTTACTTGAGCCAAGCTCTGCCTATTTCTCTGCATCTAAACCTCGTCCTCCTCCAACCCATCCCACTTCAGCAACATTTTTTTTAGTTCAGCCATGAAAGTTCAGACCTGACCCCAGACAGAAATACACGTGTGGTGTTTTGGACGTGTGCAGGGACTCAGGGTGACCACTCAAAGGCACAAGAGGAGCTGGGTGGCCCCGTTCTCCCAGTTTTGGGGCACTTTTAAAACTCCTTCAGTTCTTCCAGTTCTGGACAGTGGCGCTGGCCCAGTTTTGTTAGTTCCTAACATTAAAGTCCCTCTGCGCTGCTTTCATATTTAGAAAAAATAATGACCACGTGTCCTTGGGGCACTCAGGGCTGTGAGGACAAGGACTCTCAGAAGATCATGAGAGGGATCCATGGAGCTCAGTGCTGGTGGGGATTGTCTCCTCAGAAATGTCTGTGAAGTTTCTTGGTACTGTTCCTGCTCCATCCCAAACCATCTGCTGCTCCTTTGAACAGAGGTGACGGAAAGAAAAAGAGGATTATTGCACCTGATCTCATCCTCTCTCAGTAGCCAGCACGTGGTCCCAGAGGGAAAGGTTTCATCTTGTTTTAATCCAAAGGAAAGGGCTCCAGTGCACCTAACGAGGGTTTCATCGTCGTTTGTTTTACTCAATTAAAAACCTGCAGACACAGATTAGCTCCCTGCTGCTCAGCGTAGGAATTCTTTTAACACTGCGGTGATTTACGATCTACCAGGCAGCGTTTAACCAATGTCACCCAGAACCCAGAGCTGCAGAACACGGGGCTGGTCACTCGTGTTAATGAAAAATGGATTGGAGGCGACAGCCACTTGCGTGGCTGCGTTTTGATAAGGGATGACAGAGTGGGGCTGGAGCAGAGGGAGGCTCTGTAATTAATATTACAGTAGGAGCAGGTATGTAACGGAGAGCTTGGCTTGGAATTAAAATCAATACAACAGCTGTTGGGACGTGTCACTCCTGGTCCCTGGGCCCTGAGACATGCTGCCAGACGGAGGAAGGGCTGATGGGAAGGTGATGACACGCACTGAATATCCATCTTGTGTTCACTTCAGGCAAAAAATTATGCTTAGTGGAATGTGTTGGCAGCTCGGGGATGTTTTATTGGCTTTTTGTTAGGGTTTTATTTTCCTTTTTTTCTCTTTTTAGTCAGTGGGTGAACAGGAGGCTCTACGGGCCACCTCTCTCTGTTGCTGTTGTTAATTTTCTTTTCCAACACTATTTTACACCAACCAATTACCGTGGTGTTGTGGTGAGGGAGGTTTTTGGGTTTTCTTTATTTTCCAGCCTTCCTGCAAGTCATAAAAAATCAAGTCTAGTGTCTATGATGGTCGTGGCTCTTATGAAAATAGAACACAGCTCCATGTTCCTGACAAAGCACATTGTTCTCTTGCAGCAGCAGGGACATCTCAGTCTATTTTCAGCCTTTCTCTTCTGCTCCCTTCCTTCCCCATCCACTCCAATGGCCAAGATCACCTCCAGAGTCGCTGTTCTTGTTCTAGCAGAAGTTTACTTGGAGGCATCAGAAAGTGAAGAAGTGAAAGGATCAAATGGCGTCTGAATTAGGATAGCAGAGAAATCATTTGTGCATTTCTAGGAAATGTTTCTAATGAAAAAAAATAAAACTGTAAATTGAAAATTAACATTTTAACCACTATAATGAACCAAACAATCTGCATTGGGTGGGGTCACAGGTTATGGATGATCAGGATAGATGATGTTTTGCATTCCACACCAATGTTGACCTTCATCCCAGCTTGGGTTTTTTATGCTATAAACTAGAATTTCCAAACAGAATGTGTAAATCCATTTTTGTTCAGAAATGCTAGTGGGAGTGACAATGATGGAGATTTTTCTGCACTTTCTTAAATTCGGTTCTATTTAAATGTGGCTATTTAGGAAGCTGGGCTAGTTTAACAACTGGTTTTAGCTCCAGCAAAACAAAAGCAAGCCCACGGATCATAGTAACACTCCAAACCAGTATTGACAGCATCTTTTTGGGCATGTACAGTAGAGCTGCAATCTGTAAACATCATGGTTGGACACTGCAGCAACCAAATACCACAGCAGCCAGAAAATGAGCAGCAACCTCTATCCATCAGATGAAGGGAAATCCGCTACCTCCGTGCATTGCCCTCAGGCTGGAGTTCAAAGCTCAAGACAGTCTCAGAAGAGAAATCAGCTCAGAAATGATGCCCGGATTCCTGTTGGCCCCGGTGAGTGTGACAGAAGTGCTGGTTAACATCCAGCCTGAGATCAAGGGTGTGTTTGTACCCCTGCAGCTCGGGGTGCTGAATCAGGGCTCCTCCAAAGGCCACCAGAGCCAGGAAAAAAGCCCCTGACTGATTTCTTTAATCTTGGGAGCTCCTCTTAATGAAAAACCCATCTGCTGCTCCATTCACAGGCTCCTGAATCTCTCGCTTTCTCTTTCTCTGCCCCCTGCCAAATAAAAGTCATGGCTCTCCTGACACCAGGGAACTTCTCTGCCTGTTTTCGACCTGGATTACCATAGTGGGGTTCAGTTCAGGGGGGTTCATTAGCAGGTTTCTTGCTGTACAAAGAATTCTGGACAAATGCGCTCAGTTTGGTTATTTCTCCCTTCAGACCAAACCTTCAGGCACAGATTTGTGAGTGGGATAAGCCAACAAGCCAAGATATCCCATTTTATTTCAATCTGTGAGTGATCTCTAAGGGATCTCTGCTGCCTGTTCGCTGTCACCTCCTAAAGCTCCTATTTGTGCCATCTTTAAGCATTGGTGATAAATTTTTGTCCAAATTCTTGGCTGGATTTGGGAGCTCTGTGGGTGAGAAATGAAGTTGCTCCGTTCAATTTTATATGAGCAAGTAAGTTCGTGCATGTCCTCACACAAAATTCAGATATTTAACCTCTGAATGAGGGAAAAAAAAAGGCAGTAAAGTCCTTATGAGACACTCCTGACTGTGCAGCAGCATAACTTGAGTGGTTACTGAAATAACCATTTCTTTTGGAGGTTTTGTATATAAACAAATGAAATTCTGTGCTTAGAATAAATTATTTCATTTCAGGGGTTAAGTCACAAAGTATCTGGAAGCAAAGAGTTGTCAGCTGCAGGAATTGGCAAATAGATCTGAATAACATATGAAATTTGGAGAACTTTGTGATCTCTTCAGACAATATGTGGATATGCATCAGTATGCCACGTTCTTTGAATAAATTATTCCTTTTAAATTATTCACTCAGTTCTAGTGATTGTTAAGATGAGGGGATTTTGACATAAAGTGCTAACTAGTGAGATTTAAAAAAAAAAAAAGCTGTATATTCTTTTTTTTAAAAAATCTTTCTAGCATTTTCTGCCAGCATTAACATCGCTTTTCCCCTTTCAGATAACTTTTTCTTCAACTTGCCTCTCTTTGCTTTTTGTCCACCTCTTTCGTCCTCTTTCTTTGCAGCACTGCCTGAAGACAAAACAATTTCTCTGAAGGAGATCCTTTTAGGCTATGAGGGGATTAGGCCTTGGAGCGGAGATCTTGTTTGGATCAGCTGTGGAACTCACAGGAGTCCTGTTAAAGGCCTATTAAAATTCCATGTAATACCTCAGTAAGTAACATTCGAATCCCCAGCTCATCTTTGGGAATTAGAGAGTGCAGAGCTTCCCTGGCTGCTGGCAGGAAGGTTAGGCAGGCCCAGGACTCGTTTGTTGGAGGAACAGGACATCCCCTGACCATCTCCTACAGCTCCAAGAAAACATCAGAGTGAAATATTGCAGAGGAAAATCGTTTGTTCTTGACTGATGGTCACCCAAGGCTGACCGCTGACCACTGACCATGGTTGTTCCAGGGATGGCACCCAGGTTCAGGAGACCTGGGCATCTCAAAGGAAGGTTTGGAAGATGAGGTTTAACTCAGATTATTTTATCAGAAGCTCTCTGTAGTATAAATTCAGCAGAGTATCTCAGAATGAGCTGAAATCGCTCTCAGCGGGATGGTATCTGCCTTGAGATCTCCTAATTCTGCTCAGACAAGAGACACCGTAAGAACAGACTTTTTCTCTGCTCTGCAGACTGTTTTTCTGCTTGGATTTGAGATCTGAAAGCCTTTCCTTTTCTTCAATTTCTTGTTATTTTCAAAGTTAAAAAGTTAGGGATAGCTCTCAAAATGTGCTTGGGTAAACACAATATTTATAGATTCTTAAATACACCATATTCTGGTGGTCACCCAGCACTGCATCAAGCTTTGGGGTGCTCTTATCCTGACAACGAAATAATTAATTTGGGTCTACAGCAAACTGCCAGAGCCTTAGGGGGCAAAGGAAAGGAAAAGTGGGGTGAAATGTGAATTTGGAAATTAATAGTCTTTGGTGTCTCAGAAACTAAAAGCAGCCAATCCAAACCCTGTCAAAAGTAGAAGCCAGTGCTTGATGCCAGGCTGGCACTTCCAACTTGGCAGCAACTTCCAGCTGAGTCCTTTGAAACCCAAAATTGCGTGGCCAGGGCTGCCCTCCCCTGATGTTCTCCAGCACCCAGCCCTGACCTGTCCGAGGGGCAGCTTGTACCTCCTCTCACTCATCCATTAGCCTTGGCTAATGCTGAAACCTTTTGTGGCCATTTCCTTTTCTAAGAGGATCTCAGAGCTTTGTACAAATCTTTATTGATTAAGCATCAAAACCTTCATCTGATGTAGATAAGTTTAATGCTATTATCCAGATTTTACGAGGCAGATTTTATTGAAGACAAGGAGAAGGTAACCAAACTTGATCAAGGTCAGACATCAGCGTGGGGTAGGGCAGGAAACAGAGCCAGACTTAGGTGGAGATTCTCTGAGCTCTTCCCACATTGTATTTCTAATTATTGTGCCTTTGGATTAGTTCAGGCAATGTTATGGATTCTGCCGGCAGACATGACAAGGGAAATCTGACCTCGGGGCAGCGGTGGTGGGTCAGCCCCGAGCTGCCATGGACACGGTCTCCTCTGCTTGCCCCAGACGGTCGAGGTGGGCTCTCAGCCGAGCTGAGGATTCCGGCTGTCGGGGAGGTGACGGATGGAAATCCAACCCTCGCTGTGCAGCTGCTGGGAGCCCCGCGGCGCTGTGCGAGGGCTGGGCTGTGAACCTGCGCAACTTCTATGGACGCGGGCATCCGTGAAAAGGAATCTGTGGCCTTTCCCCCTCAGGCAAAGCCTTTCCTGGGGCTGAATTCCCTTTTCCCTGCCGGCAGGGAGGAGCGGAGCAGAGAGCGGGGCCGTGCGGTGCGCGGAGCCGCAGCCGCGGATCGCACCTGCCCCCGTGAGCCCGGCGACGGCATCGCCCGGCCCCGAGCAGCTCCCTCCTTCCTCCAGCCTTCTGCTCTGTCCCTTTGCGGCAGGATTGTAGAGGATTCTCCTTTTCTTTCCGTCCTCGCTGTTTTGATGGCCGGCTGCGGGTGCAGCGCTGTTCGGCTCGGGGGTTTCCATCTCCACCTCCCCGTGCATCCCTGCCCTGCTGCGGTGTCCTCACCAGGGCATGCAGAGACAATGATCTTCCATTTTCTGATCCTTTCTGCTTTGCTCTGGGCTGTGCACGGTGCTGAGTATTTTAATAGTACTTTGCATTAAGCTTGTATTTGGAAAGTATTTTGGGATCCCTTGTAATATCTCAGGATAAAATGAGGAATTATTTAGGCAGAGTCTGTGAGGAACTGTGTGGTCCATGAATGAGCTCCTGTCACCTGAGTCTTGGACCTTAAAGATCATCTTGTTCCACCCCCTACCATGGGCAGGGACACCTTCCACTGTCCCAGGCTGCTCCAAGCCCTGTCCAGCCTGGCCTTGGGCATTTCCAGGGATCCAGGGGCAGCCACAGCTTGTCCGGGTACCCTGTGCCAGGGCCCGCCCACTCTCACAGGGAAGAATTTCTTCCCAATGTTTAATCTAAATCTGTCCTTCTTCAGCTTAAAGCCATTCCCCCTTGTCCTGTCACTCCATGGCATTGTAAAAAGTCCCTCTCCAACCCTTTAGATACTGGAAGGTCAGGTCACCTTGGTTTTCTCTGTTTTTCCCATTTCTGTGGAAGATTGGCCCTGTCTGATCCCTGACTCACTTCTTTTCACAAATTTATTCTCCCTCCACTAACTTCCAAGAAAACTTCTGAGCTACTTCCTCCCCTATCCCCAACTAGTCTGAATAGTTAATTTGCTAAAGCCTGGATATCAGGGAGAGATCCCAGTGTGTGTCAGCTCCCAGGAACTCAGCAGTTAAAGCTTTACAGGGACCAGCCATTGTGCATGACACCTCGCTGCTGCCTGGATTACTGCACACCATGTTGTACATTCTGATGAAGCAAATGATGCAGCATTCTGCCCTGGCAGATCATCAGATCCAGGAAAAAAACTGAATGGGTATGATAAAACCAGTGATTTAATAGGATGTCTGCCCTGCTGTTCTCCAGTTTGGGGGATTCATGTAAGTGAGGAGCAGATGGGATCTCCAGGGGGAAATTCTAGGCTTGCATTACTGAAACCAATGTAAATTTAGTACTGTATTTCTAAAGTGTTGTTGGAAAGCAGCCAGGAGTCTGAAATCTATCCAAGGTTTTCACCTCTGTGATTCCTACATATATATATTTATATATGTAACTATATATATATATATATATGTGTGTATAGTTGTATATACGCACTTACTTATTCATATGTTGTTCATGGGTGGGAATATGAGGCCTCATTCTCATGTGTTTGGGGTTCATCTTGCTTTAAATGACACCTGACTCCCATTTTTTACCCTTTTAGAAATGAGAGAGAACATCAAAGTCTTGACCAACTGCACCTACCAAGGAAATGCTCCCACTGCTCCCGAGAACAGACTCTGGCAATGCTGTTGTAGCAGCCAAATTTTAATTTGTGCCAGCCAATTTTTAACTTCCCAAGTCCCCAGATCCCTCATGCAATCGAAATGGGTAATGACATTTGTCATTCTTCTGTGCCCAGCTGCCCAACAAAGTGTTGCTCCCAGCTACTGGATCATCTTCTTTGAAGATGGCTGCTCATAACGAACCCTCCTTTGCTTCCCTGTCCATATTATATATTTTATCCAGCTCCTGAAGGAAGGGAGGAATGCTAGAAAACACAGAATACTTCTCTAGAGGCTATTATGGTTGCACCCAGCCTGTGATTTTTGTTAAAACCCTCTCAGGCCATCCTGGAGGGAGCAGCTTTCCTCTGGCACGCTCTGCATCCCGTCCCTCACGCTCCCTTCCCAGCGGTGCACTGAATGATGTGAAAGTACCAGTGCCAAGAGAAATCTTGGCCCCATCCTATCTAATCTGATCAGTTCAACAGAGCAAGAGTGATAGAAATCCACAAAGCCTGCCAGGAAAAAGGTTTTCTTTGGCTTGGGCTGACGTTTGGCATGATATGTATCCGTGATTAAAAAAAATAATCAACAGGAACGTCCCTTGGAAATCAAAACTAAGATTGGAAGATATAAAAACAGGAGCTGACACAAAACAGTTCTTTAGCAAGGGGTGTCAGGTCAGCTGACATTCCACATTGATTTTGGGAAAAGCCCGAGGATGGAAAGGCTTTGTGTCATTACATCCACCCTCGTTCTTGTTGTGAGGAACCTGCACAGCACCAGCACCCCCAGAGCAACAGGGGCCGTTCAACCAGCCCTGGCAAACAGGATTTATAACATCTATAGTGCTCTTTTGTAGGGTTTTTCACCCAGGTAGGAATCACATGGTGGATCAGTTTGGAAGGTATGGTTTGCTTTTCTGTTGTTGGTGGGATTTGTGGAAGCAGGTAGAGAGGTCAGGCAGACAGGCTTCAAGATGGTGAAGAAGAAGGATTTATTTACAAGAAGTTCTTTTTATACACAGTAATAAACAATTGTCTATTGGCCAAAGACAATCCACGCCCAAAGACCTATTGGTTATGGCTTGTACACCTCTACCACAAAACACAGAGATTAAGAAAGTACAGTTTATCTATATTCTCCATGAGCGAGAAAGGAAAATCCTAAAACACTGCAACTACAGGAAGGGATTACAGTGGGGTCATCAAGCCCAGCCTCCTTGCTCCAGCAGGGTGATCCCAGAGCACAGGACAAAGCTCTGGAATGTTTCCAGTGAGGGAGAATCTGCACCCTCTGTGGACAATATGTTCTGCTGTTGGGTCACTGCACAGGCAGAAGTTCTTTCTCACGNGGAATGTTTCCAGTGAGGGAGACTCTGCACCCTCTGTGGACAATATGTTCTGCTGTTGGGTCACTGCACAGGGCAGAAGTTCTTCCTCATGTTCAGATGAAACTTCCTGGGTATCAATTTCTGTCCATTCCTCTTGTCCCGTGGTTGGCACCATGGACCACAGCCTGGTCCATGTTCCTGGCACCCCCGTTTAAATATTTATACTCATGAATGAGGGCCCATCTCAATTGTCTCTTCTCAAGGCTGAGCAGCCCCAGCTCCCTCAGCCTTTCCTCATAAGAGGTCCCCTCATCATCTTTGTATCCTTCCATAAAAAGGAGCCTTCTACATCTTTTCAGCTGAAGTTACCACAGAGGTGCTAAATGTGATCACAAGTTTGCCAGCGTGCAAGTGAGATGCAGCGATCTGGGTTGGGAAATCAAAAATCAGCATTTTTCCAGCCCCTTTCAAAACTCTCATTTAGAAGTTATTCTTCAGGCTCAGCTTAAACAACACTAAGGAGTTAAATTTGGCTTCTTGCTTTGTCCCACACTGCATCTTGTAACTTTTAATGAAAGTCCTCAGAATTTTCAAAGAAATCAATGTATCCCTATTAAACACCTTGGTCCAATAAATCAGCATTTTCCAATAGAAAATCTGTCTGCCTATTCTTATTTTATTTTTGATCAGTGTTATATTTCAGAGAAATGTATTTTGCAGTGCAGCCCCAGAAAGAGGTGAATTACTGAGCTGGCTCAGATCCACGGTTCGATTCAATTCATGTTTTGCATCTGCCAGTGCAGCAGAGAGGTCATTTTGGAATCCATCCCCAGAAGCACAGGATGGAGTTTCCTGCTCTGGGTGGATTTTCTTCCCAGCCTGCTCATGACAGCCGTGATGCAGCTGAAGCTTCCTGAGCAGTCTCGTGGTCTCGGTGTATGGTTTGCTTTTCTGTTGTTGTGGGATTTGTGGAAGCAGGTAGAGAGGTCAGGCAGACAGGCTTCAAGATGGTGAAGAAGGATTTATTTACAAGAAGTTCTTTTTATACACAGTAATAAACAAGTGTCTATTGGCCAAAGACAATCCACCCCCAAAGACCTATTGGTTATGGCTTGTACAGCTCTAACACAAAACACAGAGATTAAGAAAGTACAGTTTATCTATATTCTCCATGAGAGAGAAAGGAAAATCCTAAAACACTGCAACTACATCGGTGATCCTGCTCTGAGTAATTTCCCACATTTGCTTCCTTTGGAGAGCCATTCACATTCCTCAGCTTCTCTGTTTAAACCCAATTGTCCCAACAACTTCCGAGGTGACATTGATTTCCCTCCCCATGTGGTGAGTGGCATGCACAGATGTAGCAGGCTCCCCACCAAGTGACCCCAGGCTGCCCAGGGACCCTGACTCCATGGATAACCTTTCCTTCCCTGCTTCCCTGGGACTGCCACGACCTTTCCTTTCCTACAGGGAGGAGACAAAAAGGCAGCCGCCTCCCCTCGGATCGAGCTGCTGGCTCATTCAGCAGATGTCTGGTTGTGTGCCACTGAGAAAATGTCACTGCCTGCCGCCAGCTCCGAGCAGGTGATTAATGCCAGATTGAGGATTTTTCTCAGCTACATTCGGGTCCTTCTGTTCGCTGCTGCTTGGTGAAATGACAACCTGGCCCTCGTGCCACTGGAGACAAGGGGAAAGCCTGGCACGTGGTGGAGGCACGGACCTTCCAGGACTCATGAGGGGAGGATGAAGGTCCTAGCAGGAGCCTGGTGAGTTGGAGATGAATGGCTGGTTCAGCTGGGGCAATTCCTGCAGCCATGGCTCCAGTGAGGGCTCATGGACACCACCCCTACTCTGTTTGCTTTGCCTCATCAGCTACAAATTGGTCATTAGAAAAATGGTGCTAATTATCCATCCCTGTTCCCCAGAGCAGGTGTTTGAGCAGGTGCCACAGAGTTCCCAAACCATTTAGGATGGAGATGCTGCAGGATAAAGTGGTGACTGGAGGATCAAGGTGGGTGTGAGAAAGCCTTTGAGGGGTGAGGAGAAAATTGCTCTTTGAGAGGTTTGATTTTTGTCCTGTTAGAAGAGAGAAATGGAGAGGGGGAGGTGAGAGATGAGGGAGGAGAGAGCAGGAGAAAGTGGTGCCTTCTTGAACCAAAGGATATCACAGGAAACCTTTGTGGGATCCTAGGTTTGTGCAGACCCCCACAATGGGATGATTGCCCAGACTCAAACAGGGATTTGTCCCTTCAAGGAGTTTCTTTTCAGCCTAAAATGGTCAAATGTGATAGTGTGATGTCTCCTGATAAGAGCAAAGAGGATTCTTCCATCCTTTCAGAGGCTTTAAAAAACAACTTTTGTGCTAAAATGCAGTTTTTAAGCAAGCAAACAGAAAAATGCAGTTCCCTGACAATCATCCCAAGCACATCCTCAGCATTTTATCATGTGTTAGGGGTGAAATAAGGAAAAAATCAGCACCTGACTTTCCTCCCTCTTCCCAACTTCTCAATAAATTTATCTTTGCTCCACATCCTCCACATGCTCAGCCTGATTGCCTTCCCTGCCACGTGAGGGGCTGTTCTTTCAATCTGGCAGTTCCTTTCTGCAAACTGAAGAGTTCCGGACTTGCTGGTGCTGCTCCTTTCTATATTTTTAAATCTCGTGACTGAAACGAGAGAAAAGAAAATCAAGGCTCTGGCGAAGTTCCCAGCCCTGTCACTTTCTGACCTTGAGCCAATCACATGAACTTCTAATGTCAATATTCCCATCTGTTAAGCCTCACAAATGCGCTGTAAAGCAAAATTAATAAATTGTATTGGGATATCTACACTTACAGTCAGGAGTGTTTCTTCCATGAGTAATCCTATCGACTTGAGTGCATTCCCATTGAATGAAGAATTACTCATCAGGAGTCAGGGGCTAAGCATCCAACCTTTAATATTTGTGAAAATCTTGGGGATTTTTGTGCAAGAAGCTGGAGAAAGAGAAAATCTCTGTGATCCAGGCTGCAAATATACAGGAATTCATCCCCCATTAGTGTCAGAAAGGCAGGTAAGGGTCTCCCTTGTTGTTACTGACTCCCCTGCGCTGTTTCCTGGCTCAAAAGAGTTTTTAAGACTTTTCCCATGGCAGTCTAAAATTCTGGAGGAGGAGGAGGGACAGGGAGGTGGTGGAACTGGGAAACCCGTGGAGAGAGGCTGTGCAACACAACCTCTGAGATCTGATTTCTGCACCTGCAACACCGGGGTCTCTGATAGGCTTTGGAAGACCTTAAATCACATTTCTGACCAGTGAATTCCAAAAGCTCACGTCACGAGTGCTCCTTCGTGGATACAAATCCTTCAGAACAACATCGCATGTTAAAGGGGTGTTCTGGAGCACGCAGGGGAAGTTTGGAACAGAGGCAGAAGGTGGTGAAGTTATTTGGGTTATAGAGGTTATTTGGATTATATGGATTATTTGGGTTATATGGGTTATACAGGTTATTTGTATTATAAGGGTTGTACAGGCTGTAGGGGTTATTTGGGTTGTATGGGTTATACAGGTTATTTGTGTTATAAGGGTTATATAGGCTGTAGGGGTTATTTGGGTTATATGGATTATTTGGATTATATGGGTTATACAGGCTATTTGTGTTATAAGGGTTATATAGGCTGTAGGGGTTATTTGGGTTATTTGGATGATATGGGCTATAGGGCTTATAGGAGTTACACGGCTTATATGGATTATTTGCATTATATGGGTTATACTAGTTATTTGGGTTATAAGGACTATGTAGGCTATAGGGGTTATACATGTTATTTGTGTTATAAGGGTTATACAGGCTATAGGAGTTATGTGGGTTATATGGATTATTTGGGTTATATGGGTTATGCAGGTTATTTGTGTTATAAGGGTTATACAGGCTATAGGAGTTATATGGGTTATATGGATTATTTGGGTTATATGGGTTATACAGGTTGTTTGTGTTATAAGGGTTATACAGATTATTTGTGTTATAAGGGTTATATAGGCTGTAGGGGTTATTTAGGTTATACAGATTATATGGGATATAGGGGCTATAGAAGTTACGTGGGTTATATGGATTATTTGGGTTATATGGGTTATACAGGTTATTTGTGTTGTAAGGGCTATACAGGCTATAGGAGTTGTGTGGGTTATATGGATTATTTGGGTTATATGGGTTATACAAGTTATTTGTGTTATAAGGGTTATACAGGCTATAGGAGTTGTGTGGGTTATATGGATTATTTGGGTTATACGGGTTATACAGGTTATTTGTGTTATAAGGGTTATATAGGCTATAGGGGTTATTTGGGTTATATAGGCTATAGGGGTTATTTGGCTTATATGGATGATATGGGTCTCTGCCCCCTGCACAAACTACAGGTCAATTTTGACTGTGTTCAGAAATGCAGCTCAGGGTGCTTCATCTCTTCAAATCCTCTGGGCAATTTCCTTCCCAATTTCCCTGCTGTTCTAAATCTTCAGACTTAGATATGTCCCCTCCAAGGAAAGCATTGTCCCACTTCCATGCCGTGGGTCCAGGACTAACAAAATGAGAAGGGATTTTATGTGCCCGCTGTTCTGAGGTTTCAGGTTGTCATTGCTGCCCCTGTTTTCAGAGAAATTCAGGAAACTCTGGTTGTTCTTTGCCTCAAAGCTAACAAGCAGCTGGAAATGGCACAGGTTAGTTATGTTTAAAAAGGGAAATTGTTTTCTTTTATTTACCCTGTTTTCTTCTTAATTTGCTCAAGTGACCTTTTCTCCATTTAATGTTGAAAAGGACAAACAGAGCAGCTGATTGACCTGAATATCTTTAGTCTCAAGCTGCTGAACCCGGGTGCTCACTCACACACAGTTCAACTGACTTCTCTGGGATTTCAGTCTGTTTGCTTTCACAGTAACAAAATTAAAAACAAAACCAACAACAAGAGCACCTTTCAGTTCTTTACCTTTTTTTTCTTTTGCACTTTCACCACCTGGATGCTCCTGCAAGAGCGTGACACGCTGGTATTGACATTTTTTCCTATGGATGACTAAACCTCCCTCCTCCTTATCAGCACAAATTCCTTCTTTCCTTTCCTCCTTTGGCCCCTCTCTATCTCTACAACGCTTCCCTTACGTTGCTGCTCCCACGTGACGATGTTTCCCAGGGCAAAAACAGGCAGCTGATGTTAGAAAACAAGGCAGCAAATACAATATCTCTCCAAACAGCTTTAGGTTTCATCCAGCCCTTTGATGATCGCTGTGCACTGAACACGTATCTTATGCTGGGCTCCCCACAGCAGCCAACATCTTCTTTCATCTCCGAGAGGATAACGACCCATTTGGATGTGAACAATTCCGAATTCTCTTCCCGAAGCCTGCTGTTGTGTGTGCAATCCTTAGCAGGAGGTTTTTTGCCACTGCATGCCCCGCTTGCATCCTTCTCTGAGATCTCTCTTAAATTAATTTCTTGTCATCTTGTCATCACTCAGACCCGAGTGACTTAAGGGGAAGTGGGGGAGAGGGGAAATTTTGTTCTTTGAAGAAATGTTGCCCTTTCTCTCTCTACTGTCCCATCCTCAGGCTCTTAAAACATCTTTTTAACAATGCTTGTCCTGGAAGCAGTCCCTGGAGCACCTCCCACTATTAACCTCTTTCCATGCTGAGAATTGGACTTTTTATTGCAGCTCTTTGATTTTTATGTCTTAGTTTGTTTTCGATCCATGAAAGAACTTTTACCTCTTACCTCAAGGTAACCCGCTAAGCTTTCCTTAATAACTCCTTGTGAGGGCTTGTCTCAAAAAAAAAAAATCTTTTGAATACCTAAAGAATTCACCTCAGCTTGTTCAGAGATATCCATTATTTTTGCTAACATTTTGAAATGCACTGGAATAAGCATCATGATTTACTGTGGCAGCCTCCATGCTGATTTTCCCCAAGCATCTGGGGATATTTTAACTCTGTCTTCAGTGGTTTTTCTCTTATCTTTTCTTCAATTGAAGCAAGGTTTGCCAGCCTGTAATTCCTTCATCCCCTTTCCCACCTTTATTTAAGGATGGATACAACTCTGGCCACATTTCAGCCCTCTGGCGTGAGTTCTGATTTTAATGAAAAAAGTGACAGGTTTTGTGCTAATAGCTCTACTTCTCTGCTCTCTCATTCCTTCTGAAGCTGTGTCTGGTGCCAGTGACCTATAGAAAATTGATGGTCTCATCCAGGAGTCTTTCCATGTGCGAGGAGGTCCATTAACTTCCTCAGCCCCCTCCAGCTTCAGAGAGCCCAGCTGCAGGACGAGCCTCCGAGCAGGGCTGCTCCCTCCATCTGTCACACGGAGCACGACGGTTTCCGTGCCATCTTATGTTCCATGAATGGTTGGGTGGGTTTTTTTCTGGTTTTTCTCCCTTTTCTTGCCATTGTGTGTTGGTGTTTGGCCGTGGACTTTTTTTACTTCTTTTTTTACTTCTTTTTTTTACTACTTTTTTTTTTTTTTTACTACGTGGTCGGTTCAAGAAAAGGTGAGCCAGTCCTTGCATGAACTGCATACTTCCAGCACACATCCTTATCCTTCATTATCTTACGAGGAAAACTATGAAATGGAGATTTCCCCTCTTCCCTGTGGAGATATGTATGTTTAAGTAAAAAAAAAAAACCAAAAAAAGCACTTTTTTCAGTTATGCCTGTTATGTTTCCTCCTAGGGATTGAGGATGGAGGGAATTCAGTGAACCAGAAAGCAAATGCGATTGCATCCTCAGAGTAAGATGGGAAAGGTATAAAAATACAGGAGTGAAAATCTGTTTAGGTTAAGCAGCACTAGTAGCACAGTAGTTCCTGGATATAAAATGTCATAGGTGGACCAAACACTACGAGAAGTGTTATGAAAATAATTGGAGTAACTCTTGGAATAAAGGAAAGGGAACAGGAATCCTGCAGTCTGTAAGCTGGTGTTTGATGTGTTTCAGATCAGGGTCCTGAGATAACAAAGAGCTGGATTTGATGACACAACAGATTTCTTTCACCTTTTTGTCCCAGTTTTTCTGGGAGCTCAGAAAAGATGACGCCCTCAGTGGCAGCTGATTTGGACCATGGTTAAAGAAGCACAGCTGGCAGACAATGCCATGAACTGCTCTGATGTGAGAGTCACCTGCAGGGCTAAGAAGTGTTCAACAGGACTGACTGATTAACCAAGGATGGGCACAACCCCCTCTGCTTCACAGATCAGGGTGCATGCAGACAACCCAAAACCTTTGTGTCAAGCCGAGTGCAAGGTCTGCAAGATGGTGGCAGAAAGTCCCTGGAAACCACGCCAAGATAGACAGTGAGAAGGGAGAAAACGAGCAGCTGAAGGATGGCACCAGCAGAGAAACACGAAAAGCGTTTCCCCTCTTGCTGATCTTCCCCCTTTTGTCTCGACAGATTGTCAGGAGCTGCTTTGCTTTCCTTTCTACTTTCTCACATGGCACCTTCACCGTCAGCCCTTGACAAAGACTTTTTGGTGGCCATTCATTAATTTTTCTGTGGCCTTTCGTAATGTCATCTTGGCTCCAAAGCTCTCCTGAAATACAGTGCTGCAGATTTCCCCAAATATCCCTGGCATGTTATATGGCACCAGGGCAATGTGAACTCTCTTAAAACAGAGAGGAAGCAAACAGTGCTAATTTATGCCTTGCTTTTTATTCCCAACATAATTTTGATTTTAATGTCCCATCCTCACCACATCAATATCTTTTCACTCCTGGCATGAGGAAACAAAAAGTAAATATTTAATTTTCCTTCCTTTTGCTGAGATGCTCACCCAGAGCTTCTGGGAGTATGCAAATGAGACGTGGCTGAGGGATGCTGCTTGGGTGCTTTATGGGACATCAGGGCGTGAGGATATTGCCCACGAGCATCAGTGTGAATGGAAAATTAGCTGCACTGGGAAGTGATGTATGATTTAATATAGCAAAGGATATTTACAGTAAAACAGCAGCTCACAAGGATACATTGCAGAATCACAGGCTCTGCCTGAAGGATCAGAAAGGTTTATTTATTTAAGATATAAAAATCCAAGCCGTCCTGCTTTGTTCTGCTGGGTATTCTGAGCAGGGCAGTGGCCTGTTGCTTTAACTGTGATGTATTCCCTCTGTCCACAAATGCCCTGCACGCTTCCATCAAAATTCAGGATTTCTCATCATTCCAGCTGCAGGTGGTGTCCAGAAATCCCACACAAGTGGCTGCTGAACATGAGTAAGGCACATTGCCTGGGAGGGGCATTGAATCTGGCCTGGCTGCAGCTGCACAGCTCCTGTGAGCACCGATTTCATCCCCTTTTTGACAGGCTGCAGAGCTGACCCGGTCCCAGAAACTCTGACCAAAAATGAGTGGGGATTCTGAGACTCAGCTGAAGGTTTTTTTCCATTATACTCTGCCTGTAAGGAGTCTCGAAGCAAGGCTTAGAAGCAGACCCAGGACTGGGCTTAGTCACCTGGAAATGGCTTCTTGAAAAAACTCACATCTGTCAGCCAAGATTATTTAAGTCAAAAAGAAAATCCCACTTCAGCTGAAACCTTGTGCCCGAGGGAATCCGCAGCACTCACACTCCAGTGGGACAAGGGCTTATGAAGAAGCTCTGGAGACTGTCTCTGAGGCTCAGTTTTCCTCCCAAGGAGATGGATTTGGCATTACTTTGGGGAATCATTTCTTATTTTCCATGTATTTTTTATCTTAGTGTTTGGAAAAATGGGGCAGGGTCCAAGCTCCAGGTAGTGCTGCTGATGGTTTCACACGGAACCAAACACTTCCTGCTGTGGCACAACTTGCAAATTCAATTTGTTTGTATATAAACAAAATCAATTTGTTTATATATATACAAATATAACCTTGAGATTTGCATTTTTGAGAAAGAAGTGACTTTAAACAGTGAGATTTTTCTATTCCTCCTCACCCAAACCCACTGAACACAGTGGCAGCCACCAGCCAGGGTGCTGGAGAGCCTTGTGGAGAGCCAGGATTGGGGCTGCTGGAGGAACTCATGGGATCTGAGACCCAGCTCCCTCCCACTCCATCAACTTTCCCATCAAGGTCCTGCCTTCCTCTCCCCTCGTGCTTTATTCCAGCTTTAAATGCTCACCAGTGACATGCACGGTGAAATAAAGGAAGAGCTCAGCACTTGTTCATGGGGATCCAGCACTCGATTCGTCTCTGTTTTTCCCTCATATGATGGGTGATTCAGCAGCAGCACTTGGATACTGAGGTGATAGATGCTTTGGAAATCCAGCAGGTAGATTAAGTTATTGGTGTAACAGTGAAAAACATTCACAGATGGGGAAGGCACTGAAGCTTTACCCCTCCTGGAGGATGTCAGGGAATGCCCAGCGACCCCTTAAAACCAATGTCCAGGCTTATAAATGAGTCCAAGAAATCTTTGGATTAATGTAAAGGAAGGAAAGGAGTCCATTATTTTCCACCTTTTGCCGTTCCTGGGTTGGCTGTGTCCGATCCCAGCTGATGTAAGAGCATCCCATCCCCAGAGCTGCCACCACGCCCTGGCAGCTCCCAGAGAGAAACAGAAGACAAGAGAGAGAGCAGTGAGAAAAATCTCTCTACTCAAGCAACCACAGTTGTGGGAGTGAAGGAGAAGGAGAAATAAACGTGGCCCTGGCTGGAAGCTGTGGGGAGGAGCCGCTCCGTGCAGCAGCTTTGCCGTGCGAAGTGTGCAGTGCTGGGCTCCCTGCGGAGCCTTTCAGCTCTGCCTGGGCAGCACCAGCGAGGCTGAGCATGGCGAGGATGCTGAACCTGCCACCCATTGCCGGGGTGACCCCGCTCGGCAAAGGGGTGGTTTGCCACGATCCCACCCGGGAAAGTGTCAGAAAGATGCCAGGGGCTGCCAACAAAGCAAATCCGAGCTCTGTGTCAAAGCCTCCATCTGCTCGGGAGCTTGCACAGCGGGGTTTGTGCTGGGGTTACTCCCCAGTTCAAGCTGCGGGGCTGGGGAGGAGGAGGCACACGGAGCGTGTGTGGCAAAGGAGAGCCCTGTCCGTGTCCCGGTGTCCTCCCTCGGGACCCCACAGCAGCACCAGGGGCTCCTGGGGGCCCAGGGAAGGAGCTCAGCAGCAGGAGCAGGGCTGCAAACCCTCCGTGGTGATTATGGAATAAGGCACCACAGGGGAGGGAGTCTCACAGCTCCAGAATAGTGGGGAGCTGCTTTGTGCCCTTGAATGGATCCCTTTGAACATTGTGGGGAGGGTTGGCTGCTGAAGAGCTTCTGTTCTCTCAAATCTCCATTTCTTATCTGAATCTTGCTCCCTCGCATCATCAGCAGCCAGTTCCATGTGCTTTTGTATGAATGCAAATCGTAAAAGTTTTAAATCTACCTCTCTTCTGTTTCATTGATGATCCTTTTCTGTTCACTACTCATTCGGAAGCACTTCTGGTTGGAGTTGAAGCCTAGGAAAGCTTTGATTCCCTTGCAAAATAATAAATATTTCCAGGATGCGTTTATATTGGCCTTTTCATTGCACAAAAGAAAGGAGGAGGCTGCAGAGATGTCAGACAATAATCTCTCTTCAGCATGAAGGCTGAATGGGAAGCTGCTTTTCCTGTTTGCATACAATATATGCTGCTCTTTCATGCATCTCCTTTAATCAGGTTTCGTGATCAAATTCTGGCCTGTTCTGTGTAATTCACAGGGCTGGTTTTACACATGCTTTGCAAAGAGAAAATGTCAAATGCTTGTACTTGCAAAGCAGCGCTGGAGATGTGCTGGCTGCGAGCAGGGCAGGGGTGAGGGCAGGGTGTGGATGGGGAAAGAAAGGGGAGATATCGAGTGGAATACGGGGAACAAAAAGTCACCTTCAAAGCTGCCTGTGGGAGAAACTCGGACTCAGCAGCAGCATCTTGTGGAGCTTCCCGGCAGCTCCTGGGATGGCTGGGATGGCTCCGGCTGGCTCTGAGCTCAGCAGTCACACCGGGGTGTCTGTCGATAAAAAGCATCCTCCTGGATGTCTTCACACTCCTGCCGTGTAGGGATTGTGCTCAAAGTGAGCGAACACAGCAAATAAACCAGCCCGGGGTGGGGCTGTGAATGTGGGGTTGTAGGGTGTGAGGTTACAGCCAGGGCAGGGGGTGAACTGGGACAGGGCACGAAACACCACAAAACACAAGCACAGCTTCATTGAGAGATTGGGACCGACACAGGGGCTCTGGAATTTGGGGGAGCAGCAGCACAGGTGGAATCGCAGCGAGGTGGGGAGCTCCTGTCAGAGGGTGCGGGGTGCTCACAGTGACCCTACAGCAGCCCTTCGCAAGGCTGAGCTTCCCAGCACCTCACAGAGCCTGCCCGGGGTGTAAAAATAAATAAAGAAGGCTGGAATTTGCCAGAAACTGATGAGGAAAAACACAGGCACTCCACAAAATGACTGTGAGAGCTTTCCAGGCAAAATCCTGTAGGGGAAAGAAGACTCCATGGAATAAAATGAAGGTGACTCTGGTGAGTCTTTATGGCATTGCTGTGCATGGCAGGAATTATGGGGGATATACACCTATATACTCCTCATAGTATACACATTTAGAGCAAATGCTTCCATTAGGAATGAGCAAGAAGAGGAGAAAAAAGGAGAAAAAAAGAAGGAGGACTCATTTGTGCAGAGCAATGGAGGAGAAATGTGTCAGGCTCAGATCTTCATAAAACATGAAGGCAGCTCTTCCCATGCAGGCATCCTGGGCCTGATTCTGATCTTTTGTGCATGATTTATACCTGGGTTTCCAACTGGAAGCTGAAATAAGCTGAAATCACAATTAGACCAAGGCATAGAGGGAAAAGAAGTCTTAGGGGTTGCCTAAATCCCCAACATTCCCATAAGGGAATTTTTTCTTTCTCATGGGAAGGATTAAGAGGCTGGAATGAGCTGTCTGGTGGGGAGTATGGGATGTGCCCTGCAGGAGAGCCATGAGTGGGTTTGTCAGACATCAGAAGTGACACAAGAGCGACCTATCCCAAAGGACAAGGACAGGACAAACTCCAGCATCTTGTTCCTGCTGTGTGACACTGGGACTGTAGAAAAAATGTGATTGGATTTGGTTGGGTTTTGGAGTTGTTTTACTTGACTGATAATTTCCTGACATTAATTCCCAGTAAAACACCAACAGCCCCTCTACAGCATTAGAAATTAACCAGAATGAGGGATTTCCTTTCAAAAAACCTCCTAAAGTAGGACACTCCATGCAGTTCATGGGCATAAGAAAAGCCTTCCAGGGAGCCAGTGCAGGGAAGCTGCTCCTGTGGCTGATGCCAGCTGGGCTGGGAGAGTGCAGGATTTTATTTGTGCTGTTCTGCCACACACGTCTTTTTTTGCTTTTGAACAAGCCTGCTTGCACTATGAGTAAAATGAAACCAGCATTACTTTCTGGTTTGGATTTAATGCTTAAAACCTCTCTGAACACTGCCAGGGACTCACATGCTATAAAATGAGGGTTCATATAAAGAGAAAGATAGAGAAATTCAGATATAAGACCCTGTAAGCATTTTTACATGGAGAAAACCTATTCCTATCCTGATTGTCTGCCTTCAAACAGATGCTAAGTAAAATGGTTTATTTAGGATGATTGATTATAGGAACCTCACTCATACATCCCAAACATATTCTACAATCACATCTTCTTTTCATTTGCAAGGGCTGAAAAGAATTTTCATATCTCTTCTCCCCCTTGTGATTTATCATTTCTGAGGCTAAGCCTGTTATCAACATGGGTTCACTGCAGAGCTCCCAGAAGCCACACACATTAGCATGTCTTATTAAACCCCAGCTCTGGTTGGAGCTGCAGGAATAGCAACGCTCTGTCTATAGAAAAAGAAACAATAAAGGATCGAATTCTGCATTTATTAGTCCTTCTCCTATCAAAGATCTCTTTGGATGTCGGCAGGGCTTTCTGCTGCGCTGTCAAGGGCCACATGGAACAATTTGGGTGGTATTGATCTCATCAGATTTAGTCCCCATAAAAGTTAGGGACTTATTCTGAGACAGTTCTACTCTGTCTGTAGCCAGTGGAGAGGGCTGTGTTTCATCCCACTCCACGGTGGTGTTTAAGATGGATCAGAGGGATTGTCCCAGAAGTGCCCATCTTTGCAGCTGCTTTTGCAGGAGTCCAGCTGCTCAGCCTGGCGTTGAGCTGACCAGGTTTTAGACAGCTAATGTCAAATATGATTAAATTCATCCTCAGAGCTTGACTCAGAGCCCATTGGAATAAACAGGAAATTTTCTGTTGACCCAAGTGAGCCCTCAGCCAGGTTTTGATGCCATGAAAATATGTAAATCCAGAACCTTTTCTCCCTCCAGATCAGGCTGCCAAGATGTTTTTCTTCTCTTGTACCTGTTTGTCCATTGCCTTTGGAATGATGACAAAAAGACCCAATGACCTGAGTGGGAGACTTGTCTGAGGAAGGACTGGGCCCAAAGAGCCCCATTTCTAAATTAATACAAGGTTAAATGACAACTTGCTCTAAATCCCATCAAAAGCCACAGAAAAATTCCCAATGGGAGTTAGCTCAGATTCGCTGTTAGGCAACAGAGGTATTCATTTTCCCTTTGCAGATGAATCATAGCTCCTGTGGGTTTGATTTTACAAACTTCCCACAGAGATCAAAACCAACAAGTCTGAAATGTGTCCTCTGCATGACACCGTGTCACTGAGCCCCAGTGGGATGCAGCTTCCCGTTCATTACAGGGGTCCTTCTTCCAACCCATCCCTAAAAAGAGCTCAAATGAGTGATTAGAGGTGTCCCTGCTGTCACTTGTACAATCAGAAGTGAGTCCCAAGTTCCAATCCCCTAACACAGACCCTTGGTGCCACAGGTGGGCAGGCTCCAAATCCCTCTGGGAGGTAACATGGACTTACAGGAGCATTGACACCTTGGTCTCTCTTTGATTTTATTTTCCTTTTCCTTCCTGGGACAGGCAAATTGCAAGTGAGCATGGTCTCCTAGCTGTAGGTGCAGGGAAGGAATTGGTGCCAGGAGATGCTGAAGGTCTGAACATCTGTGGTGACCCACTTTGAGCAGTAGCCAGGGATGCTCTGTTGCCCAATAGTACCCAATTATCTTTTGGGATCACGATGTGTTTGCTGCTGGGAAGTCAATCCCCTTTAGGAAATTCCAAGGATTTCTGGACAGTGGAAAAGAAACCTGTCAGATATCTCAGGATCAACCTGATCTGGTGAGCCTGACTTCTCACCAACCAGAAATCCATGGTCTCCAAAGTGATCCCGTGTTAATAATGATCATCAAGAGGGCTGTGGCAGGAAGCCAAAGCAGAGCAGGAAGGGGTGTGCCTCAGTTCACACCACTGTGAGGGGAGGGAAGGAGAAAATCATGGAACAAAAGGCTGGCTTCCCATGCAGGGAGGCAAAATTGCTCCATCGCTTTTGAAGCTTAGCATGGCCAATGCAGAAAATATTTAATCACTGTAATTAGAAGGAAGAAGGTGAGGGGCCAGGATAGATCCCAGCTTATTCACCTGCCCTTTCCCAGAGCAGAAAGCACCTGCAGATGAGGAGTGAGGTGTGAGGCAGATGAGAACAGACAGGACCTGACCGCTCCCTGGATCTCCACTGCTCCACCCTCGCTCAGAACAGTGTCCCGGTGCTTTGTTGATGTCACAGCTCTGCCTGCACGAGGGTGGTCGCCTCTATTCCTGGGTTACACGGGGTTGTGGGTGTCAGGATGCTGCTGTCTCCAGGGAAGTGAACTCCAGGCTCACCAGGTGCCGCAATTCCCTGATTTCTCAAATCCCTGCAGAGCAGCACACGCTCTGCACAATCCTGAGTTCCTGCTCAGCCAGGGAGCACAGGCAGCTTCAAAACTGAACCAGGTAGGGCACACCCCAAGGTGAACAAGCCTGTTGTCACTGCTTGCTAACTCTTTCCCCGGCCAAGGGCAGGAAGAGGAGGATTTTTGTGCAGCAGCTCCTTCCCCCTGTGTAAGTGGGAGCTGTTCACAGCTGCCAAAGATCCTACAGCTGATCAGAGCCCGGGAGCTGCTGACGCACTTTGTTATTGTAATTTCTTGTTCCTTGTTTCCCGTGGAGCACAACCACGCTGCCCAATCGCCTGTGGCAGCGAGCAGGTGAAATGAGGCATCAAGGTGAGAGAGAACAGAACATCTACTAAAGAAAAAAAAAAAAAATCCCACCAGCTGAAAACACATTAGTACCTCTATTTTCCCTCCTTTCCCGCACTCTCTATTCATTCCCACCTTCTCTCTACCTCTGTCTGGGCCTTCTGAAAATGTGATGTGAATAGCAAACAGCCCCATGGCAGCTCTGCTATTTTGGATACAACTGGTAAGAGGCCTCAGAATATCCTCCTCAAGCAGGAGAAACCACCTCCATGTCAGAAACTCAGGTTCTGTGCTAGAAATCAAGGAAATCTTGGGAACTGAATAATAAGGATTTAAAAACTGATCTTCCTATGGACTTGCATCTTGGGTATGGCAGCCAGTGGGGAGTCTGTGATGCCTGCCAAGAGTTGCAATTACTCCTATCCCTCAGCAACCAAACCTTTTCCAGTCCCTCCTCTATCCAGCTGCTGCTTTGTCACACAACAGCTGGGAATAAATGTTTGCTTGCTCTACCCTTCCATCCAAGTGGGCGAAATTTGGTGCTGAGGCAAAGAAAGAGAGAAATGGCAAAATTAGGACACAGATGATTAGTTAATCTTGTATTTTAAAGGATGAACCTCACCTGAATCTGCTTCTGTCACACAGCACTGTTGTAGGGCAAGACATGGATGAAAAGTGGGTCTGACAATGTCCAATTTACAAATGGGAATGTCTGGAAAAAGGCTCCAGCCTTGTCCATGTGTCAGGGGAAGGTTGTTTTCTTTTGACCCTTCAATTCTCACCTGTGACAAGGTGAAATCAGAGGTCTGGGCTGTTTCTGGAGGACGAGGGGTAATCCTGCCTTCCTGCTGGCAATAAAGGTCACTCAACTACCCCTGAGAACACATCTTCTCCAAGAGAAATCCTTGAGGGATGAAATTGCCTGTAACTTCCCTGTCTTCCTGCCTCACAACCATTGCCTGAGATTCTGGGAGAGGAGGAGGGCGAGGGAGAAGAAGGGGCAGCCACATCAAAAGTTTAATCCTCCTCAAAAAGTTCAAATGCAAAATCTAAAGGTGTATCACAAACAAAATAAAGCTCCCTGAAGCATTTGTTTAATGTTTATCCAGCTCTGAATCCTTTCCTTGGCAAACAGTCTGGCTTCCCTGTGAAGTGAAAGGGCTGGGAGTGCCTGCCAAGTGTTTGAAGGCTTCAGAACAGCACATGGGAGATTGTATCACCAGGATGGATGCGAGGCAGAAGCCATTCCCTGCATCCCGAGCCACAGGTGAGGAATGTTCATGTTCAGCCGATGCACAGCGATGCTATCAGGCAACGCTTTCATGTGGGTGCATCTTGCATCTGTTCTTTCCTTGACAAAAAGCAACCTGGCAACTGTCTGGAGCATCCCTGCTGCTTCGCACCTTGCCGTCTTTTATGTCTTCATTACTATTTTTATTATTATTATCATTAGTATTATTCTTTCTGTGCAAAGTTGCCGCTGAAGTGCTGGCTCTGAGATTTGAAGCCCTTGTTTCTTGAATGGCAAAGTCTGTGTGGATCTGAGCCAGGAGCTGGCAACTGGGATTTGTCTAATGGATGAAGTTGTTTTGCACTTTTCTAAGCAGCACAGGGACATTGAATATTTGGATTTGAGGATATATATATATATAAATGTATGTTAAGACCAAATCACGTGCATACCTACATTCTATAGATATATGCACCACTTTAAAATGTATATGAAGGGCTGATCTTACTGGATTTCATGTGGCTGTAGAGAATACTCTTTCTTTTTTTCTTTTTTTTCTTTTTTCTAAAGAGAATAAACTTTTTTAAAAGGGAGGAGGAAATAAATAAAAGAGAATAACCCTCTCATTTTACTGATAGCTGGTTTAGAAGCAGTTATTATTGACACTTGTCTCAGGTCGGGAGCTTTTGCACTTGAATGTCTGAAGGAAAATTAATTTCTGCAAGGAAATGCACCAGAAAAAGGGAACAGATGAGAAAGGGGACAGATAGGCCAAACCATGGGGGTAACCTGGGGCTGACTGTCACTTTATCATTGTCCCCCAGGACAAGCAAGATTTCTGGGGTCACTGCTCCCCTTTTCAGGCTCGTGTCTGTTTCTCTTATTTTTGTCAAGACCAAGAGTCCTTGCCTCAGGCCACCAGTGTTGAAAAGATCCAGACACTCTCTCCTGTCCTTGTTGTCCTGCTGGTCTTGGCTCTTCTTTTCCCCCTCTCTGGCACTGTCATCCATGACACCAAGGCACCTGGGCCATCACCAAGAGTGGGGGCAGTTTAATATCCACATCTCTAGAAGCATTTCCTGCTTCCCTTGCAAGCTGCCTGCTCTCCCTGCTGGTGCAGTTGCAAACCCCATCAGCTCCTCAAACGGGCTGTGAACCTTTGTTCAAGGCCCTGAGTGAGTCCCTCAAACAGACAGAAATTCCATTAGCAGTGGCAAAGCTCCTCAATGAACTTGTGGTATCCCCTCTTCCCTCTCTCCTCCATTTCCCCCTAATTAGGTCATTAATTCCTAAATCAGGCTCACCAAAGCTGCTGCCACAAGAACGTGCCCCTGCCACGAGGGAAATTGGGCTGAGCATGGAGAGCCAGCACCTGCTGTGGTGATGGAACAGCCCTTGGTGAAGATCCCACCCGGGGAATGGAAATCGTGTGTTTGCCACTTGTTGAGGGGATTTTTCTCCATGAGCCACCTGTGTTTAGATGTGCCTGTGGCTATTTGGTGCTGTTTTCCTCTGGCTCTCCTCCCTTGCTAACTTGCGTGTGGCAATTATTCCGAGCGAGCCTGATTGGAGATCTGGAGCTGATAGCCCTCTTCTTGGCACTCAACCATTCCTTTTGACTTCAAAGCAAGAAACAAAAGATGTTTCAAGGACTTCTTTGGAAAATCACCATTAGATATGATGAGGCTTAGGGCCGTTTCCATAGCAATGCAGCCTTTTTACATTGTGATCATTGCTGCAAAATGGAAATGTTCTTTTGTCTCTGAAAGTCTGTTCACTTATTTATATATGTGTGTGCGCGTGTGTTTCTTTCAGCAACAAAATAATAAAGAAAAGGGATTATATCTCATGGCAGGTCCCCTAAACTGAGTCACCTTCTCACCCTGTGAGGTTTTTGTTAATTCTTTAAACTCTTGCATCAAAGAAAAACTTCATAAAGGTTTGATTTAAGAGAATATTAGTATTTAGGCCATCAGATTAACAGCATTTTAGCAGAGGTTACTAACATCTCGTTGTCCCAGAGGACTGGGAATGTAATGAACAGAAGGTGGTTTGTTGACCCAAAAGAACAAATCAAGCTTCTCACTCTGACTGTTCCTATCACCTTTTCATCCTACTGTGCTCGATATCTTTGCATCTGTTGCTTCATCCTTTTACTTTGCCACCACTGATCAGAGTTCACCTGAAAATCAATGATGCAATCAGAACCCCAGGCTCCCCCAAATCTGCATCGCTTTCCTGGAGAGAAAACAGTTCTGCCTCCATCAGACGTGGAGATGGCTGTTTGGGAACACTGCAAATGGTCTCTAAACTTCAGGGGGAAATATCTGAATTCTCTCTTTCTGCTGACCAAATTATCTTTGGGGCAGGGTAGGAGGAGAACTGGGGGAAGGTGACAAGTCCAGGCTGGAGGATCAAGTGTCTGCAGTCCCCAGTGTTACAGGCATTCCTCTGCTTCCAGTTTCTGCCTGGGACCAGAAATGTCAGGAGCAAATGCCCCATCTGGCACAGCATTTGTATGCACTGCTGCACCTCATCTGGCCCATTCCAAACCTTGCCCAGGTGTGATGATGGCATCTGGGCTGAGCCAGCTCTGTCGTGCCAGGGATCCTTCTGTCCTCTGTCCCTGTGCCTGCCTTGCTGCTTGGGGCCAGGTTCTGGCAGAGCTCTGAATGCTGTGTAACCAACCCCCAAACCCACCCCGGAGTATTTGCTCCCTCCCAGCATCACCTTGCCACCCTCAGATGTCCCCAAGCCTTCCACTCATGATGGTGACTGAGGGATCTGCCCATAAAAGCTGCGGTTTAGCTCCTGCCACTTCCCCATTTGTTGTTTTATTGTCATTTCACTGCCAGTTAAACGGAGTTTTCTTCCACTCTCTCCTCATGCTCCTTTTGCTTGCATAAAACATGATGCTGTATTGTGAACAATGCAGGAATACATTACATAAATTTCCCTTTGATATCCAGCGTGTTTCCTGCTGTAATGGAATCAGAACAGAGCAACCTCTCCTCCCCGACATGTCAGATAACTCTCTATCCACTCTCCATTAGGACAAATGTCTGCAAGCCTTTGAAGAGCTAAAACACCATAAAGCAAAAAGAAGATGTTAAGGGTGCTCCAGTGGGTATCACTGGAAATAATTGGCTTGAATTAAGCGAAGGGAAAATTTAGGCCAGCTAACGGGAATAAAAGAGCAAAGTCTGTTAGGCTGAGGAGCTGTCTCTGAAGCTGTTAGCCTGGGGAATAGTCTCAAAGGAAGATGGTGCAAACTTTAAAGAGCAAAATGTATGATTTAGGGAGACAGTCTGTAAAGGCATTTGGTGAAAAATGTATGGCTGTGAGTCATTCTAAGCTAGACTGAAATGAAGCACTCCAGAACATAACACAACAAAGAATGCTTTGTCAGGCTGTGTGGGAGATGTTGACCTGCAGAAACTCTGCTACACTGATCCCTTGTGCCTTGATCCCTCAGGGGCTTGCTCCATGTGCACTTATCATGGAATAGTTTGGGTTGGAAGGGACCTTAAAGATCATCTTGTTCCAACCCCCTGCCTTGGGCAGGGACACCTTCCTCCAGACCAGATTGCTCAGTGTTCCATCCAGCCTGGCCCTGAACACTTCCAGGAATGGGGCATCCACAACTTCTCTGTGCCTCACCACCCTCACAGTAAAGCAATTTCTCCTAATATCCACAGCGGTGTCTCTGCACACTGGCTGCAGCCCAAGAATTCCAAAGCAGGCCACAAATCCCAGCTGTAACACCAGGTGAACTGGGGAAAACGAGATGTGTCACCATCTCCCTGGAGTGGCTGCTTATTCCCTCTTGGAAAGCAACACCCCCCGTCAAGTTGTTTGTTTCAGGCAGAAACCTGAAGGCAAAATTCTGCTCTTTGACTTGTGTTCCTTTAGCGCTCTCTCCCACGCTGCCCTGGGCTGTGGCACAAAACAGCCTGCTCGATGTCACCGAGATGTGCCTGAGCAGGTGGGCATCCCACATGGTCTGATCCACGCAGATTCTACGAGAGACTGGGAGAAAAGCACTCGAGTGCCACCCACGCTCTCTGATGTTGACTAGCAACCGAGGCTGGAAACGCTACAGATACCTTGAGAGAGTGATGGGAGCAAGATGCCTTCTTTCATTTAAAGGCTTCTGCTTTGTTTCTTCTTGCTGCTGCTTTTTGATACAGCAGTAGATCGTGTTTTTATGTTACAATGCCCCTTTTTTTTTTTTCTTGTAAGAAATTAGAAAAGTAATTTTTCTCCTTGGACTATTAGACTTCCTGACACGATCTCCACAAATTCTCATCTCCAGCTGGTGAAGTTCCAGTTCACAGTTCTTACCTCCGTATCTTTGTCCTTCGCTGCCAACCTCACCTTATGTTTCTGTTAGATTTCTCATTCTGAAGACAATTCCGAAATCACGGCTGCAGATTGGGGCTGGAAAATGCAAGGCAGGCTGGGGTCATTTGAGATCGTGCATGGCTCATGGCTTGGAGCTGGCTGATGGGATGTAACTCTCAATTCTGCATTTCTCTCTAATTGTGTGAAATCCTTAATTTTATTCCCAGCTATTCATATGAGTAAATTACCTCCAAGCTTTGCTTTCCGGGACTCTTGTACCTGGACATTTTGGCCAGTAACTGCGTTCATTTATCTCCAGTGTCATGCATCTAAAGCTATTAGAGCACATGCTCTTTCAAAACTCCCTTGCTCTGGGACTCCCTGTCCCCTTTGCCATCATCAGCACTCAAAAATTCTTCCACTTTGCTGCTTTCATCCTCCCTCCCGGGCTTGTGCTGATCAGATCTTCTCAATGACATGCTAAGTTGTTTTCCTGACAGTGATGCATTATTCTGGACTCCATCAGCCAGGCAACCTTTGGGACCAGTCCTGGGAGTCAGGCAGCCAGACAGCTCCACTTGTCTCCATCAATCAGCAAGTGAGACTTTATGGGCCAGAATGAGGGCTACAGGTGTAGGCCACTGTCACAGTTTTAAATAAACACAATCAGTTTGCCGAGTGCTAAGCAACTCTTTCTTGAGAGCGTGTTGGTAAATGTGTTTATAAAGCATAAGAGTCCAATCCATCAGCCCTCAAAGAGCCTAATCAATATATTCCAATTTGATCCTGGAGAAGTTTTGCCTCTGGGAAGTTTAATTTATTTCAACTCATGGCCATGAAAAAATGAGCAGCCACGGCACTTTGACAAAATAGAAAGAGCGGATGAGGTTGTATCCAGCACCCGTTCCATTTCAATTTTCCATTTTACCTGAACAAATCACCCCTACGAGTTGAATGACCATGAAAACTGATCGAGCGATGGAGAGAGACTGCTGGCCAAAGGGAAGAGGGGGATAAAATATGGATGGGAAATGTAAATTGCAGGGCTTTCTGAGATGCTTGGCTGCGCTAGTGGGGTCTGTGCAGAGTACAACTGGAAAGGAGCACCTGGAAATTCACGTGCAAAGTAAATGGATTGGTTTGCAACTGCACAGGGCTGCAAAGCTGGTGTCTGGCCCGGCTGGTGCCCTGCATTTATACAAAACTATTCTTCTTCTTGTAACTTTGGCATTGAAAACCCCACTGGCCATTTCTCACCGTCCCAACTCAAGCAACCAGCCCAAACCCCTCCTTTAACACATTACTGCAGTGGCCAAAAGAATCCAGCTGGAGTTCTCCTGAGCCATCCCCAAGAGCTGCAGTGTCTGAGCAAATCCGAGCCAGGGAGGAGCAGCTGAGGAGCAGCTCTCCAGAAAACACCTGCCTGAGCACTGCAGCTGTGAATCCTGGGCTCCACCTTCCTGTCTGAAGGTCTCCATGTTTTTTATTCCAATTGTCCTTTTAGCAGAACTGGCAGGTGAAGCCTCTCTGACACAATTGAGGGATATTTCAGGTAATCCAGTGTTTATTGGCCGTGGCCCAGAGATTAAAACCACACTGCTCAGGTTAGATCAATGTACGAGAGACTTCAAAGTGTATTTAACAAAAATACCATGTAAAACAAATGAAACATTTATTTCGCTAACCCTCTAAGGAGTTAAGCCAAGATGCTTGACATGCTTGTTATTTTACAGTGTGGTGGGTTTTTTTCAACCTTGTTGGTTTCCAGTGAGGATTTTGCTCAGAATGGACCATGAGACCATGTTATACAGAGATATCCTTGGGTTTCATGAAAGGTGGAGGCTGGAGGAGGACAACAGATGTCTTCCCATTATCAGAGACAATCATTTTTCTTCCTGAGAACCATCACTGTATGACCAAGAATTTTTTTCTGGCCTTGCCCTGTGTGACTGGAAGGGATTTTGGGGAGGAGATTCCATTCAATGCTAATTTGTTAAGAATTGAATGTAGTGTCCTCAGAAAATGCAAATCAGTTGTTTATACTGATGCCAGAAAATGTAAAATCAGAAATGAGTATGTTGATTTTCTTTCCTCCAACTGCATTTCATCCTAATGTTTCTGCTTTGATGCTTCCTCCCCAATCTTATTTGATATAGCATCAGACCATCTTTTTTATGTCAAACATTTGCTTCAAAGCTTCTCATAGCCTGTGCTGGTTGTCAAAAGTTGGAGGCAACACGTTTTAAGCATTCAGCAAGCATTCTTCCGAGAAGAAAACCACTATTTCTAATGAGCATTTGAGAGTGTGGTGCATTGCAGAAACTGTTTTCTAAGATCTGTCACAAATGATTTACTTTTATTAGTTTTAATGGCCCTTAGCTACAGGCATGGAATATAAGTGAAAATTAAGATATTTTTCATGAGATAAAAATAGATTTCCATCAGAGATGGTGGGTATTTCCCTCCCCTCACTGATCCACTCTTTGGTTCTGTTTCTGAAAAGACAACCCTGCTCCAAGGAAATGACATCTTAGTGCTATGGCAGACAAATATTCCTTTCCAAGCCTGTGATGTGCTGACTTCAGAGGCCTTTTTCCTGATAATTCCCAATGCTTTCCATCAATAGCATCTGCATCATTCCCACTGAAGTGATTTCATAGGCTTTGCTGGGATTCAGCCATGGGACATAGCAAAGTGTTTCAGCTCAGAACCATGGGTTTGTTTTGTCTCCTGTTGAACTGAAGAACTTGTGTGAAGCCAACATTTATTAATTCCCATTCAAAGTTTCGCTCTCTCTTTCCACTCCTCCCTGCTGTTCACATCCTCTGACTCAGATAAAACCACTCTCTTCCTCTTTGTGTTTTGGCCATGTTGTTCTTTCCAGATTTATTATTTTTAGGAGGGTTTTTTTTCGAATGTGCTTTTATAAGGATTTTTATCACCTCACGCCCCTCTGTATTCAGTGGAGAAGGAGTGGTATAACTACACTCACATCGTGAGGGCTGTGCCTGGAGACTCCCTGAGTGAGCAAGGCCCTGCCAAGCTTGTTCCAAACAGGAGCAAAGCTCCAAAGAGAAAATGCTTCTGCAAAAGGATCTCTCCCCACCGTGCCAACCCCTGTGCTTTGTTTCCAGCCACCATACTGTGTGATTCTTACTCAGCCATAGATTTTTATATCACCTGCAACCCACGAGAGCAAAGCAGGAGTCTGTGGTTCTTACTACAACTCCTCTGCATCAAAGGCTCGAGGACTTACTCTGGCTGTCAGTGTGTGGAGTTCGTTCTTTGGCTTCAATAACAGAGAAATTCACTGCATTACCTGTAAAAGTTCCAGATCCAAACCTTCCTAAAATCCCAAGCATCTTCAGCTTCCACTTTCTGATCTGTAGCTGGTTTAGAGCTCCAGCCTGAATAAAGTATCACGACTTGCAGTAAAGAGCTGTGAGAACTGAGCAAAGACACCAAAGACACCTGATGCCACGAGCTCTTCCTGCACAGTCTTTGGATGCAATTTCCAAACTAAAACCATCATTGTTTTTCCCCTTAGGTCCAGTGCAGCATTCTCCATCTGGAATGTGCTCATTGGACTGGGGCCCTCCTGCCTTTTTCATAATCCTCAGTAATTAAGCTTTTACAGCTAGAACATAATTGATAACTTTATTGCTGATTAGCAGGACAGGCTATCTCCAACTCCTTGCCCACAGTTTCATTGGCTGGGTGGTATTAAGAGAACAACCACTTGTTTTCCCTGGGGAAGTCAGCATTTGGGATGTGAACACGTGGAAGTAGCCAGATTGGGCTCTTGATTACCCCAAAGAACAAGAAGACTAATTTCAGCAAGTCAGAGTAATTACTCTGGATTTACACCAACAGGGTTGGGAACATGGTTTGGTCAAGAAAGCAGATCGGTGGAATAAAACTGAGCTAATTTTACAGGATTTCTTCTCTGAGTGCAGCCACAATTTAATGGTCACCTATAATTAGTTAATTCATTTGCCACTATAATAAATGCTTTGCAGCCCGTATAAATGTCTATTAAATGTGTCAAATTCCTTCCTCCTTTCTTCTACACACACTCAATTTCCTTGGCAAGTGAGAGAGCGCAACCAAACCAAAAGGTGAAAAGTAGGATGCAATATGAAGAGGGCATGTTTTCCCCTGTCACTCACATTCTCATGCTTGAATGAGTAAAAAGTGTTCTGTAATGATGCTTTAAATGCAACCGATTCCACTCAGGGAGAAAAGGAAGCCAGATACTTTTTTTTGTGGTTACTGGTTTCAATGGAACTTTACTGATTTATTCTTATGGAGGACCAGGTTCTGACTTTGACTGGAAATACCTCTATAGGTAAATAATGCTGAAATAGTTGAAGGTTAATTGGATCTTTTTAATGGAAGAGGTTCTGAATTTGATCTACACCTCATGCTTCAGGCTTTAGATGACTGGTGAGTCCTAGAGCCTGGAGAAACACCTGAAAATACAGGTCAGTTATTCACCTTTCTCTCCTGAGCTCTTGCAGCTTCTCCAGCAGCTGTCTCTCCCTACTGGACCATCTCTCTCTATTAAAACTCATGAATGGTGACTCTGCCAAACCCTCTGTTCACAGATCACTCTGCATTTCTGGAAGCTGGCTGGTGGAACTCAAGCTAAAGCAGTTTTGAAAGCCCAAGCTGTATTCTCTGTGCATTCCAACTTGAAAACTCTGGGTCTGGCCACCAGGATCAGCCAGGCAGGGGTGAGCTGGAACAGCCCATGGGCCACTTGGGGTTCACTGAGCAGCTTGGGGGTCCCCTCCCTCAATGCAGTGGGGCGCCACAGAAAGTCCAGGAGATCTTTTGTCCTTGTATGATGCCTTTAGATTCATGGGATGGGATGGGATGGGATGGGATGGGATGGAATAGAATAGAATAGAATAGAATAGAATAGAATAGAATAGAATAGAATAGAATAGAATAGAATAGAATAGAATAGAATAGAATAGAATATCTTGAGGTGGATGTGATGCTGAGGATCATCATGTCCAACTCCTGGCCCTGCCCAGGACACCCCAACAATCCCCCCCGGTCCCTCAGAGCGTAGTCCAAACAGCCCTTAATCTGTCACTTGCACAAATATCCTAAATCCTACCCTAATCCCAACAGTAATCTTGGAACAGGCAGCATTCCTTGCCTTGCTGATTTTTCTCTGTTTAAATCCATGGAACAGGCGGATCAGTGGCCACCAGGCAGAATCTCAAGTCGTGGGTTGGAGAGTGTAACTTCTTCTGGGCTTGAAACCCCATACTTAAATGTTGCAGACACTGCTGCTTATCCGCTGAGATTCCATTAAGGAAAAGGGGGGGTCACTTCCCCAGCTCCTGTTTTCAGCCTCTATTTCCTTCTCCTCTTTCGCTTCCCTCAAAGGAAGTCAACAGAGAGATGGCAGGAGAGTAATACAACAAACTACAACACATCGTGTAATTGAAATGGACCATAATCACTAATATTAAAGACAGTGAATCATTCTAATCGAGCCATGCTCAGCAAACAATGAAAAACTATGTGCCAGAAAAGCTAATGCTGGTTTGAAAATGAACAGAAATGAGGCGAAATGGAACCTCACTCTTTATTCATGAAGGTCAATTTAACGTGATTATTTTTTCCCTGGCATCACAGCTTTGTGATTACTGTTGTATACCTCAGTGCTATTTTCTAACCTAATAACAGTAAAAAATAACCAGCTGGTGATGATTCTGTTTAAAGCAGAGACTAAATGCTCACAAAAACCTGCCAGTGAACAGTTGCACATGCTAATCAGACACAGCTCAGCCAGATTCCCAGTAGAGTCCATATTTTGCACATTTCAACTGGTTGACTACATTGAGAAATTAGATTATGCCTCGGACATTCCAGGCTCGGAGTGATCCGCGTTCATTCATTCCTCCTGGGTGAAATCAAACCCAGGCAGGCGCTTTTAATTCATCCCACTCCATCTCTTCCCATAATATTTACCCTCGTGCAGCACAATGGCTTTGGGGACTCGCTGTTCCGGGGGCAGGGACAGGGGCAGCTCCTCCCCAGGCGTGTTTTCACTTTGGAAACAGCTCCAACCTGGGTGAAATTCCTCCAGGGCCACCAAGGGAAGGATCTGTCCCCTGGCATACATGACATTGGCACTTGGAGGAAAGCTGACACTGCTAATGATTGATAATTACCAGACTTGCCAATGAACGCTGTGAATTTCGAGGAGCGGGGCAGGAGGAGGGAGAAAAAAGTTAATTAAAAAAAATGCCCAAATGTTTCCCTGCTTGGAGGGAAAGTGTTGCTGCTACTGGAACAAAGTAATGCCTTTTGTTTGTTTATTTCTCAGCTGTCTGTAGATCTCAGCAGCAGCAATGTTACTGGCATTTATGCTATACAAATATAGATATTTTTAATACATAAACAAATGCATTTTTTTACACTTACCTCATTCTTTTTTTTAATTTTGTTAAAATCCCAGTGAGACAAATTAGTAAAGAGGCAGAGCTTTGCCAGGGAGCCTTCATCAGCTCAGCACTAATAACTTCTTTCAGCAGCCATGGATAGCTTCTGACATCACAGCTCAAGCTTGTCCGAAAGCTAATTATTTTCCCTGTTATAAAACAAAGGTTCTGTATCAAAGGCCCATAATGTGACACGGCACACGCTCCAGATGCACTGATTTGCAAAATAAATCAACTGTGTCAGGGTGGAATTTGGAGGAGAAATTACAACAAATTGCAATTATACTTGCAGTGGTACACTATTTAAATGCATTGTCAGTTTGTTAAATGCAATGCACCATGTGTGTCTTTTTCCAAGTTGTTTGTGGGGGAACAGAAGAGGAAAAATTCTTTTCTGTCAGAAGGGAAAAAATCTTCTTCTCCTCCCCTTAAAGCCCGTGCAGCTTCTTCCAGCCTACAGATACTGGCAGAGCAGGCTTTATAAAACATTTAATGGTGTCAGAGGAAGGCAGACATAAGCAGCAGGAGCAAATATTTGGAGCCCATCCCAGACAGAACAAATGAAGAGATGTTTAATAACCGAAAGCACTCAAACCTTTCTGATCTCCTTTCCTCGTTCAGGCTCCTGTGAAACCGCATCACCAAGTAACACAGTAGGGGGAGGTTTGGTTTACTTTGTTTTCCTCCTCCACATGGACACAATTTTCTTCTCTTTCTCCTTTTCCCCTTCCTAGGATTCTCCTCCCTGAGCAGTGCCCAGATCGTGGCACAGACTGACCACCAGGGTGGTCAGTGAGACACCAGCACAGGATTCCCCAGGATCCTGCCCACACCAGCACGGCTCACCCTCGGTGGCTGGATAAGGAAGGGAGGGTGGGGAGGTTGAAGGAAAGGGAAAGCTGGTGGAAAGAGGTTTTGTCTGCATGGGCTGGTGACCCCAAAATTTCCCCAGCGCTCTCAAAGCACAGCCAGTCCTTGGAACACTGACATTCCTGTGTGAATTCCCTCCCTGCCCTCATGATGCTGGCCTCCTCCTCTGAATTGTGATTGTATTTTCTGTTTTCTTATAAATTTCACTTTCCTATGCACTCCTTAATTTACTTACTTATTTTCTTCTTCTTTTATCATAGAATCTTCATAGAATCATAGAAGGGTTGTGGTTGGAAGGGTCTTTAAAGCCCATTTCACCCCACCCCTGCCATGGCAGGGACACCTTCCACTGTCCCAGGGGGCTCCAAGCCCTGTCCAGCCTGGCCTTGGACACTGCCAGAGATCCCGGGGCAGCCACAGCTTCTCTGGGCACCCTGTGCCAGGGCCTGCCCACCCTCCCAGGGAAGGATTTCTTCCTAAATTACCTTCTTGTGCCTGTGTATTTTCAGCCTCTAATTCTTGCCACATTTCCTGTCTGAACTTCCCCTGTCCCACCTCCTTCACCACATTGATGTCATCTGTTTACTCTTTGCAAACACTTTTCCTTTCATTCCCAGTACTTTTTTCCCTTCGATTTGTGTCTCTGTGTGTGTATATACACACATACAAATACATACATTTATATACACACATAAATCTTGCAGCTTTAGCCTTTTGCGTTTCAAAACCGGCTTGTCCCTGGAGTCAGTTTATTATTCCAGTCTCATTCGCTTTATTGAGTTATTTTCGTTGCTGCTATCAGTCTCTAAATACAATCCAGTAAAGATACAGCAATGATTTTTGACAACCTGACCTTTCTCTGCTTTCTTACACTTGTTTAATTAGGTACCACATGCAGCTGTGGCTTGATCTTTACAGTTTTCCAACCTCCCCCACCCCCTACCTGGGGATGGGGGGAGTAAAAAAAGAGAGAGATGTTGTTGAAAGAAGGTCATTTTTGACAAGCCTGCCAGTAATTTCAGGTGTTGGAAGGCTGTGAGTTCTGCAGGAATGGCAGGCCATGCTGTCTGTATTTTGCTTAACAAGTGAGAGAAAACGTTTGGCTGGGGGAGGTGGGGAATTGGGTGATTTACTGGTTTGATGAGGGCTTGCAGTGATTTAACCTTCAGGTATCCAGTTTAAACACGTACCTGACAAACAGGAGAGGAAGCTGGGTAAAGATCTGCCAGGCTTTGCTTTGAAAAGCGGAGATCTCTGGAGCAGCCAGGCTGTGGGGGTGTGTAGAGAGAGGAGAGATTCCCCCACAGACCCTTAGGCACAGAAACTCCTCAAGGGGTGATGGGGGCCAACCTTTATTAGCAAAACGTGGGTGAAATGTGTTCGTTCTGGTAGTGTATGAGTTCATTCACAAAATCAGAGATGCTTTTTCAGTTTCTGGTGGATCAGAGACTCGTGGAATCACTGAGGTTGGAAAACACCTTTGAGATCCTCAAATCTGTTACCCCAGAGCTGCCAAGCCCTGTCCCTAAACACCACATCCACACATCTTTTAAATCCCTCCAGGGAAAGGCTTTTGCTCCAGGATCCAGGCTCTCAGCAGGCACACATCCCACTCCCAAACTGCTCTCTCACTGGAGTGTGAGTCAGTGCCTCACAAAGAACCAAAAGCCAGCATGAACTCTCTCCCCAAGCAGTGTCCTCGTGGCAGGTTTAGCCCAGTTTTGGCAGGAAGGGAGAACACATTGCTGTTGCCCCACCTGAAGTGTAATCACCCACTCAAACACACGTGAAATCCCTCCTGATGTGGCAGAAAATTGGAGGTTTGTACCCAGGCGCAGTGTGGTGTCTGCAGGCCACATCTTTCTGCGAATTATTTCTGGTTTTATTTACCTGGTCCTGGTTCAGCACTGGTGGCTGCTGCATTTTCCCACTGTGACACAAATCCCAACTCAAACAATCTCCTACAGCACCATCCAAAGCCCGTGGAAGACAATTGGAGTCCTTCAGCTTCTCTGTGTCCTCCAGAACAGATCCTCCTGTCCTGCCACAGGCAGATCCCCCGCTGATTTCCAGGTGCACGCATTACTTGTAGTTTGCTATGGATATTATTTAAGCAAAAGGACATGACAAACTGCCTGGTAACGCTGATTAATGGGTGCCCCTGGGGAATAGTGAGGCATGAGATGAAGTTAAATAACTCCAGTGTGCATTACTCACCACTGCCACACCACCTGAAGTGTCTCATTGTGCCTAAAAAATGGATTCCCTTTTAAAAAGGAACATTTTTAATGTTTCACATTAATTTTCTCCAAAGCCCTTACACTGTGAAAAATATTCCCTATGGAAAGGCCTCTCCCCACCTCCACCATCAGCACCTCCCACCAAGCCTTGCCCTGCAGGTGTCCAATGTGTGTTTGACAAGGTGAAACAGCTCCGTGCAAGCACTGATAACCCTCATGCCCACTGTGATTTATCCTGCAGGCTCAGCTGGTGTCTCTTTGCCAACCAATCGATTCCTAACAGAAGCAAAGCTGACTTCAATGTTTTTCCACTGGGCAGAGCACCCTAAAAATGGTCCTGAGCCCTTGGACTCCATCCTCAGCTACCCCAGAACACCACAGATACACCAATCATGGAATCATAAAGGCTGGAAAAGCCCTCTGAGACCATGGAGCCCAGCTCAGTGTTCACCGCTGACCCATGTCCCCAAGTGCCACATCCACAGGTCTTTTAAATCCCTGCAGGGATGGGGACTCCACCCTGGGCAGCTGTGCCAGTGCCTGACCACCGCTTCTGTGAAGAAATTTTTCCTAATATCCAGTCTAAACCTCTCCTGGTGCAACTGGGGGCCGTTTCCTCTTGTCCTATCACTTTTGCTCGGGAGAAGACCCCAGCCCCATCCTGCTACAACCTCCTGTCAGGGATTAGGAGAGAGCAAGAGGGTCTCTCCTGAGCCTAAACACCCCCAGCTCCCCCAGCCGCTATCAGCTAACACGTACACTAGCTCTGAGCATCCAAAATTCCCTTCTTTGCTAATCCCCTCCTTACAGTCTGTCCTGAATTCTGTGTGATTGTGCAAAAAGAAATGGGCAATTTCTGATGTCCTTGGGTTTCATAGGAGTTCAGAGCAGAAGGACTTTGTGGGTTTTTCCAAGGCCTTGCAATGTGATGACTCAAGTGTTTCAAGTTATGTTTGTGCTTTTCCCAAATCGAGAAGAGAATTCAAGTTTACATGTGGGAAAAGGAAAAAAAATCTTGATGCTTAATTAAACAAATCATATACTTGTAGCAGGTTGTGGCTATTTTCCTTCTGATTTCATTTTTGTTAAAATTTATAGTTACTAAAGATCAGAGATTTAACTCAAAGATATAAACCAGCATTCCCTGATTGTATTCACAAAGGATACCACATCCTACTATCACACAGTTCACTCTTCCAATGAAAAGATCCGTGCACAGATAAGAACCACTTAGTCATTTATCACACTCTGGAACTCAACAAACCACATGGATAACTACTGAAAACAGCATTTTCTAGAAGAAAGAATGCTCCTTTGAAATTTAATCACCTAAAATATTAGTGTGCACTATATAATACAGTGAGAGCGTATATACAGTTAAAAAAAATAAGGTGTTGAGTTAAAGGGACACTGGCAGCATTCTCTCCCTGTTGGAGGAAGCACTCAGAACAGGAGGGTTTGATACCTAAGGCTAAATTTAGGGAAGGGTGATAATTGCTTCCCTGGGTCTCAGAAATGTGTCAGATCAGCCCAGGAACTCATGGTCTTCCAGCCCCCTGGAAATCAGTATTTATTCCACCGAAATCTGTGGTTTCGCTTGCTGCTAAAAAAGAATGGGGGCCCATTTGTTTCCAGCGACTCACTTTTAACCTCTGTCAGTTTATTAAGGAAAAAAATGAGTATTTAAATAACCATTCATTCAGCTGCAGAGTCCCCAGTGCAGGTGTGAATTCTGCACCACCAACGTGAGCCTTCAAAGGGGAAATTGCCCTTCTCAGGCGATGCCCCTGGGCAGGCTGCAAACTGCTGTGAGTAACCGAGTCCCCAGTCTCATCCTAAAGCTAATACCTCGCATGATGAATTTCAAGACAGAGCAAATTTTGGCAGTCCCACGATGAGAAACTGGAATTTGCACGTTCTGGTGCAGGTGTGAGGGGTGTTGTCATGCAGCTGGCGGGGCTGGTTCACATGGGAGCTGTCACTTGTCCCAGGCACTGAGAGCAGAGGTGGCTTTTGCAGTGACTTCTCAGCAGCCTTTGCTTTCCTCAGGTTGGAGATGTGACAGTTTTGTTCCCTAAAGCCCAGAGCCCCAAGCAGGACGTGGTTCCCTCAGTGTCATGGAAACAATTTGATTTACAGAGCCCTCACAGTCCTCTATTTTATTCTGAGGCAGGAAGGATTCACAGAAGGCTGTGTTTAGGGTCTCCAGAAAGCTGTGTTTAGGGTCTCCAAAAGGCTGTGTTTAGGGTCTCCAAAAGGCTGTGTTTAGGGTCTCCAGAAGGCTGTGTTTAGGGTCTCCAGAAAGCTGTGTTTAGGGTCTCGAAAAGGCTATATTTAGGGTCTTCAGAAGGCTGTGTTTAGAGTCTCCAGAATGCTGTGTTTAGGGACTCCAAAAGGCTGTGTTTAGGGTCTCCAGAACGCTGTGTTTAAGGTCTCCAAAATGCTGTATTTAGGGTCTCCAAAAGGCTGTGTTTAAGATCTCCAAAAGGCTGTGTTTAGGGTCTCCAGAAAGCTGTGTTTAGGGTCTCCAGAAAGCTGTGTTTAGGGTCTCCATAAGGCTGTGTTTAGGGTCTCCAGAAAGCTGTATTTAGGGTCTCCAAAATGCTGTGTTTAGGGTCTCCAGAAGGCTGTGTTTAGGGTCTCATCCTCTCTTTCACTTGCACAGCCTGAACTCAGCCGAGGCTTTGCCCACCTGCAGCAGTGAGGCTGCTCCGCTGGGCTATGAGAGCTTTTCATCCTGGACATGGGGCAGGATAACCCCGGAGTGTTGCTCTGCGTTTTCAAGCACTGTGGATCCACAGCTCAGCTCAGCCTTGTTAAAACCCAACACAGAAATAAGAACTGGAGGGGCTCTGTTTTCAGTGCCCACACTGCAGGTCTCAAAAATTCTGTCTGCTTGGTTTTAAACTTCACCGACTGGAGAGATTGAAATAATCATGATCACAGCACAGAGGCAGACATTTCTCATAATTGGCCTGAGGAGCAGTCCCCAAATATGAGGAAGAGCAGGTACAAGTCCTCTGCACATCCTTCTCCAAGTGCTCCACAATCTTTCTGAAGCTTTGAGACGTGGCTGAGGTGTGTGCAAGCTCTGTGAAGAGCTGGGTTGGTAACAGAGAAATAAAAAGTGCTGTCTCGCCTGTCGAGTGCTCTGAGCAGGTCTTCAAGGTCTGCAGACACTGAAACCACATATCTGAAAATGATTGAGTTACTCGAGTAATTATTAAATTGGATACCACTCAAGTCTGTTCTGCTCTTTATTGTACACAGTGATTCACCGTTTACGGGGCCATAAATCCATCGGAAGGAGGTGCAGCAAACCCAGGCTGGGGATGTGCTGAGAGCTTTGGGAGAGGAGCTGGAGCCTCCAGGCTGGCTCTTCTCCATATGGCCAAGACATGGAGTCCTCTAATGTGGAACTGCTCCAGAAGGGTCTCAGCAAACCCAGGCTGGGGATGTGCTGAGAGCTTTGGGAGAGGAGCTGGAGCCTCCAGGCTGGCTCTTCTCCATGGGGCCAAGACATGGAGCCCTCTGATGTGGAACTGCTCCAGCAGGGTCTCAGCACCTCCCCAGCCACCCTGGGCTGCCAGAGCAGGGCTGAAACAGCATGAAAAACACGTGGAGAGTGAAAGAAAGGCTTTGCCCCTCTGCCAGAACCTTCTCTGTTCTTTTTCACGTTGCCCCCTCACCCACTCTCTCAGCCATCCTCCCTGAATGTCATCCACCAAGCCAGTTTTCCATCTGACAATATATTTTCTTGCCTCAAAGCAGATCTTCACCAAGGATTCACTTGTTTAGTTGCTTTCCTTCCGGTGGAATGGTGTAAATTACCATGCTTTGATCACCGATTTCCCCTCCCCACACACACAGAGAGACAAGAAAAATAAAATTCCAGTGAAACAGGGCCTACTTTGCAAACAACTTAATTGGGATGGGGTGGGGGGNNNNGTGAAAAGAATGTGGGGGGGGTGGGGGGGGGGGGGGGGGGAAGTGGGGAAAAATGCTTAATTGTAAATATTATGGACGTCCTCTTGTTTTCTCCTGCTCTTGTTCCCCAGGCAGCTGGCAGAAGCAGATTTTAGAAAATTGCCATCCAGCACTCGGAGGCACCGATGGGCTTTGTTAGACTCCTGAGTTTCACCAGGCAGGCACTGCCCAGGGAAAACATCTTGCTGGGATAGTGATTTTGAGCTAAGATATTTGCCTCCACAAGTATTTTCTGTTGTTCTTGTACAAGCCTAAAGGAAAAACTTTGCTTTTCTGAGGCCTGGATTAGTCAGGTACCAGTCAGAGGTAACAGAAAGCAAATTCCCACCATATCTATTACAGCTGATGCATCTGTTCAATTGCATCCATTCATCCATCCAAATCAAAAACATTCTGGTCCTTTTTGGCCCTGTACTGGCTGTTCTTTCTGGACTTGGCTTTTTAAACCTGCTCAAAGGACTCCCATTTTTTTAAGACCTTTGTCAGAAGGAAAATTTTTAAAAAAATATTTTCTGTGCTGCTCTGAGCAAGAAAGTGGAAGAAAAACCTCACCCAAATCCCATGAATTACATTATCCTGCTAATTGCAAAAGTCTTTGTTTTTCCATCTGTCAGTGACAAGGACTCAGTTTTGCAAAACTGCTGGGGAAAAAAAAAATAATTGGAAGTTCTTCGCCAATCTGAGTGTAGAAAGCATTAGTGAGTCTGCAGACTTGGATGAAATTCAGTTACATTTTGCACTGTGAACTTGAAAACCTCAGTTTGGCTGAGAAAATATGTTAGAAAGTGAAAAAGCAGATGCTGCTTTCCAGGTCTGTCACTCACTTTTTAAATGTATTGCTCAATAATCACTAAAACACAGCTTTCTCAGGTGTTAAAACATCTGGGAGTCGACATCTCTCTTAACCCAGATCACTGGGAATTCTGAATTGATTCACCAAGTTCCGCAGAACAGAGCAGTTACCCGGGCTGAATTTAATCCCATTAGCTGGATGTCCACATTTCAGCAGCTCCAGCTCCTAGATCCGAGCTGTCAGCAATCATCTCTGTGTGCATGCAGGAAGTCGGTGTTTTGCGGGAAAATGCCGCAGAACAGCCGGAATATCCAAACAAACTGTGCTTCCACACTCTGGGACACCACAGCGGGGAAAATGTGTGGGCAACCAACTTGGCACTGCCTGTGCCAGCTCTGCTGCGAGCCAAACCAAAGCTGGATGAAGTCTGACCCATGGGAAGTGTGTCCCACACAAAAAGTGTGGTCTGACACTGGGAATGGAGCTTTCCCAAACTCCCGTGGCAGGAGAAAACAAGACGATGTCCAAAATATTTACAGTTAAGCATTTTTCTCCACTTCCCCCCCGTCCCCCCAAATTAGGTTGTTTGCACAGTAGACCCTGTTTTCACCGGAATTATTTTTTATTTTTTCTTGTCTCTGTGTGTGCGTAGGGGAAGTCGGTGATCAAACAAACTCTACTTCCACACTCTGGGACACCACAGCGGGGAAAATGTGTGGGCAACCAACTTGGCACTGCCTGTGCCAGCTCTGCTGCGAGCCAAACCAAAGCTGGATGAAGTCTGACCCATGGGAAGTGTGTCCCACACAAAAAGTGTGGT
>VZTX01002804.1:0-14391 GCA_013400915.1 Pardalotus punctatus | reverse complement strand
CATACACCCCCTCCAAAACCCCTTACAGCCCTCTCCAGCTCCCCCAATCCCATAGAGCCCCTCCAATTCCATAGAGCCCTCCCAGTCCCCCCTCCCACCTGCCCAGCATCATGGCTGCTGTGTGCGGAGTCTGGCTCCTCCTCATCCTCCTCCGTGCTGGATGAGCCGAAGGGGTTCCCACCTCCCGTGTCACCTGCGAGGACAAGGGGTGGGTGGGGGTCCCGACCCAGCAGGGGTGGGCAGGAGGGGGGGAATCCATTTTTTGGCCAGAGCAATGAGATGAGGAGCCCCAGTGGGGGGCCAGGAGGAGGCTGGTAAGCAGCGTTGGGGGGCTCCAGCCCCCCAGATTTCCACGGCACGGACCCCCTTCCCCATTACCTGGCTGGGCCAGGCTGTCCTGCTCCCTCGATGGGCTGTCACCCTGCAGCAGGGGCTGTGACACCGGGGTCCCCTCCACAGCCGGGCCAGGAGGGCTGGCCTGGGAGCGAAATGGTGAGAACAGGGACACCAGGCACCTCCTCCTCCCCCGCCTGCGCCCCCCCAGTCCAGCCCCTCTGGGTTCCTGGGGACAGGGTGAGGGATGACCCGTGGGACGCCCCGTGGGGCATTCTGTGGGACATTTCCCATCACTCGCCAGGGCTCAGGATCACTCTGAGCACAGCACAATCTTGGGATGGCACTGGGGGTGCTGCAGAGGGACCCCCACCATCACTGGGGTGTCAGGTACTGCTCAGCCCCCACACCAGGGACTCACCTGGAGCTCAGGGGCCTCCTGCACCTCCTCCGTGGGGGAGCTGTGGGAAGAGAGAGCTGTTAGCGTGGTCTGGGTGGTGGCCAGCCAGACACCGGGACAGTGGGAGACACTGGGATAACGGACAGACGGACACTGGGATAACAGACAGATGGACACTGGGATAACGGACAGATGGACACTGGGATAACGGACAGACGGACACTGGGACGGTGGGAGACAGTGGTGGACAGATGGTGGAAAAACAGACGCTGGAATGACGGTCAGACACCAGCCCTGGCTGCACCACCCCCTTCACCACAGGTTCTGATCCCCCTCCAGCCCCCCCAAGCCACTCCCAGCAGGTACCAGTGAGATGCCACCAGTCCCGGGACACCTGGGGGGGTGACAGCCTCCCTTCCCTCCCCTCACCTCTCATCCGTCTCTGACACACCATCCTCATCCTCCTTCTCTTCTGCCGGCGGCTCATCGATGGCCTCCAGCTCAGCCAGACTGGGGCCACGCTCCAGCTCCCCCATTCCTGGGGACATTGGGGAGCTCAGCAGGCCGAGCCCTGGTCCCCGTGTCCCCTGTCCCCCACGCCCCATCCCTGGCCTACCCCGGGGCCGCCTCCGGCGGCGGATGGAGGCTCGGACGAGGTCGGAGCCCAGGTGGTGCCGGTGGCGCTGGGCCCGGGCGTCGCAGAACCAGTCCCCGGTGAGGCTCCGCAGCCGCGCCGGGTCCGACACCGACTTGCGGAGTTTGCTGGTGGTGGTGGTGGTGGGAGGGTGGTGTTGGGATTCCCACCCTGGCAGTGCCATCGGCCCCGTGCCGCTGCCCCAGAGCCTTCCCAACCAATGGAGCCACCACAGAGGGGCCGGGGGGACACCAGCCGCCACCTTCCAGGGCGTTTGGGACCCCCGGTGCTGGTGCGACAAACCAGGGGCTTCACCCTGGCTGAGCTCAATGGGTGACCCTTTCACCCTCAAGGGAAAAGAGGACCCTCAGCCTGGCTGCTCTGCCCCCAAGGAGCGACGGACCCCAGGCTGGCTGCTCCTGGCAGAGTCAGCGCTGTCCCCAAGGGTGACACCGAGCAGGGACCCCCAGCCCACCTGATGCGTCCCTCCTCTCGCCGGCGGAGCTGCCAGTCCCGGCGCAGCACCTCGGCGATGGAGCTGCGCTCCTCCTCCGTCAGGAAGCTCAGGTCCAGCAGCACCTCGGGCTCCATGGCGGCGTGTGGGGACACGCGGGGGACGCGCCGAGGGGCTGGCCCGGGCGGGGACAGGGACACGGGGCGCTCAGCGTGCCGGGCGTGCACCAGCGACGCCAACATCTGGAGAGGCACCTCGGGGCCGCTGAGGAGAATCCCCCCCGCTCATCCTGCTGGAAAGACACGGGGGAGGAGCTCAGCCCACCCCCCCACCCTACACACCCCCGCGACCCCCACCGGCGACAAAGGAGGAGCGGGACGATGCCGAGGGTGCCAAGCGAAGGGCACGGGCAGCCCGAGGGCTGGGGGACATCGTGCGGCTCCTCCCGCTGCCGGCGCCGCGCCAGCGCAGCCCTGCCCGCGGCCTGTGTTTGCCCAGCGTGTGTTTGCTCAGGGCTGCCTCTGCCCCTGCCCGCTTTCCCATGGGATTCGCCGGCTGCCAGGGCACACGGACAGATGGCAGAAGGGGGCTTGGCTGCCCCCAGGATGGGCTGAGACCGCACCGGGCTGAGACCGCACTCGGCTCATCGCATCTCCCGGGCGGGTCTTGCCCCATGCCCGCCGTTGCCTGAGCACGGCCCTTCCCGTCCCCGGTGTTGGGAAAGCGCTGCCTGGCGTCAGCGAGGGCAGGAAATTGCAGCAGCCGTGGGGCAGGATCAGCCCGACACCCCCGGGCACCCCCCGGGCACCCCCCAGGCACCCCCCGGCTTCCTGAGCACTCAGAGCCACGCCCTGGCACGGCCGGGGGTCCCGCCTCCACCAGCGGCCCTGTCCCCAGCCCCAAAGGTGGCTCGGACCCTGCCCCACAGGGGGCCCTGTCCCAGCCCCGGCGGGGTCAGACATCCCCCAGGGCTGGAGACCCCAGCCCAGGACTTGAGCACCCCGGGTGCCAACCCCACCACAGCCCCCCCAAACCAGCACCAGGGACCCCCCACCACCGCACACAGGGGACCCTCACACCCCCTGGCCCCCTCGGGGGGAACCTGTGACAGCCACCAGCCCCCTGCCCCAGCACGGGTCTGTGGGGGGGTCTCGGGGGACACGACCCGGATCTCACCGGGGCCGGGGCGCCGCTGCCGCTGTCTCCCCGCCGCAGTGCTCGTATCCTGTTTACTGCCAGTGCACGGGGGGGTCCCCCCACCCCGGAACAGAGCCACCACCTAAAAATGTCACCCAGCTCTGAGCCAAGCGCTGCAGGTTCTCTGTGGGGACCCCAAAACTGAACCATAAAGAAGCACCACAGCCCCGCCGGGGTGCAGAGGGGTGCTGGGCACCCGCCCCCCACCCTGCACGGGGGACCAGTCAAACCAGTTAAACCTCCCCAGTAAGCCACAACTTGGGGGTGCACGTCTCCCTTTTCTCATTGCAGGCAGCCCGACACGATGGGGGGGGTCTGGACGGAGTGAACCCCCCACCNTCTGGACGGAGTGAACCCCCCCACCCCCACACCCCCTCCACAGAACGGACCCACGCCCAGCCCCTCCTGGGGTCCCCCACAGCCCTCCAGGGACTGGAAGATCCCCGGCGCCCCCAGCACAGTACAGGGCTGCCCGACACCCGGGACGCCCCCACCTCCTCCCAGCACCAGCGACCCCATCACGGGGGTGACCCCGGCCAGCCCCAGACCTCCGTCACAGCGTGAGGACAAGCAAAATCGCCCCCCAAGCGCGTGACCGGGAGCCCCCAACCCGCCCCCCTCGGTGGGCAGCACAGCGGGGAGGGTGCAGCCCCCCAGGTGGGGCGAGAGGGGCCGGACCGGCCCCCCCAGGCTGCCGGTGCAGCCCCCCGCAGTGGGTTCAGGCCCACGCCCCCCTTACCTGCCCAGGCGGTGGGGTCTCTGTGGCTCGTTGCCCCCCCAGCGCCCCGCGGGGACCCTCGTGGGTGCGCGGTGCCCCCGGTCCCGCCCCTGGCTCGGTGCCGTGCCCGGGGTGACTCAACCGCAGCCCTGCGAGCGCCTCCGCGCCCGGCGGCACCAAAGCAGGGACTGGAGCCAGCAGCGCCCGCCGGACGGGACTGAACTGGGCTGAACTGGGCTGAACTGGGAGGCGTCAGGCGCCTGGGAAGGGGTGGCGCAGCGGGGATGCGCCCCGGGACGGGGGAACCCCAAAGCCGGGGAAGCCAAGGGTGTGGGGAAGGGGAGGGGGCGGGAGGTGTCCCACCCTGGTGTCACACAGGGGGCCGGGGGGCAGGATGTGGTTCTGGGGCTCCTGGGAGAGCTCCTGGGCTGCACTGGGGGAACTGGGGGGACTGGTCTGTGCTGGGCATGGGGGGGAGCAGTACATCTGCCCCCCTGCAGCACCCTGAGGCCCCCCACCCCAAAAGCCCCGTGTGGAGAAACATCAGGGCCCCGGGGCTTTGCAGGACCTGCATCCCCCAGGGCGTCCTCGGCTCCACGGCCCCCATCCCATAAGGCATTCCCAGCCCATGGCTCCTTTCCCATGGGACGGCCCCAGCCCCCTCCTCACCCCGTGGTTCCCCCTGGTCCCCTCCCACGCCCTCCCCGTGGCTCCCCCCAGCCCCACATTCCCTATCCCATGGATATACCCAGCCCACAGCTCCCATCCTGCCGGAACGATCCCGTCTTGCTCTGAACGGCTGCGGGTCCTGAGCTCCCAGGACCATGGTGGGTGCTCAGCCCCACGCAGGGTGGGGCCAGCAGTGCCAGGCAGGGACAAGCCCTGGGCAGGGGCACCTCTGCCTGGCACAGAGGGACCTGTGCCGCGGCTTCCCTCGATGCTGGGGGGGAGCAGCTGGCTGGGGGTGGGGGTCAGCCTCCCCCCAGCTTTAAGGTGACATGGCAGCACTTACCGACCGCAAAAAGGGGGATTATTTTTAGCCTGGTTTCTCAGGAAATGAGGCTTCAGCAGTGGCTTCTGGTGTCTGTCCGTGGGCCACTCTCCTTCTTCTCCCCTTGCAGGGCGTTCCTTGCTCAGCTCCGGTGGGGGAGGTCCTGGAGGTGTGGGATCCTTGCAATGGGTGTCCTGGGAATGCAACCAGGTCTCTGCAGGGGGACGGTGATGTGAGGACAGTTGTGTCCCCACGGGGGTTGTCGTGGGCTGGGGGGCTCAGCTCTGGGTCACCCCAGGTGAGCACCAAGCCCTTTCTGGGCATCCTGGACCCTTTGTTCCCACAACATCCAGAGTGAGAAATGTTCACGGGATACAGAGGGGTGTGGGCAGAAGTGGGACACGTCCTGCAGTGTGTCCCACCCTATCCCTGTGACCCAGAGGTGCAGCGAGTTTGCTGGGTCTCAGCCACAGCCAGGACAGAGGCTGCATCAACCCAGTGACAGCCGGCGGGTGACAGGAACACCCTGGCCACCAGCACACCTGAGCCAGGTGCTGGGACAGCCCTCGGGGATGGTTTTCCTTCCAGCCAGCTCCTGGAGCAGCATCGGAGGAGCAGCCCCACTGCCGGTGCCGCCAGCGGCCGGCGCAGGCACAGAGCAGGTTCCGTCTCATTTCGGTGCCCGTGGGCAGCCTCGAGCCAGCGCTGGCGAGGAGCAAGTCCCAGCCTGCTCCCAGTCCTCTTCCCCCTCCAGGACTTGTTTCTCAGGTCCGGGAGGTGCAGGCAAGTCTGGTTCTCCTGGGGGGAAACTGAGGCAGGAGCATGAGCTGGAGCGTGGGCAGAGACCCAGCGGTGGGTTTGGGGCGGTGGGGCAGCCCCTGCAGGACAGCACCCGGCCTTTACACTGCCGTCTGCTCCTCTGCTGGGATCTCAGCTCCCTGTGCCCTCTGCCCTCCCAGAGCCTTTGATGTGACACCCAAGCACGCCCTGGACACACAGGAATGGCACCAGATCCCCCAGGGACAGACCCCAGTTCCCACAGGGATGGACCCCAGCTCTCATGGTGACAGACCCCAACTCCCATGGGCTGGGGGGGCCTTGTTGCACCCCCTCTTAAGTTTTGTTTCAAATCCCCACACCAGAGCAGGGGCCCCGAGGTGTTTCCAGCTGTGGCTCTGTGTGGGAATCGCACGCAAGGCCTGGCTGGGAGGCCAGGGCTGGATCTTGCAGCCCCTTCCCCTCCCCTGCCTGGGAAACAATGGGGTGAGGATAAGGAAGGATCCACAGCCCGGGAAGCACCACAGCCCCCGGCGGCTTCCAAAGCTCCCGACGTGCCCCAGTGCAACGGGACATTGCTATTTGATGCACCGCCCAAAGGGGGTGACCCCAGGGACCCCTCACCTCTGTCCAGCTGCAGCAAAGCGACCCCACTTCAAAGGCGGCTCCCTGGCCGTGACATTCCCGGCTCCCTGTGGGGAGGGAGGTCGGGGACCCCCAGCCCTGCTCCCCGCGGTGGTGCCTGGGGGCATCGGTCACACTCGGCCACCCCGGGTGAGGGTGGGAGTGGGGGAGGCAGCAGGGTCACTCCGGGATGGGAGCTCGGGCCATGTGGCAGCTGGGATGGATCCTCACATTCCTCACTGCAGCATTCCTGGCTCCCGGGGCTGGGCTGGCCACGCCGAGAGCTTGGAGCAGAAGGGAGGGGAGCAGGGCTCGCACGGAGCCTCATGGCCTGGGCAGGGAGCTGGGAGCAGCCCGGGCACGGAGCGGGACTGCCTGGGCACACTCAGCGCGGCTGCTTCCCCATAACCCCCGCGTTCCCTGACCTGAGCCACGCGGCTCAGCTCCCACACCTCCCACTCAGATCCCCTGCAGCTCCCAGGCAGCAGGGGAGCGTCAGGAAAATCCTGCCAGGCCAGGGAGGCAAGGAGGGACCCTGTGCTCCTGGAGGGTTTGGCATCCTCACCTCACCTTCCAGCGACAGATGCGTGTGGGATAAAGCCCTTGGAGCCGCTTGCCATCCCTCAGGAGCTGAGGTTGTTTGCCTGGAGGGGCTGAGCCGGAGGATCCAGGTGGTTTTCCATAAAATGGCTGCACCGTGAAATCCCCTGGCCTCGGACACAACCCAATTTTAAGGCGGATGCACTCCCCCCGCCACAGCTCCAGCCTCTGGATATCAGATGGAACAGAAAATCAGCGGCTGCATCTGCAGTCAGCAGGCACAGCTTTCCCTACTCCCAGTTCAGGCAGCGGATCCTGCTGGGAAAAGGAAAATGAGTCTGGCTCTTTGCTTCCGGCAGCCCCTGGGCCAGGACAGGCGTCCCCTCCCCAGGGAAGATGGGGGGCTCTGGTGGCAAAGGGAAGGGAGCCGGGAAAGCAGTGCCTCCTGGAAAACAAGGCACAGGAGAGACAAAAGGGAAGCTGTTGACAGCTGAAGGGAATCAACCTTGGAAAAAAGCACCTTCCACCCCAGAACACTTGGCTGCCCCTTCCCAGGCCTTGAGACCCGCCATTAAATCCCACACTCTCCCTACACTGCAGGGATGGGGATCCTCCTGCCCCCCAAATCTCCTTCCCAGCTGCAGGACTGTGCATTTTCCCTGGAGCGGGGCAAAGGGCAAGTTCATGAAGCCAAAGGTGCGGGAGCTCCAGGACACGGCTCCTTTGGGCAGGGGGGATCCCGATCCCAACCCTGCCCTTGGCTGAGGGCTGGGAGGAGGGAAGAGATGCAGCACTTGGGAGTCATCCACAGAAATCCGTTTATTTCCCTGCCATCGGGATTATGAAACCACAGAAGCAGAGTTTAAATATTTACAAAGAAATCCAGCGCCCTGCAGAGATGAAGGGAACAAAGGATGAGGGATGGGGGCTCGCCCTCGCCGTTCCAAACTCCGCTCTGGTAAAAAGCATCAGGAGCAAACGAGAGGGAATTTCACAGTGGGGTTTTGGAAGTCCAGGGGCCCCCTGACACCCCCAAGTCTCCGCTTTGGCAATTCTTGTGGAGCTCGTGGCTAAAACACGGACGGGATGGGCTGAGGGGGTCAAGGTTATTGCTGAGGGTGGATCCAGCCCCGGGACTGGTCACTCCAAGGAATTGCATTGGAATCAACACACAGGGAAAGCCTTCCCTTCTCGGAAGAGCTCGGAACACTCCATCCTTTCACCCAGGTTCTCTCTGATCAGGATTTCGGTTTTCCCAGCAGCCCCAGGCCCAGCACCCTCCATCTCACGCTCTCCACCGGAATGTTTCAGCTCCAGGTTGACAGGGAAGGCCAGAATGGGGTGACAGAGAGACAATAATGAGCAGGAGGCTCAAGGGGTGATTTAGAAGTGACTGAGGAAAAGGGGAGAACACAGAAACGAGCCCAAGAGGAGGGTCCAACCCTCCCACATGGCTGGAGGAGTCAGGGAAACGGGAGAGGGACATGGGGAGGGGTCTGAAAACCAGTGGGGTGACAGTAACTGGGCTCCCCAGTCAGAGGAAGCTGCAGACATGGCAGGGACTCCAGAAAAGCTTTCCTGCTGGCCAAGGGCACTCCTTGAGTCTGGAATCTGTCAGGTACTGGAGTGAGGAGCTGGTTTTTCAGGTGTGAGTGGAAAAGCTCTTTGCCCCCCTCTGCAGTCAGCGGGGACCTGCTCAGCTCTACAAGACCCTTCAGCCAGGCTTGGGTTTAAAACTCTCCCTGGCTCAGAGCCCTCCAAAGGCAGCACCTGCAGGGCAGAGCCTCGGCAGACACAGACCCAGCTGTGGAAGGGGCTCCAGGTAACAGCCACACTCCCCTCCTGCCACAGCCTATCCTGCCCGAGCCGTGCTCCTCACACCAACCCCGGCACAGCACCCGCGCCCAGGGGTGCTCTCCAAAGCTCCCAAACCATGCCTCAGTCACCACCCCGGGACCAGCCAGGACAAAGCCACTGCCCTGGGCTTCCAGTCCCTTCACCTCTTTTCTGCTCCCAGCTCTGGTGCTGCTCCCACAGATTTCCAACCCCAGGCTCAGCCTCTGCCCCAGCTGCTGCCTGCGACACACAGAGCACAGGGATCAAAGGGAAACAAGAGGCTTGTGAGGATTGCAGCGCCAGATTTAGCAATTCAGAGCCCAGGGAGAAGCAGGGAAGTGATATTTTCTCTGGCACAAGCTGAAAGGGATCAAGCAGCTGCCTCCCAATGCTGCAGCAGGCTCCTGAAGGGGTGCACCCTGCCATGAGCCGTTTCCAAGCCAGCCCTTCAACTTTCCTGCCTTTCCAGGCTCACCAGCAGGACCAGGGAGTCGGCCCTGCCACAGAGCGTCCCTCAGGAGTGTCCCACCCCAGCAACCTCCTGCCACTGCTGGGGGGCCATCACTGAGTGCTGGGGCACCCCATGCCCCCAGGAAGAACCCCCACTTCCACTGTGCAATGTGTGCTACTGGAGAGACGTGCCACAGGGAAAACAGCAACTCCTAACTGGAGATCCAGGGAACCTGAGGAAGCATCTGGTGAAGAGGACAAAAGCAGATGCCCAGAGGGACCCTCCCAAGGTGTATCTGCTTGTGCCACTGCAGGAGGCAGAGTTTGCCTGGGGCTTTTTTTGGCACTGAAAGCAAAGGTTTCCACCCCTCTCCTTTCCTGATCGCATTCCCACCTCCCCAGCTGCAGAAACGGAGAGAGCGGGAGCTTCCAGACCCCTGACACTGCGAGACACCATCGACAGAACAGAAACAGGAGGAAAAGAAGCCAATTCCAGGAGACGAAGATGAGCTGTTACGATGGAGTGGGGTTGCCACCTTCCCTGGAAAAGGGCTCCCAGAGTCCCACGCCTCCATCCCGCTGGATCAGTCACAGTTTCTTCCTTTGTGTGCTCAGGGATTGGGGGCTTCAGAGCTGCCATCACCGCAGGTGGAGGGTGAGAACCACGGTCACAATCACCCCCAGGAAGAGGACAAAGGGCAGCCAGGTCTTCACAAACCCCCCTATGCTGCAGGAGGGAAAGGGGGAAAGATTTAAATGTGAGAAATCAGCAGAGACAAAAGGGTGGCAGAATAACTGGAGAAATCAGAGGGAGACATTTCTGCCTTTCCAACTGTTACCCATTGCTGGCACTGCCACTCATGCCATCCTGGAGATTCAGTGTTAAAAACCAAGACTCAATCAGGGTTCAGTTGTCAATCACAATAAATATATCACAAACAACAGGGCTGGAGTCACCTTCCAGTTTAAATTAAGTCAAATACAAGCCCATTTCATACCTGCACAGACAGGAATGGCGACAGGACACCACAAAAAATGAAGCCCTATTACCACAGGGCTCACTATTCCAACTGCTGGTGGATTTAACCAAGACAGCAGGAGTTGCCCTTGCCCAAAAGCTGGTAAAGAAGCTTTTCCAGAACAGGGAAGACCCAACAGAAGTGGAGCTTTATGCAGGGCACTCCTCAGAGAATCTCCTCTTCAGGTACAAGGAGCTAAAATGGAGATTCAAAACCCTTTCCTTAAGGAAAACTCGGGGTTTCCCTCCCCGCTCCAGCTGGAAGATGCACAGCAGCTGGAAACTGGACCAGTTTTTATGTAAACAAGACTAAAGAGAGGGGAGGGAAACCAGTGATCCTTGGAGAGAAGCCATCCTGTGACCTTATGTTCTGACCTAACCCAGCCAGAAGACAACACGGAGTGAGATTTGCTTTAGCCAGCATTTCCCAAATTCCAGGCACTCCGAATTAGCAGCCAGAAACAGTATTTTGGAAGCAGCATCTAGTCCAACCAGCAAGCATTCCTGGCTCTCTTGCTGAGCACAGGCAGTGGCAGCAGCACCCACCAGCAACACACCCACAGCTTGGGGGGATGCTTCTCCCTTCTGCACAGGACAGGCGGATGCTTCAGAGGGCTCATGAGAAGGACAGAGCCTCTTCTGCTGCGGAATCCAGGCTGTCCCTCAGCTCACCTGACGTATTTCCCATAGAGGAGTGTGAAGAAGCACAGTTTCACCATGTTCCAGGAGGTGCTGTTGTCGTATCTCATCAAGTTTAAGGCCAGAGCCACGTGGGAATGGCAGTTGTCACAGCAAAGGTTGTGCTGGAACACAAAAAGGGATGAGAAATGCCGTCCCTGAGGTTCCCCAGTCCTGGTGGAGAGCCACAGGTCCCACTCCCGTAGCAAGGAGCCAAGTACTGGGTAGGTTTCCCCTCAAACCACTGCAGAGATTTGGAATCATGGAATGGTTTGGGTCAGATGGACTTTAAAGCCCCTGGCTCCAACCTGGCCTTGAACACTTCCAGGGATGGGGTATCCAGAACCTCTCTGGGAACTCCCCCGAGCCTCTGGGGGACACTCCCTCCCTCCCAAGCAGGACAGGAGCTGTACCATGCGGTGCTTGTACTCCTCGGACGCGTCGTGCACGGCCGTGTCCCACGCGTTGGGACCAGTGGCATAGACTTTGCTGGGATCCAGTTTCCAGTACCTGGAAGCGAGAGAACAGTTTCCTTCGCATTGTTCAACTGCTGCACCTTCCCCACTGCTTGCTCCTCCCAGCAGGATGATTGTGGAATCGCAGTCTCCCCAGCTGGAAGGGACCCACGAGGATCATCGAGTCCAGCTCCCGGCCCTGCACACGCTTAAAGGACTTGGAGAAACCCAGCAGCTCTGGAATGCACAGAGCCCAGCCCTTGGAGACAGCAGAGGCAGCAGAAAGGCTGCTCAGCACCCTCAGCACCCCAGAGAGAGAAATCAGAGCTCAGGGGCACAGCCCTGAACTGCTTCCACAGCCCCAAGGAACCTCCTGGCCATTCCTAACACAAGGCTGACCTGAGAGACACAAACCCAGGCCCTCCTCCTCCCCAGTCCACCGACAGGACATGAGTGGCATCAGCTCATCACACAGCCAGGAGTGTTTACTCAGAGCACGTGTTATCATCACCTCAGAATGCTTTAGCCTTTTCTTTTCCTTTTCTCTAACAAAGGCTCCACAAAGCTCCGGTTATTAACACCACCACGTTGCTGTCACGCTGCTAAAAAGATTTAATTTAATGTGGTTTCCTGAAAAGCAGAGACATGGTGGCCACCAACATGACTTGGGGCAGCTGAGCACCAGGAGAAGCAATGTCACAGCACGTCTGTCCCCAGGAACTGCAGGGCACCAGCAGGGCAGCTGGGCAGTTTAATACAAACACTTACTTCACTGGTTTTCCAAACGCCATGTTGTCTTCCTACAAATAAAAGGAAAACTGTCTCAGGAGGATGAAACCCCACGCAATATTCAGAGCATGGATCTGCTGGAGGTCTCACAGGTGGATGGCCGAGTGAACCAACTGCCCCAGACACCAATGGCGGCCGTGCCTGGGCTTGGATTCCTGTTGTTTCCACACTCCTGATCTGGGCATGGGCATATTTATACTCCAGACACAGTGACATCATCTACCTGCAAGTGCCTTGTTCTCCTTCTTCTTTTTTTTTTTTTAATGTTAATATTTTGTTAACTCTCAATTGTAAATGTCCCAGTCTATTAGGAGCATTAATTACCCCAAATTAAAACTCTACTTTCAGAATCCCTGGGACTCCCAGCAGCTTAAGAGGCCTGGCACACACCTGATGCTGAACAGCACAACAGAAACAGCCATGCTGAGGAGGCTGAAGGCACTTCTGCTACTCAGAATTAAGAGAATTTAAGTCCAAGACTCCTAATTTAGAACCTGGAATACAAGGTCTTTTCCCCTTCCCCTTACCAAAGCAGCCATTATTTATCACACCCCCCAGTGAGCTCCACTGGAGCAGCCCACAGAGCAACAGCAACGATCCCGGATCCTTAAAAACACTTAAAGCTGTGATTTTGAGCTGGAGAAGGCAACGCAGGCTCAGAAGTCACCGAGGCAGGGGAGAAGCAGAGGAAGCAGGAATTCTGCTTGTGCACCTGGATCCAGGGTCTACTTACAGAGACGAAGTAGGGCCCCGCAAAGTCCCGGATGACTCCGGTGGAGGTGCAGATCCCCATGTGGCCGATGATCGGGAACAGCCACCTGCCAAGGCAACAAGGGACCCATCAGGAGGGAGAGCTGTCCCCAGTCCCACCGAGAGCTGCCCCAGACAGCCCACAGCACAGGTGACCTGGGACACACGGCTGCGAGGGGAGAGAGCAGGAGCCAAAGCCAGGCAGAGGCTGGAAAAGACGCAGAAAAACAGGGAAAACACCCAGAGAACACCCCCAACTCCGCTGGCAGCAGGGCTAGAGAAGAGCACCACACTCCAAAGTGTCCTGCACACGTCTCGGGCAGGGAAGGGCGAGCCCTGGTCTCCCAGACAAACCCCTTTGAGCAGCCAAGCACAAAGATTAGATCCTGGAGAACTGCCTTGGGATAAAACCGGACTTTCCACTCCAGCAACCACAAATCAGGTCGCCCTGCCCACCTTCCCATCACGCTGCAGCTTTCCACAGCAACCTAGATTTAAGCTTTCCAGACAGAAAACAGAGTTCCAGGCTCTAGGAAGAGCATTCCCTCCCCTAAATGATCCCATTTTTTCAGAGATTTTCTCCCTGATGGATATTTATAGCCCCAGGGAGCAGCAGACCCGTATCCCAAGCCCCTTCTATCATCAGACCTATATCCCAGCCCCCTTCCATCATTATCACAGAGAAGTAAATAGTCCAGGTCACATTCCAGCCCTCTCCCACATTTTCCAGCATCCTCAGGTTTACTGATCTCCTTCCAATTTCTCCCTCCTCTCCCCGAGGGATGAGTGACTCTGGCAGCTCCCTTCAGCACACCCAGCTGGGGTTAGGAATGTTAAAAAGCTCTGGAAAACCCTCCAGGAAAAGGCTGAGGTGAAAATCTTAAGCAACCAAAAAAAAAAAAAAACTCCACCAAAAACAAACCCGAAAAAAAAATCAAAAACATAAAAGAGATAAAAGAGATGGCAAGAGGGGAAGTGCAGCCTCTCCTGGGCAAGGACAGCTCCGGGCCGCTCCCGATCCTGGCACACCCCACACCACATCTTCTACCTGACTTTGAGCCCCGGCTCAGTAAACACCACCTGATGGGAACCCGAGGGGAAGAGGAAGGTGGAAAAACAAGCCGCGCTGTGCCCAGACAACCCCCACAGCCACAGCTTTCCACGTTCCCACGACCAGAGCAAAACTCCCAAGTTCTCCCTGGAGCCTGCCCACACTTGGCTGGCGAGCCTGGGAAGGCAAATCTAGTCCCAACCCGCAAAAAGCAACGCACCGAGACTCCCCTCGGGGCACGGGGTGGTCTCAGATCCCCGCGGCCCAAACCTTTGCTCCAAAAAAGCCTTCCCACGTTCCCCTGGATCCCTCCACTCCCGCTCCTGCAAGGACAAGCCCGTTCAGGACAGAGCCTTCCCCCCCCCCGCCCCGGCTCCAGGAACGAGCCCCTCCCTGGGACAGGGTGCCGCGGCAGCCGAGCACCCCGGGCACGACAGAGGGGGCCGGGAAGGGCAGGGAGGAAACCGGGAAGGGAGAGGGGGGCTGGGAATGGCGAGGGGGCCCCAAGAAGAACGAGGTGGGGACTCAGGAAGGGCAACAGGAATCCGGGAGGGGCGAGGTCGGGGATCCAAGAGAAGCGAGATGGGGCCAAGAAGGGCCAGAAGGGATCCCGGGAGGAGGCCCCGGGAGGAGAGGGGGGCCTGGAGGGGGCGAAGGGAGAACCCGGGAAGGGCAAGGGGGGAAGCCGGGAGAGGG
>VZTX01002788.1:8851-30315 GCA_013400915.1 Pardalotus punctatus | reverse complement strand
CCCGGCCGTTCCTCCGTGGCTCTGCCGCTCCGCAGCCGCGGGGCCGGCGCTGCGGGCAGCGCAGTCTCTCCGGACGCGGGGCCGCCGCCGCACCGAAACTTTTGTTCGCGGGTGCGCGGTGCAAGGCTGCGGGCCGGGCGGAGCGGGGCGCGGGGGCGGCACCAGGTGCGGTGCGATGCGGCGGGGGGCTTGCCGCCTCTTTCACTTTGCTTCTTTCACTTGTTTTACGGAAGTTGCTCTCGCGCCCGTCGCCGCTTCGGCCCCGCTCTCCCGGCCCCGCCGAGGTGAGCCGGGGGCTCTGCTCCCTCCGCCGGTCCTTCCCGGCAGCGCTGCCCCCGCGGGCCGGGGCAGCGGGGCAAAGAGCGGGCTGGCCGGGGGAGTGTGCGGAGGGGAAGTTTTTGGGGGTTTTGAAATTATTCTGCCTTTGTATTTGTTGCAAGTTGTGTGGGTTGTTTTCTCTTTCATTTTTCTCCCCTCCTGAGCTCTGGCGTCTCGCTAGTAAAGGTTGCTTGTCAGGTTCCTGTACTGCCTAAATGAAAAGGAATTTAATTTATTTGGGACAAGGCAGTGTCAGATGAAGAGGCTGCTTATTACATTTAATGAGTTGGTTGTTGTTTTTTGGTTTTTTTTTTCAGCCTGGGCATATCTGGGATGGGTTTGTTTTTGTCCTTCCATGTGCGGTGTATGAGACCTCCCCCACCCCTTCACATGCAGGGAGGAGGAAAGGTGGCCAGGCTGGGGCAATGTTTTGGTTTTAGATTACAGGCCCTAATATTGGGGTTGGGTGTGTTTTTGATTGTAGCTTTTTGTGGCTTGTCCACTGGTTTTTGATCAGGTATCAGGACGGGGAGCAGGGTCTGGCTGGATGCTGGGCTGGGCTGGGCTGGGCTGGTGGCCCTACTGGGTGTGGTAGTGGACAGGTCTCCATCAGGCTGGGGTGTGATTGCAACAAGGGGCTCAAAGTGTTGGTGGGTTTTCCAGCCCTTGGACCGTCTGGATCAGAGTCTCATTTAGATTTGACAAAACGTGCAAATTCAGAGTTTCGTAGGAATCCCTTGGGTCTCGTTACCTCCCTCTCTGGGACCAGGTCCCACCACCTTGGCTCTGTACCTGTGCTGGCAATGTGCTGCAGTCCAGGTAATTACTCCTGGAGTGTACATGTGTGTGTTGTTTTTTTTTTAATAAGGGGTAAGATGGTAATAAACTGGTTGATGATTGACTGGGCCTGAACTATGTACTCTGATATTGTGAGTGAGAGGATAATTTTGTCGTTTATTCCATTTATTTACGTATTTCTACCACTGATGCCAGGAACCGAGTGGTTCCGGAGCCACTCCACCTGTGAGTGTGACACACCAGCTCTGCTTGGGTCCAGCCGTAGGCGTGCAGCTGCCTCCCTTCTAGATCAAGAAGCTGGGATGCTGCGTGGGCAGCCCAGGAGCTAAGGATGTGGTGAAACTGCAGGAGGGCAAATGCTTTAAAGAGCAATAAACAGTGATTTACCCCGATCTTCATCTCGAGGAGCTGTGGCGGCTGCCCGGATGTCTCGGGCCGGGGTGGCCCCGGGCGGGCAGGGCTGTGCCCCGACCCTGCAGTGCCCTCTGCCGGCTGGAGCATTGCCCGCTGCCCCGTGGGGCTCTCCCGAATAGGGGCTGCCCAGCCAACACCTTCCCCCCCCAAAACAGGGACTGTCCTTCACCTCGGAAGTGATGTGGGTGCTCAGCCTTGCCACCGCTGCGCTCAGGTAACACGTGGGTTTTGGTCTCCGGTATGGGAACCCGGGGCTGTAGTAAGCCATGGAAATGAGGATCTGGGAGATCTGTTCGAGTCAGCATTACGGTCTGTCTGTGTGGGTGAACCCGTTTTGTCATGATCTTGGGGCAAAGACCTGCCCCATAATCACCACCTCTAACCCTTATCTACTTGGGCCAGCTTATCTCCCTCAGTCACTGTCTCTTGAATTCGCTCCAAGCCCTCAGGCAGTGCCTCTGCAGAGGCAGTGCCCGAGGGCTGCTCATAGGAGCTGCCAGCTGGCAGAGGCAAGTCCAGAGGGGTTTCTTTCCCAGAGGGTCTTGGTATGTGGGGTCTGGCAGTCTGCTCTTGTTGTGGGCTTTCTCAGCTCAGTCAGTCCTTGCATGGACCTTCTACGGCCAGAAGTGTTCAAAGTGGTTAAGGGTTGAAAAGAATTTGTCCATCCACACAGGAATGTGGCAAGATGTTCCCTACATGTGACTTTCTGTGAGTCTGGTTTGTAAATCTTGACTGACTGGGCACCTGTCACTTCCTCTGGGAAGCTGTTCCCCAGCCTAATTATCCTTGGTATGAGATTACAGGAACTGACCTTAGAATGAGGACAGAGACACCTATGGTAAATGGGTGGAGGAATGCCTAATTTCCCACTCAAAGGGCCATTTTGTGTCTTTGTTAAATCACTGCTGTTGTTCGAAACACCCAGTGGATAGAAACACCTTCTTTGGGCTGGTGGCAACTTTTTTTCTTTTTTCTTTTTTGACCAGATTTTTGGGGAGACATTGGCTCAGTCAAGGTTGGTGTCATCCCTGAACTCATGCTCTGCAGAAGGCTCCCAGACAGTTGGTTTGGGTGTTTATGTCCTTTTCCGGTAGTTCTAGGAGATACTTGTTGGGTGGAAAGCATTCAAGGGCTTAAGCCTACCGAGTGAAGATTGTTCGTTGGGAGAAATGTTTAGCAGGTCAGGGATTAACCTTCCCATCATGGTATAAGTAGAACCCAGCTATTACTTGGAGAGCATGCTTCAAAGCTACTTGAAGTCCATAGGAGTGTTTCTACTGCTTTGGCACTATAGAGAGATAACTCACAGAAAGACCAGTAAGTCGATACCGGATATAAACTCCTGTTAACCTCACCTGTACTGTCTGCTGGGTCTTAAACCAGGTCTGCCACTGACAGAGTGGGGTCTGCTAATGTGTGCAGGTACTACACTGTTCCACTCTGAGACACAGAGTCCCAGAGGAGAAGAGGCAACTCAAAACAGGCTGGGAGTGATACAGATACCTCAGCTGGAGGGGATCAGGTATTTAATGTGTAGTTTCCATATCATAAGTTTCTCCTTCTGTTTTCCTGAACTGTTTATTCTTCTGAGTCCTCTTTGCTGCTATTGGAAAGTACTATCTGGGCTTGGAATTTATCTCAGGGCTTTGCCTACACAGCCTTTTCTGTCCCGCTTTTTGTGCTGGCTGTCCTCACAGCGAGAGCCTTTGTGGCCACTTTTGACTCTCCCTCTGACATCAGATCGTACCCCTGGGCTGCTGTGCAGCCTACAATTTAGTTTCCCTCTGAAAGGTTGGTTGAAAGTGTCTGGAAAGTAATGAAGAGTCCTGTGGGAGGTGAAGATAACCATTGCTGTGCTGCATCTCCCACCTCCACCTGGGCTCCTTCCCTTCCCNCCCTCCCCAGGGTTTGAAGATGAAGCCGTTCCCAAGGTTTGGAGAGCTCAGGTGCCACCCAGGGCTCAGCTCCCAGAAGTGCTGACATTGCAGAGGCCATGCTAGCCGATCCAGCTGAGGTTCGGGAGAACCAATGTCCTCGTCCTCAGCTGCACTTTGCAAAGCAAAGAGGGGGCAGAGGAGGCTTGGCTGGAAGCAGGGGAGGGGCAGAACCTCTAGCCAAAAGTCCCACGCGGCACCGTCTCCTCCCCTCCGGTTCAATGCGGACTGGATCAATTTGGACGTCTTCAGCAATAAAAAATGCCGATGTCGTCCTAATTCACTAGGCCCCGAGATGACAGCAAATTTACATTTTTTAATTAAACTAGCAGCCAGTTTTTATGAGAGGGGGCTGGGTTATGCAAATCAAATGGTTGTGTACGAAAGATTAGGAGAGTTTGGGAATAAATTCCACAAATGCTAATAAAAAAAAGAGAGAAAATGAGAGGGGGGAGAGAGAGGGACATTGTTCCATTAGCCCCTTTTAGGCTGATTTCCCTAGGGAGAAAGCAATGGGGGTTGAGAGATGGAGGCAGCTTTCAGAGACAGGTAAAATCCATTTCGAGGATTGAGAGCCCCTTGGACCAGGACCTTGTTGCTCCCTGTTTCCTCTCTGAGGGCTCGCAGGGGAGACAGAGGCAGAAATTGGTGACAAAGAAAAGCGTGCTGGTTTCTAATCCCCATTCCTGCTTCACCAGTGATCTACAGGCTGGAACAGCAGCTGGGACTGGGTTGAGGACATAGAAGGTGAGCAGTGCTCAGGTGCTGGAGGGGCACGGGTGGGTGAAGGGCCGGGTCGCCATGGTACTGCAAGATGGTGGATGTGGCAGGGTGACAGAGCAGTCCCTGGATGCTCCCAGGGGCTACACAAAGCTTCTCCAGATAGGGCCCATCTTTGGACTGACAGATGGTCACACAGAGCAGGGCTACAGCTGGGATTGGTACCCTGGGGCTTTCTCTCCTTTGTGCAGCTCTTGTGGGTGGACTCTTGGTCCCTGGCAGGAGCTGCTGGTTGGGACAGGCAGTAGTGCCAATCACAGATGAGGGGCTGGGCTGCTGTTCCATCTAAGCACAGGGTTTACCTGCAGAGCAGAGCAGAGCACTGTGTTGTGGAGACAGATGCTGATGCTTTGCCCTCGCCCAAACTGTAGGCCTCGTTGCCCATCCATAGAGCTCTCAGAGGCTGAGTTCCAGCTGTCAGCTTCTCTTTCCAGTGTGTTAACCTGGCACCAGTCTTCATCCCTTTCTCAAGGGACTTTCCATCTTTCTTATGTGGTGATTCCAGAAAATAAAACAGTTTGTCAAGCTCTTTCAGGAAGGAATAGTTACAGTGAACAAAATAACATGCGTTTCACTCATGTAAAGTATGTTCTTGTATAAGTTTCCCAAAGAATGCCAAGTTCTCGTTGCATTTGGGAGTTAGGTGTGGTGGCTAGGTACCAAAGCAATTGTTTGCTCTGCCATGGAGAAACAAAACCAGAAAATTTCTGGAGGCTGGGAAACTGCTTAAAGCTTCCAGTCCTAAGGCAGTTTCATTCTTGGAATAAAAGCTGAACAACCTGTGTAGGTTGGCAAGAGAAAGCAAAGGGTGGAGAGCAGTAGATACAGGGGAAAGGGATGGGAAGACTAAGGTCACTGGGTGCATTTTATGACAATTCCCTGAGGATTTGGTGCCTCACTAGAGAGCTCTGCCACCCATTCCTAGTTTTGGGTGTGAAATGATGATTCACCAACATGCTCATGTTTTGCTTTGGAGAGGTGACATTTTAGCAGAGCCTCTCTTGTGAAATCAATAAAAACACCAAGCTCTGCTGCAGCATTTATGGAGGTGCTCCCCACGACCAACACCTACATCTCTGTCACCCTGTGCTGCACATGCATGTCTGCCCCAGACACTCACCCACCTCCATGCTACCGGACACTCACGTGCTCTATGCTGATGGTGTGCTGAACTTCATGTTCCCCAGGTTGCTCTCTCAAAGACATTGCCATGACGAATGCTCTAGTTCTGTGCACTTGCATCATCATTGCCATGTGTGAATCTTTCTTGGAAGCAAGAGAAGACCAGTATGGTCTCTGGCCTGTGTGTTGGGTGTCCCTGTGCTCCCACCACTCTACAGTGAATTCCCCACCGTTCCTTGAAGGGGAGTGATGGCCTTGGTGTCAGCTTGGTCCACAGCCTCAGACAGGTGGCTGGCTGCACAGGGGATTTTTGTAACACGACATTCTGGGCTGAACTAGGGCCAAATTCAGCCTAAATCTAACAAAGAGTATCAGAACAGGTCTGTGAGACATGGCAGAGTCTGAGGATTTGGCGGAGGATGAATAACTCCTAATCTATTAAGTGGGCATAATCATACTCCCTTGTGCAGCCCAGAGCCAGGGCTGGGTGCTCAGTGATGGAGATAAGTGAATGAGGCCTGGCTGCTGTCCATGGATGGGTGTGGGGGGTCGGCCAGGAGCTCCTCCCTCCAGCCGGGGTGGGGTGCCTGGGGTGTGGGAGAGCTGAGCCTGCTCCCGCTTTCCAGGAGCTTCCTGGCAGCTCCTGCACCTGCCTGCCCCATGACACCTTTGGCATCACGGCAGCCGTAGTGCCATGGGCTGGGAGTAGCCATGGATCCAGGGTGGGTTGTCCTGGACCTGCAGGGGGGCCTCTCCAGGGCCTGGGCTGGGAGGCAAAGAGCTCCAGCTGGGCTATTGTGTTGGAATGGTGCAGTGGTGTCAGCCCTGCTCCCAAGACTGGAGGGGCCAGGGCAGAGCAGAGGAAGAACCAGGAACTTTCAGTTGCCATACATGGGAAACTATCAAAAGCCAGGTAGCTTTTGTCTGGTATTTCCAGAAAAACCCGGCGGGACCTGGCATCCCAGGGCATAATTTATTATGGAAAAATAAAATAATAAAGTACCAATCCCTTTGAGGCCTGAGTCATAGAAGCATCTTCTCATTAAAGCAGCTCCACCTCTCTGCCTGGTGATTTCCAGCTCCATGCCTGTATGAATCCACTCCCTGAGCTGCCTTGCCCAGGGCAGCCCTCCTCCTCTACCTCCTCCTCCTCTTCTACCTCCTCCTGCTGCCTGCACTTCCCCAGCACACCTCTTCTCCAGAACCCCTACCCTTGTCTAGAGGAGCATTACCAGCTCCATATCTCAAGCAAACTTCTCCCCAGGGCCCCTGTCTTCGGGCCAAGGGGATGTTTGTTGGTATGTTTTGTAGACAAACATCTTCATCTTTTCACCCACCTCCCACCCCTGTGCTATCAAGTTCTCTGGGCATGGCCCTGGCTCTCACATCCCCTTCTCCTGGCTGTGTGCTGTGAAGGTGTGTGTGGCATATTTCCATGGCTCGAAGCTCTCTTCCAAGTGGTCCTCTGCAAGCAGGGAAAGGAGAGGAAGCTGCTCCTGGAATAATTACCATCTGCATGTCCCGAAGGCAGGCAGCAGATGTTAGCAGAAGAGGACCGGATTGGAAGAGGGTGAGGGAACAGAGGCTGGGGAGATGGGGTCTGATTTTTCTTCTTGATTGCATATGTATATTTTTAACAGAAACTCAGTAGGACAAGAATCCCAGTTCTGCGAAGTTGTTCCATGCGCTTGGAAACTTTAAGGAAAAGCTTCTTCGCTCGCTCTTGCTGTGTTTTCTGTCACTCACTCCTGCTTTTCTCAGCCTTTTCTTATGCTGCACTATTTAACTTTTCTTGCTAAATAGCTTTCCTTTATGTCCTCCTTCCTTTCCATATTCCCACAGACCTGTCACTCTTTGTCACTCTCTTGGACTTCCCATTCTGTCTTTGATTCTGTCTTGCTTTTCCTTTCCTCCCCCCTTCCCCCCCCTTCCATTATCTTACTCTATTTTTCATTTTTCCATTTGTCTGTGGGCTGATATTCAGATGAGCAAACTTCTTCCAGTTAAAGGAGGTCATGAATATTAGGATTTTTCTATCAAACAATGAAATATGGCTCAAATTACCCTAAAGAATAGGGCCCTTTTCATAAACCACCTGCTGGTTTTTTTGAAAGAAAGCACAACCACTCGCCTGTGTGCTCCAAGCAGTTGTCTCACATCTCTACCTCGCCAAGCTTTGCCGTTCCAGTTTCTTCTGCTGAATTTGTTGTTCTTGGTGGAATAAGTCTGCTCTTCCCAGGCTGCCAGCACCCAATGATCTGGGTTTGGGCAGGTTGGGACAGGATGGGGATTCTGGCAGAATCCTCACTACTTTGAATGTTGGTTTGTGATTGTGCTTTTTTTATTGCGGTGTGCATATTTTGCGGTTTTATTTTTGTTTTCAACAACATTTTGGTCTGAAACTCATTACCACTCAGCTTGGCTGAGGGGTCTCATTCAGATGTTAGCACCCAGCAGGGCATGGAAACACATGGACCTCCCTGCCTTCTCTTTGTCTTGCTGGTGGGGGCCAACTGCAGCTGCCCAGCACGAGGAAGCTGTGGTGGAGGTGTCCTGCTCAAGCCTGGACACCAGCCCAGGCTGTGGTCATTTCCTGCTGGCTGTCCTGGTCTGGTCCCTTTCCTCCCAGCCACATGGCTTCAGAAAAGGAGCTCTGAGCACAGAGGCTGCAGTTGACTCTGGGAAAGCCAAGTTTGTGCTGCATGAGATCCTCCATTTCTTGTGGTCCTAAGCATGCTTGACTGGACAGTGCTGTGCCTTTGCCAGGGCAGCACCAGCACAGCTTGGCCATTCAGCGGGGACAAGGAGAGTGGTGGAGCTGTGCCCCAGGGACCTGGAGAACTGCAGGCAGAAGAGCCGCTATGCTCCCTTGGGAGTTGCTGTGTGGCAGGCATGGGTAATGCCAGAGATGGGGACAGCAGAGGACATCAATTTGTCTCAGGCTTGTGTTTTGTTTTCAGTCCAGCCTATTTATACTTTTTATAGTTGCTATTTTTTTCCCAGTTACATGAATGTGTCTTGTTCTCTCTCTCTTCCATCTTCCCTCAGCAAACCTTGCCATTTTCTGCATATTTTTACTGGGAGGTTCACAGGACCATCCTTCCTGGGCAGGGACCATACTTCTCTGAGGAGGCACTTCTCACTGGTGTGCTCCTTCCAGGAGCCTGGTCCAGCCCTCCCACCCTCTCCCACCTGTATTTCCCTGTACAGAAACTGCACACACAGCCCGGGCTGTGTGAACACGGAGTTTGTTTTGCCAGGGTGACCTGTTTAATCATCTCATTTTCTGGTGGCCGTTTATTCCTCGTTTCCACGGTTACAGCCCCATTAAGAGGAGAAGCAATAAGGCAGCGAGTCAAACAGGTAATAAAAACATTAAAGCCATGTGCGCATTGGGAGGAAGGGAGGGCGAGTAGCACTCAGTGAGACGAGACCGGCCGTGCCAGGGAGACAGAAGGGTCACGGGAGCCTGTGCACAGTGCGGTGACACCTGGCTCAGTGCCCAACCTCTGCAGGGGCCTGACTGCCAAAAAAGTGTCCTACAGCGTCCCACAGCATTCTATCCTACTCCGTTGGAGTGTGCTGACACTCAGGACAGCAACCCTGCCACCAGTGCGCAGCTCTCCCCATCGCTGTGCCGCTAAGGCGGAGTTGTAAGTGGGCAAAAGCACTCGAAATTAGAGTATTTTTTTACTGTATTTTCTTTCAGGGCTCTGACTGTTTGGCAAAATTTCTAATTTGCTGTTTGTGTTTTGTTCTGGTGATGCTGCTAGACCCAAATGTTTGTCACTGTAATAGCTCTACTGTGGCACTTGCCAGGTGCCTGCTCTTGCTGGTGTAGGTACCCTGCAGAGCCATGGTTCTGCACAGTTCCTAAAGTAGAACTGTCCATTCCACATGCTGTACCGAGGTATTCACAGCCAGCTACCTGAGCCAGCACAACATAGAGTACTGTGACACTGGATTGAGGCTTTCCTAGGTAAAAATACGTGTTTATGGAAGGCCGTATTTCTGCAACCTCCAGGAGAAGGTCAGATTCCATGGAAATGGGATAGCCGGGTCTCCACTCTGCAGCAGCCACTGCCAGTAGTGACTGTGGGCTGGGGAGTGGGTGGGAGCTGCTCACCTGGGAGCAATGGGGGGTGCCTTTTAGGCCATAGGTGGAAATCAGGGGAGAGCTGTAGAGGGCAGGCAGCATAGCTGGGAATTTACCTCTCTCCTGGGTAATCCCCTGATTTCTGGAATTTCATTGTGGGCTCCTAAAAGGAAAGTAGCAACATGAAGCAACCTAAAGCAACAACTCTGGAGTGAGGAGAAGGCAGAGCCCTGGTGTCTCAGGAGAAAGAAGAGAGTTGTTTTCAGCTCACTTTCCTCCAGGCAGTACTCCTCAGGGAACCCCTCAGGGCTTTTGGAAGGTGGGAGCCTTTTGATACTATATGCTTGCTATCCCAAAAGTGACTTGGCCAGCAAAGAGATGGTGGCCTCTCTTTCTTTGGGAAATTTTGGGCTAGCTGTGCTCCTGGGCATAAAACCATGACCTGACTGCAAAAGCCAGCGAAGTTGCTTTTCCCTATAATTTCTCAGTGGCCACGAAGGCCAAGCAGCATTGAATCTTAGATGATGAGATGTTAGTGAGGGAATTGACACTTCTACTACCTGTCTCTCATGTGAGGACCAGTAGCTGTCTCTGATGTTCAAATGGACATTGAAATGATGTCACTAAGAAATAATTTTAAAACCTTCTTGGACACTTCAAGCCTGAGGCTTGGATTTTCAAAGTCATGCTGTGTTAGACAAATTTTGTTTCTTTAGAGTTGGAGGTTTATCAAAATTGCAGCATCTCAGAGCAGCGAGGATGCCTGGGCTCTCTGGAGACCGGCCCTGGCCTGGAGAATGTGGACTTCTTGAAGCTGCATACAGACTGTCTGTCTGCAGGATTGGTCAGGGAGCTGATGTGGTAATTAAGTATGAAAATGATTCTCCAGGACCCATTCCCTCTTACCACACTGATGTGAAGGGCCCCATCCATTCCCAAGAGTGGGGAGAGGGGTTTGGCCTTCCTTTGTGTGGTCTCTGGTCACACCGTGTTGTGCTGTGTATTACCCAGGGTGGGTACAAACCCTCACGCTTTGCGCAAGCTGCTTACAAGTAATGGCCTTAGGAGAACAAAGCAAACTGCGTAGCTGGAAACTCTGCTGCTCCAAATGGGTTTGAGCTGCCAAGTTGCTGCCGAAAAGGAGCAGGTGCCCAAGGGCTGAGAGGGTTCTGACCTGTAAATAAGGGTGAGTTTCACTGTGGATGAAAAGCGATTAAATGTAACAGTCCCCCTCATATAGGTGGCACAGCCCTGAGAGCAAAACAGAAATATTCAGAAAAGCAAACTATAAAAGAGAGCAAGAAAATAGTCACAGAACTGCCAGGAAACGGGGTGTTTTTCCTGCTAGCTCTCTCTGTTGAAAGAGTCTGCCCTGTTACGGCCCCATTTTGCCCTGGTGGGATTTTTTTATTTATTTCTGACATTGTTTTGGGTTTTACAGTTTCTTTTCTTCAGACTTTATCAGAAAGCATGTTTGTGGTGAGAGCCTGTGAAAGGACCTGGCTTGCTGAGTAAATGTTCAACGTGGAAATGAGCTGCATGACCTTGAGGGGGGGAGAGGGAGGAAAGCTGACAGAAATTCATAAAAAGCTGAAAAAGAAAAGAACAGGGAGAAGGGAGGGGGGAGAAGAAAAGATAAAAGGCCTGGACAGACTGGAAGAAGTCACACAGGAGGGGAATAATGGTCTTTCTTGTTACAGCAGTGACTGGACATGTAGTATTAGGCATTTTTAAGGAGCCCAATTCTAAGCTGTGCTGAGCATTGACACTGAAAAATAGGCCCATTTAAGGTGACTCAAGTTGGGCAACGAAAGTCAGTAGTCACTTTAGATCATCTTGGCCTGCGTTCAGAAGGGTGAATTTTATCCTTGGCAAAAGGCCAGTGGGAGGCCTTTCTGTGTACTGTTCCCATTCCCAAAATAGGACTTGGGGTGGCTCTTAGGGCTTGTGCCGGCCCTTTGGGTAGGGGCAGAACCCACTCTCCTCAGGTTCTGCGCTGAGCCCTCCCCATGCAGGAGGCAGTGATCACTTGTCGGGCTCATGTGTCAGCCCAGTTGTGTTTGGGCGCAGAAACCGGGCCTGATTTTATTTGTGGAATTTGGGGGGTGGGCTGTGGGCATCTGGAGGAGATGCTGGATGGAGCAAAAACATCTGTCCTCAGAGCAGGAGTGGACAGGAGCAGCAGTGCATGAGGTTTCCCAGCCATCATTGGAGTTCCTCAAGTGTGAGGAACTCAAGTATGAGTGACTGAGATGGAGACACTTGCTTTTGGAAACTAAGGAGGATCTCAGTCAGAAAAGACCAACAAAACACTGTTGTGAGGAAGAAAATTCAAGTAGAAACACACTGTTGTCACTACCAGAGAGCAAGGTGTGAGGTCCAAGCATGCTCTGGAGTCTGGCTTTCCAGAACTGCCTGGTTTGGGGCTTGATGTTTTTTTCTTCAGTCCCACATCTAGTCCTGGAGGATCTAAACTGGATTTTAAAATTGTATTGTTTGGATTGGAGAGAGATGAGCACCAGGTTTCTGCAAGTTCACATTATTTCTGTGTGGGATGTTCCTCTAGTATGTCCTTAGTATCTGGATGACACCAGCTCCGGGAAGCCCCTCGGTCCTGCAGCCCTTGGCTCTGGTGCTGTTTCCATGGAGGGATCTGGGCACACAGGGAGCTGGCACCCATCAGGCAGGGGGGCTGGAGCAGAAACCCTTGCGCTCTACAGGGAGCCAATGGTTTATGCTCCTTTTTTTGTTGTTTGAATGCATGAAAAATGTTTAAATGCACATAGGCTTCCCTTATAGCTCATCGTATTGTCATTTCTTTGAATCCCCAAATTCTCTTCATTTTCAAGAGGGGAAGTCTGACTTCAATGGCATCAGCACTTCCAAAACGCTGCACACTGGTATAAGCAGTTCAGAGTGTGGGGCAAGGATTGTGCTGAAGTTGAGTCCTCATTTGTGCTGAAACAGGGCTGATTACCATTCTTTGGTTAAATCTGAATAGCTGCACTAATGGTCCTCATATACACATCTTTAAATTTTAGGGAATCATTTGGGTGGGGGGTCGATTTCTTTCCATAAGCCTGAAAAATTGTAGAATAAGATTTTCATTTTCTCTGCTTGTATGGGAGTGCTCTGCTATGTGGAGGGGAGCATTTTTTTTATTTCTTTCCAGTTGGAGTATGTGAAATAGTAGGGAAAAGTCTTGTCTAGTGAAGACCTCAAAATAATTTCTATAGCAGGGCAATGTGATGTCAGACAGACAGTATGTGGCTGGGTGGGAAGTGCAGACAGTGGGGGCATGAGTGCCTGACACAGGGGAAAACCATCAGTCCAAGGCTTTGGGAGGAACTGGAGCAAAGTCACCAGCGCAGATGCCAGAGCAAGGAAGTGTAACTGTACATTTAATAGCTTTGGATGTTTGCTTTTATGTGACAGTTGCTGCTCAAGCAAACAGATTGGAGAATTCCAGACTTGCATGGATTTCAGGGATTTTATTTATATGTGTTCAGCACAGGACATGAGTGGGATGGGAACACAGGGGTTGTTTCAGCCAGAGAAGGGCGCCGTACCCTGCTCCTCCCTGCCCCTATGCTCCCCACCCTGTGCACCTTGGCTTTATGCGCTGAGCCTTCCCCCATCACTCCTGTCTCTGCCCTGCAGTCACTGTCCCTCCAAACCCACCTCATTCACCTGCTTCCCCTGCTCCCAGCATCATCCCACACTCCCTGGAGCATCCTCTGTCCTATTCTTCTGCTCCCTGATGTGTTAACCTGCTCCTGCAGAAGCCCTGCCCTGTGCTGAAAGCCCCATCTAGAAGTCAAACAACCATGCCCCGAGTGCTGGCCCTGCCCGGCCTCCCCTGCCCAGCTTGGGGTGCAGCTGAAACGGTCCTGTGAGAACTGCAAGGCAGAGGCACGTTTTCACAGTTTATTCTCCAAAAGGAGAGCCTGCAAGGGGTGAGGGGCAGACTGCTTGCAGTGAAGGTGTTAACAAATAGCAGGTGATTAAACATGACAAGCAGTGACATTTCTGTGTGGGGTTCTCAGTACCAGCAATGCCAAGAATGAAGCTATAAACCCTGACATTTTGTGTTATGCACTGAGGTTTTTAATAGACATCTTTCTCTCTCTCACCCCTGTTTATTTCTTTTATTCCTCTGTTCTCTTCTGTCCTATTCTCCCTTTCCTCTCCCTTCCTGATCCTCACCCTAGCTCTGCCCCATCCCAAGTGCCCCCATCTCCTCTTCCCATCCCTCCCTCCCTGCTCTTGTCTTTGCTGTCTTGCTACACCAGACTCATTTGTTCGATGGCCTTCACTTTAGCTTTTGTTTCTCTCTTCCTCCCTATTTTCTTGTTACACTTTTCCAAGATTTTTTGCTTTTCATGGCGTCATTCACCCTTCCTTACTCTTCTCTTCCTCCCCTTAACTCTGGTCTCTGCCATATGCACATGCTTGCAGTCTCTCACACATATGCACTCCCACACTTTATTGCACACACACCGCCACTTCCCGCACACTTCCCTGCTCCCCCCCATGCTCCCACTCTCTCCTGCTCTGTCTCTCACATACGCTCACACTTGCTCTTTTCTTTCTGTGCTTCCCCTCTCCTACTCTTCTTTGTCTTTGTTACTCCCTTCTGCTGTCATCCTTGCTCTGTCTGTTCTTTTCCACTCTCTCCCCTTCTCCCTCCCTTTCCTTTCTCTTTTTGGGGTCTGATGTAATACTCTAACCATGGGCAGCCAGGCCAGTTGCTTGTCAGGGAGCAGGTGTCCCACCCTTGAGTGATGTTTTTGTTAATAACATTTTTGCCCTGACTCAGAAGCCATCATTTTGGAGATTGGTTGGTGGGGTTTTTTTAAGGACAGGAGCTGAGGAGGCTGAGCTTTTGGGAACAGTTGCTGGGTTTGTACTAAAAGGACTGCAACAGNCCCCCCCCACCACCCAGAGGGCATTTGGAGGTGACACCCAATGCACCATCCCCCTTGCAGCCAGCTCTAATTGGAGCTGATGAGCTGCCACTGGCTCTTGGCTTTGGAAATGGGGCACTTCTGCTGCTGGAGTTGAGCCCTACCCAGCCCTCTCTATTAGAAAAAACCTTTCCTCCTCTGCTGCCTTCTCCTGGTGGGGTTATGGGCACAAAATCAGCAAAATGCCTGAGTGACCAGAGCAGTCAAACACAGGGCTCTCCTCCAGCAGGTCACCTGGTCTCCAGGGCTCAGTAGTTATGGCCCAGCTACATGACCTGAACATAACAAAGGGGTCTCCAGACACAGAAGGATAAAAGGGGTCAGTGGCGGTCATCAGCTCCCCAGTCTGTGATCTGCCTGGCTCACTGTGTCTTACCAGGCTGTGATCCATTTCATGCAGAGGCCGGGTGGCAGGGTGTGATTCTTCCCACTAGGCAGGATGGAAATGGTGTGGGCAAAGCCTGTCCTCTCTGCTGAATCAGCCATGCTATTGCCACCAAGGCCAAGACCTTCCCATCCGGCTAGCCCCGATGACAGCCACACTGCAAAAGTTGTTGCAAAGTGCTTCCTGGGGACTTGAGGCATTTCCAGAGGCTCTTTGAGTGGCACAGCAATTCCTTCTCACAGAGCTGTGGAAGAGAGTCTCTGCCTTTCTCCAGGTCCCTGGGGAGACTGTAGGGAGCTCCTGGGGAATTACCAGGCACAAGCTCTGTGCTGTGCATCGGGGATATACCGGCCTATTGCTATAGCTGACACCTCTGCACTGAGAGTACCCAGGGAAGGCGAGAGGCTCTCCTGGGTGGACAGCGAGGACAAAGGCTGGGGCAGCTCCCGTGGGCAGGAAGTCGCCAGGGTAAAGGGCTCAATGGAGAGTGAATTCAAACTAAATGCACCTTCAGTCCCAGTATTTCCTCTATCTTGACTCTGCACTCATTTTAAAAATCAAAATACTTCCCCATAAAGACCCACCTTCCCATAAAAAGGCCTCTCCCTCCCTGTCTGCCCAGGTCTTATTGATCAAGCACCACAGACGGTGGCTGCAGCTTCAGTTGCCAAGTAGGGCAGATCAATAGAGATTCAGGATGGGATTTTTGGCAGCTGAGACATATATTTGTTCCTCCTTCCATCCCACTATCCCTCTGGGAAATGTCACAGTGAAAGCAGGTGGAGCAAAGCTCCGTCCTCCTGCTTGCCTCTCACCTTGTCTTTCTCTATCCTCCGTGCTGCAGCCCTGGGACCAGAGACCTCTGTGTGAGCGTCTCTGAGGCTGCAGAGAATGTGGGGCATGTATGGAGACAGAGTAGTCCCACTCTGTGCTGGCTCCACTGGCCCCTCTCTGCCACTTGTCTTTTGCAATGGCCAAGTACACCCTTTTGTGTACTGGGGCAATCCCATAGGTCATTACAGGCTCCCCAAGAGCAGTATTTGGCCTTTCTTGTTTGCACAGTCTCTTTATTTAACAAGTGTTTCTTCCCTGCCTGGATCCAAAGTAACTCCCCTCTGCCCTTCTGTGCTGTGGCCAGCAGTTGTAGTCATCTTTCCAGAGATGGGGAGAGCAAGGCACGGTGATGGGAAGTGACTTCCTGAACGCCAGAGGAACTTGGTGCTGGAGTTGGGGTTAGAGGCCCTGTTTCTGGTTGTCCTTTGGCAGCACTGAGCCTCTTGGCCATGGGCTTGGGACAGTACTTCCCCATCTGGAGCCTCCCCCAGGGTGCCCCATCCATGTGGGACCAAAAGCTGTGGGCTGGTCTCCAGCATGAGCCAGGGGAACCAGACGCAGAGGGGAGCACTGGGGAGGAGAGGAATGCTGTACAGACTTCTCTTGCTTCATCCTGTCTGAAGAGCAGTTAGCTCCGCCATAAGATGTTCTTAACCCTTGCCAGTGCTCCTGGCTGCCCAGCCTCTGGCAGGTGCCGAGCGCCGCACACAGAGAAGTTAATGAAATGAGTATTTTGGGGAGGGGAGGAGGGAGGCTCTGTACTGCACCCTGGGGTCCTGGGTTTATTAATGGTGACCTGCCATTAAAGACTAAAGTGCTAACCTGGTCATATTTAGCAGCTTTCAGTGGTATCCCAGTGGTCTCTGCCTGCAATATGAACAACTTCTTTCCCCCTCAGCTCCTGTTCGGCAGGAGCTGACTCCAGAGTTTCTCTGCTACAATGAGTCTGGTGGGCAGCACTAAGAAGACTCTGTGCTTCCAGACAGATTTCCACCTCCTCCTGCTGCTCCAAGCAGCCTCTCCCTCTTCCTACCAGGTCTTGCCAGGCAGCACTTGGAAAAGAGGACCAAGTCCTGGCGTCCTCATGATCTCCTTTATACAGACAGAGCCTGGGGGGTCACTAGGAGAGGGAGAGGTACCAGCATGAAGCTCAGAGGGTTTGGCCATGAAGGAGAGGCATACTCAGGTTCTGCAAAGCACTTCTACAGAGCTCTCTGAGAAGGCACTGGAAAATTATCCCTCTGAGGTGGCAGGCTGAGAAACGAGGCAGCAGCTCTGCCAGACCTGATTAAAACAGGACTCGAGGCTAACAGCTCCAGGTCAGAGCAGGAGGGCAGCTCCTACTGCTGCTGTCCCTCTTCCTCCAGTCTAAGGGGGACATAGAAAACCCAAGCATGAGGGGATGTCTCCTAGGGGATATCAGCAGTTGGATATTGCAGTGACAGGCACTTTAGAAAGATGCTGGGAGCTGCTGCTGGTCCAGGCAGGGATCAGTGTTAGCAGAAGGAAAAAAAAGCCCCAGAGTTTCCTTGAAGCTAATTCTGCTCTTGATGCTTCCCCAGAAGCAAGATCCTGCTGTTCTCCATGTGCCAACTGAGATTATTGCTTTCCCTGATCACTTCTTCCTGGATTAAAAACTCAGCACAGAGTATTTTGCCATGTGTTATTCCAGGATACCCACTAGAAGCTCGACGTGATGCAGACTCTGGCAGAGATACTAGGGAATCATAAGACATCTCTAGGTCAGGCTGCTCCAGCTGCTCGGATCAGGAGGTGGGGATGCACCTGCTGCCTCACACTTCTGTTTGGCCTGAGGTGAGGGCATGAAGAGCGAGGCTATAGGGGTTTTCCTCTCTCCAGAGAGTCTTGTAAGCCACAGATCCCATGTCCTCACAGCCCTGCCCTTCATGTGGGCATGTTTGTCAATGTGGGCTGCAGGCCATTCCCCAGCAGAGCCAGGGAGGGCAGGGGCCTTGTTCCAGCACAAAGCTCCAGCCCTCATAGCCTCCCAGCAGGACGAGTGCCGGTTTGGCAGCCAGGCTGGGGGCAATCCTCGCTCTCTCCTTTGGCTCTGTGCCCCAGCTGATCTGCAGCCAGGTTTTGCTGTAATCCCTTCATCCTGTTGCAGGTCCTTAATCAGCTGGAGCCAGCCTGGAAAAAAAGAAAAAAAACACAACAGAAAAACAACAAAAACCCAAACCCCAAACTGTTGTGGTTAAAGTTCCCCGCTGCCAAGTGGTGGGGAGGGGTGGGCAGAGGCCTTCCCAGGCAGCTGGTGGGAGACTGAAAGGGCTGGTAGAGATTACAGTCTCCTTGGTGGGGATAGAAGCAGAGAAAAGGGTGTGTGTTTCTGCTGGGAGTCTCTGCAGGACCTGTTCATGCTCTTCCCCTGCAGAGTGGATGGGTCTGGGTTTGAGTCACTGGTTCCTCCTGTTCTCCCACTGCCAGCTCAGCTGTGGATGCTGCCCCTTCAGCCCTCACTGGGCAGGCTTGGAAACTCTCTGGGTTGTTGAGTTGTTTTTTTTCCCATTTAATGCATAGAATAACACTGATGGGTCTGAACAGCTCCAGCCAGGCGACGAGGGGAAAGAATAACAAGCTCCTGAATGTCAGGCAAAATTATGGGCCATTGCTATTTAGGGTGAGTCTGGTGGATTTAAGGCCTCTCTGTTCTATTGTCCCAGCTGCTCTGAGCATTGGAGCAGGCGAGACACAAGTCGGGAATTTTATTGCAGAGCATGTTCAGGGGAAGACTGGTTCTGAGCATTTCCGGAGTGGAACAGCAGCAGTGGGGGAGAGGAGACCATTTCTGTTGGGAAGTTGGCGAGATGGGATACTGGAGACTGGAAGTCCTGGAGAGGTGGTCATCCAGCAGAGAATAGAGCCCCTTTGCATCCTGGTTTCTGTCAGGATTCAGCTCCAGATGTTCATCACACTCCCCAAGTCCATGTAGGGTTGCCCTCCACCCATCAGACCTGGGCTGACTATCCAGCTGCTGGGGCCTTTGGTAGACCTTGCTGGTCCCCCCTGCAATCTCAAGTGCACATGGCTCCTTGTCTTCTCTTGTGGTGTATTCAGGAATGAAGTTGATAGGAAAAACAGTGCCTACACGTGTGTGTTGAATGGGGATTAGGGGTTTTGGTGTCATCTCTTGGATTGCTTTTGGCTGGTGCCGGTAATATAACCAGGGCTGGCACTGCATTTGCATTGGCAGGTGTTAGGGGGAAGGGCCCAGCAGAAAAGCATAGAAGGACACAGAAGGGATGAAGAAGGTGTTATACAGTGTGATAGAAGTGGGTTGTCCATGGGAAAGTGAAGTTTGCACAAGTCCTGAACAGGGTGTACCCTAAGCTTCCAGATTTTGGCAAATACATTCTGTCCCACGCCAGGGTGGAGAGGAGTGGCTGAAAGCAAGAAAGACGTTCATGCCTGGCTGTCTGCACAGGCGTGAGGCTCAGCAGGGTGAATTCTTTGCTTCTTTGGGGCTCTTTCTATTTGACCGGATTAAAAAGCCTATTTGAGTTTCTTAAACCATTTAATCTAAAATCCCCAGGTAGATGCGCCATTGGATTCAGTTTTAAGCCTATAAACAAAATAGGTCTGCGTTTTTCTCATCTTCATTTTGTTCTAAAGAAGAAGTGTTTGACCTGTCCTGCCTGGAGCTGGGGGAAGGTTGGGCTTCTGGTATGTATAAATCCCCATGAGCTTTCTGAAGGGTGGGGAAGTGCAGAGACTGAGGTGCTAGTGTGACCTTCCTGCAGCTCCAGACGGGGTGTGCATGTGGCCTGGGCAGGTGGCAGGAGGAGAGTGCAGGGGCCAAGCTCCACTGGCTGGTCCCCAGGGCACAGTACATACACAGAGTACTGAGTGTAGGTAAAATTTCACTAGAACCATTGCTCCGAAATTAGGTTGGGGACGTGGAAAAAGAGAAGACCTTAGGAAATGGGAGAAAATGGGAGGAAAGCATGGAATGGTCTGGATAATTCCAGTTCCTGTAGTCCTTTGAGAGGAGCTGGTTCTCCTCTGCTCCCAGAGTGTCCAGCTCCTTCCAGGGGTTCCTCCTGCATCCATCTTCTCCACCCACTCAGGGTTCTTGTCTCCTCTACAGTGTTGTGTGGCTTATTGCTGCCACTCCCTGCAGTTCAGAGGAGGTTCCATTGTCCCCAAAATGGGACAGTTCAGGACTTTTTCACAGGAGACAGGTGCTACTGATGCCTACAGCAGCTGCAGGGATGTCACAGGTCTGTGGCCCACAGTGCCAGATGCCTGAAGAAAGGTACCAAACCCACAGCAGGCAGATGTAAGATGATCTGCCCCTGTGTCCCCTCAATGTCTTTTCCATGTGTCCACACAGACCACTTCCAGTCAGTGATGCCTGCACACCCGTGTGGGGTGACAGTGGCAGTGCTCAAACCAATCATAGTGGGAGCAGCGTCCCTTCCAAATCCCATGCCCAGTCCTGGGAGCATAGCAGAGGGGCTGGGCCATCCAGCTTCCTCATGCAGCCTTGGAAAAGCTCACTGCAGCACAGCCGTGGAAGGGCCGGGAGGGCAGGCTGTCTTCACCTTGTGTGGTCTTTGCTGTGGGCAGTGAGGACTCCAGTGTCCAGGGCTCTCAAGGAGATGCTTTATGTAAGGGGAAGGTTAGAACAAGACTGTATTGTCCCCCACTTCCTTCTCCCAAAGAACTGAAGACAGACAGAAGGACGGGCATCTGTCCGATGGCAACTTGAATAGGAGGGAGCCCTGTTGGCTTTTCGAGGGAGCCTCTTTCTATATGGAAATGAAGAATTTAGGCTAATGGAGCTCAACCATCTCTAATTTTGCGATGGCAGGAGGATTTTGATTGAAAGTAATTAAGCAAGCTAGCTGTAAAATTAATTAAAGCAAAAGGGGGGGATTTTTTTATTGGATTGGATAGCGATATAGCGGCTGTCAAACGGGGGACGGATGGGGGTGACCTGAATTCTCTGCCCTCCCTCCTCCCACTCGGGACGTTTATGTCACTTTAATCTCCTTACAGCGGCTGGTGTGCATTTGTTTGAAATAATCAAGGAAATATGGTCAGAAATTGTCAGCTTTCAGATCTAATTTACCTGACAGCCCTGCGCAGACCAGTAAGCCTCTGTGTGTGTGCGTGTGTGTGTGGTGCATGTGACTGTGTGGTCATGGAGGACTCCTTGTCTCCCCTCTCCCCTGTTTTTGTTCATTCTGTCTTCTCTTGATTCCTAGCAAAAATACTTCTGACATATCTGGGGCCACCCAGCACCTTGCAGGAAAAAGAAATAAGTTTGACAATTTTCCTGTGGTCCCTTCTCCACCCCCACCTTCCCATCACTGCCTCCTCCTAACCTGCTGCCTCCTCCTTGCACCATAACCAGCTTTAGGGTTTAGGTAATATAGGATTAGGGGAGGTGACTGTAATTCTTTATTCCAGATGGCTGGCAACTGCTAAACCCACTGCCACAAGCACCAAGTTATAAAAATACTTAAATTAGGCCCTTTGTTTCAGCCCATGTCCCTGCCAAGCAGCTCTCCTGGTGTCCTGCCGGGAGCTCAGCTTGCACAGAACAGGTGGGGGACTTTGAGTCCAGACTTTAATGATGCTGGGGAGAGGCTTCTCCGGACTCACACCTACCTGGATTCCCTTGCTCAGCTCCATCTGCTTCTTTTTGCCTTTAGCTCTTAAAGAGAGATCTGCCATATGAAGGAGCTGGGCATGAGTTGGTGTATGTGTGCACTTACTTAGCAGGTGAACATCCCAGTCCAGGGTCATACAAAGGCTGCAGTTCCTACGTATATGACTTGGGGGGGGGG
>VZTX01002753.1:15341-43009 GCA_013400915.1 Pardalotus punctatus | reverse complement strand
GAGGGTGCCGAGGCTGCAGGGGTGTTGTGTCTGTGTCACCTCTGCTGCCTCCTGAATCCTGATGTTCTTCTGAGTATGAGGTTCCACCTCAAGACAGAGCTACACCTTCAGCTGCTGAGGGCTTTTGGAGTTGTAATGCTGAAATAATTACGTTCTATGAATAATACATTTAGTAATTGTTAAGGTAATTGCAACACTTTTTATATAGGTAATAAATAGACTCAATAAAGCTAGTTCAAAGGAATTAATTCCACCTGAAGCAGCCCAACGACTTCCTCATTTTAACATTACAAAACAAGCTAATTAGAGAATAAGGGATTTTGAGAGTTGTCCCAAAATTTCCCCCTCCCTCACCCACACCCCTCGCTCCAGTCCTGTCTGAATTCCATGTTTTGCAGCACCTCACTGCTCCTCTGTGAGTCAGGGACTGCCATGGAAAACCTCCCTGTGCCAAAACCAGCGACGTGACTCTTGGCTGAGAGAGGAAACAGGCGGAGGTTGTGCCTTGTCAGGGATTTTACTTTTCCTGTGCACACTTCATTCTAAATTCTCTGCGACTCCAGTGTTAAAAGCACACAGCTTAGAAAAGTCCACATTAAAAAAGACATTTTGCAAATGTTAGAGTATGTTTTGTAAATAGAGAGTCTGTCCTACTGTGTTTTACAGACATTTGAATGACTAGAGCTTTTAGTGCTATTTTAAGGTCTTTTATAGCCAGCTGTGTGTTTTGCGAGGTGAGATTTAAAGTTCATATTTTTTTAATGATTTAAATTTCTGCTTCAGAGTGAGTTGAGTCAAGTTAGGTCAGTGGGGAAGAGAGAGGGGGAAGGGCCAAAATATTTTATTTAAAGGATTCTAAAATGGCACGTCATGTCCTTGTTAAATTAGGGCTGTTTGTGTGTCTTTGTAAAGCCATGTTATTCTGCAAGGCGTCCATTTTAATTGCAGGCTTAAAAGCACTAAATACTCAAATGCAGTTTGTGGAAACGTTCCATAGTCAGTGGCTGTGTATTGATGTTGTCACAAACACATGAGTAAGCAAAGATGGAGGGTTTATATTAGATTTTCCTTTTAAGAGTAGCAAAACACTCAGCAAAGAGCAGAACCATGGAACTGGATGATGGACAGGTTTTTCACTGAGAATAAAAGAGGGCTGCACAATTCCAGCACCATGGTCACCCCTGTGAATGGCTTTTCCACAGAAGTAGTGTGGTCACCTTTATTATTTACCTTTGATTTCGGCTTCAAGCTTGATTTCCTGCTCTGTTTATGTGTGTGAATGTAATGTGTGCCAGGGACAGACAAGCACTTAAATTTGACTTCTTCATTTTGTTGTGTGGCAGAAAACAGAACCAGATATTTGCTTTTCACTGTAGCCAAAGATGAGTGTCCCTGCGCTGCTCAAAATTCACAGTATAAAATGCTGTTGCAGCTTTGTACCATTTGCTTGGTTTAAAATGATATTTTTAAATACGCCTGGTATTAAGTTTCATGAACAAGTAAGTGCTTTCAAGAAAAAGAAAAAAATAATAATAACTTCAGTGAACGAGAGGTGTGCTCTTTACAGATGCTTTCAATTCCAGGTGCCAGGTTGTGCCTCTGCTCTTACTGGAGTTGTTTTTGCTGAGTTGAAAGCAGAACGATTAAACAAGAAGGAGGGGGGCAGCTGCATTCCTCTGAGGAAAGCAAAGCTGAAATGTGAGCTGCTGTGAGGTGTGGGACTGTCAGCCCCAGCAGGTATTGACAGGTACTCGTAGAGACACCCACAGTCCTTCCAGCCCCTGCCCGCGGCTCACGGCAAAGAAATGAACCTTTTTAGTGTCCTGGGAGAAGCAGAAGAGTCACAATTACTGCTTTTTTGCCAGAGAACCTAACTTCCTAAAATACTGAACAAAAATCTCAGCTGGGATGGTGCCTAAGCAGAAAAAATTCCAGCACTGGATTTGTATCTTGCATTTAAATACATGCATTCTGTTTTTCTGAAGATCTTTGTACAAGTGTATTGAAATAGGGAGGTGAAGTCCTCCCTTACCACCCTGCCCAGAGTTTTGTCTTCCCATTGTTTTGGGCTCATCTGGGGCCTGATTCCTTCCCTGAGCTATCACTGCTTCCCTGGTTCCTGCGGAAATTCGGTCTCGAGTTCAAAATTCCTTCTCTGTCACGTGAGGTCGTGTCAGCTCCACCTACCCCATCCCCAAAATTCCTGTTACAAATGATGTTGCCCATTTTTCCAGTAGTAATTGGGGAAGTGCCTGATTTTGTGTTCTCCCTGTTAAGGTTTAGAAGCCACACACAGGTTGAAAAATGTGGGAACTGTCTGAACCTTTATTTTATCTGGTTTAGCAGATAGCTCTGTTTCTTCAGTTTAGGGAAACTAGTATGAAATATGAAGCTTGTTTTTATTTATTAGTGATGCCATTAATTCTGTCATAATAATGCAGTTTTTAAATGATAGATACACGCCGGGCTTTATCAACTGAAATCAATTCTGTTGATTTGATGGCACTGGAGGGAGCTACAGACCGTGAGGACAAGGTTCATAAAAGTACTTGGTTGAAACTCAATGAAAGGATATCCCGTTAGGGTCACCTGTTTTAATTGCTCAGAGCAGCCTACAGTAGGGGACTTACACCTATAACATGCATACGTTGTTGCCATATTAAAAATGGCATCTGGGATTGAAGGAAGCGTTCGTGTCCTGATTTGAAATCCGATATGGGGAACTTCAAACAAATTCGTACTCAAATTTCATTTAAAATTCTTCATTCAGAATTGGACTTTGCTTAAACAGACTTCTTAGTCTAAGTTAGAGGCGAATATTCTTAAACCTGTCTTAGAAGATCCCTGTTGCACCTAACTGATTTAAATTAGATTAGATAGTGAAAAATTATTCAATTTCAAGTTTCTCTCCAAGTTCAGGCCCCACAGAGCACAGTTGTCACTAGTCCAGCTTGTTGGTTTTTAGATAGTAAAGACCATGGAAACAATTTGTTATTTTCTTACAGTTAAGTGTGAGATTTCAGCTTTTAATTCCTTGTGTAAAATTAGAATTTGTAGTCTTTAGTGTGCAGAGCTTTTGGTGAAATAACTGGAAAAGATACCACACTTGATGGAGGACATAGATTCTTTAAGATGTAGTCGTTGAGAGTCACAGGAGGTCGAAACCATTTCCAACATCAGGAAGGACAGAAATGGGGATAAGTAAAAATGAAGGCAGGCAAGTGAAATTTCTTTAAAGTGTAGAAAAGATAAAATATCCCATATCTAAAGCAATAGCTTTGATAGTGTCTTGCAAGAAACAGGTTCATAAATTAGGTCCATGTTCCTGGTGTGTGCGGCCCTCCAAAATTCACAAGAAATGCTGGAGGAGCAGCGAGCAGAGTGAGGAATTCTGTTACATGAGCATTTAATTGCTTCGCCTTTTCCCATGCTTTTTGTCTCCTTCTGCAGCCTTGTTAAAAGACGGAAAAAAAGTTAATGGGGATTGCGCCATGTTCCTCCCCACTCCCTGAGCCCGCGTTCCACGCCGGGCTTGCCCCGGGATCGGCTCGTGGTGTGGTGATCTCATCCATCCCGTTACCTGCCATGGCTGTTCCCAGCCTTGGCCCTGCAGCCGCTGAAGTCACCTGGGCTGGGGTGCGGGGCTGCTCCCACGGTGTGTGACATCCCCAGGCGTGTCCGACCGCGAGCCCGGGGCACGGGGAGCGCTGTGGGATGGTGGCTCTGCTTTGGTGGTGGGGGTGGGATGTGGGAACAGCTGGAGCAGCTGCACCCAGGGCTGGGCTTGGGGTCCTGTTGGTTCTCCGGGGGAGGATGCTCAGGGCAGTTCTGTGAGAGACTGGGAATGGGGTGTGGGCACAGGATGCAGGGTTTGGGGTCAGCGGTGCCCCTGGTGTGATCCATAAGGATCATCCTGTCAAGGTGAGGAATTACGGCAGAGGGGAGCTGGGGATGCTATGGAAGCTCTTCCAAGGAAGGACTGGAATATTGGCTGGGTTTGGTTACCTCCTGTAGCCCTCTGCCCCTCATCTTCCTCCCAGACAAAATGAGAAAATGTGTCCCTTATGTGGGTCAGAAAGGGCTATCTTCTTGTAATGTATGATATGCTTTTTAAGGAAGGAAAAAAAAATATATATAGTTCTTTTTTGTATTATTTAAATCAAAACTTGCTGTTGGTGGTAGGCTCTTAGACTAATATGGAGTATCTTTATAAAAACCAATAGATCCTGCACTGCATGTTTTAAAGTACATTATCCAAAATCCTTCTGTGCGAGCTGCTGTTCCTGAGGCGTACATTGTTCAGATGGCAGGGGAGCAAACTGGATGTGGTGAAAAGCAGGGGGGCGGGGAGGGGAGGGAAGTTTACATACAGCTTTAAGCCTGGGTGGAAGTAACTCTACAATTTTTAGCAATGAAAATATCCATGTAGGGACCTAAAGGAATCCTGTGGGCTGATGGTGCAGTTTGCCTGGAGCGCGTGCACGGTGCCTTTCTGGCAGACAGAAGATATTTTACTGTGGCTTAATGCTTATTATAGTTGCAGTTTTTTGATCACCGTCTGTAGTCTCTATTGGTTTTTGATAGAGCAACTAGGATTTTATATTTTGGGAGTGGTGTTCTCTGCGTTATATCACGCTGACTTACTACTTCCAGTGTCTGTGAAATATCAAAGTCTCACAACTTCAGTCTGGTTCCTGAGCTGCTGCTTTCCTGTGCTGGAGAAAATATTGAATCTCCTGATTATACAAATGGCTTCTGTTGGGTAATATTGACAAATACACTGAATAACATTTTTGACATAACATTCTGTTCCCACACAGTTAATTTGGATGTAATTGAATGGGTTGATCAAGAGTCTGTGCTAAAAATACGACATTTTCTCACCCACTAAGTGGAAGAAAATGCTTGCTCCAGAGGCAGCTCGGTGGCACGGAGCTGTTGGGAAATGGGATGGGATGTGCTGTGCCCGTGCTTTCTGTCCCCTGCCGAGGCTCCAAGGGGATGATGCTGAGAGCAGCCCTGGCACAAGGATTTGGGAACCAAATTCCATCCTGCCCCAGGCTGCTGGAGGCACGGAGCAGCCCGAGGCTGATTTTAGCTGGAGCAGGGCACTCCAGCCCGGCCAGGATCCCGGCCAGGATGCCTGTCAGACCCGCAGGAGCACGGGCTGCACTTGAGCCACAAACGTGCAGAAATAGTCGAGGGGGGGAAGTTTTGAAGATCTCTTTTCTTTCCTTCTGTTTTTCCTTATTTTAATGGTCTCCTGGGCAAAAGGCTGCATTGTTACAGTTTCAAAAGAGGGGTGGGGAAAAGAAAGAAAAACAGACCTTAGAGAAAGGCTGGCTGTTTAGTATGCAATAAAGTGACTTTTATACCTCTCCCAATCTCCTATCAAATAAATCTCGTGCTAACAAGCAATCAAACCCGTTTCCCTGCCCTGCTCCGCGCAGCCCGAGCCACATTGTACCTTTCCAGCCTTTGAAACTGCCTGTGCCTATTTTTATTTGTCAGGCCGGGGCTGGGCTGGCCCCATTCCAGATGTGTCTCACAAGATTTGGTGCTGATGAGCTATTTATAGCCCTGTGGTTCCATTGTCATGGCAACCGTGCTAGAGGCCAAGGCGGCTGGGAGCTATTTCTGGACTTGTGCTGTAATGTAAAACTGATTGGGAAAGTTAGTGCATCCTCTAAGCCAGACTAACTTTAGACAGGCGGGGGGGGGGAAGAGAAGAGACAACTACAACCTCTTGAAATAGATTTTTCTCTTTCTCCCACCTTTTCCCCATTTCCCTTTTGGAGCGCCGGCAGTTTTTGAAGGGCTGGTTTGCCTTCTGCTGGGTTTGTGTGAAATTCATTCATGCCTGCCGGCGGATTACGCTGCTTTAATGAGGCACTTTGGGAAGCCGGGTGTGTAACCAGCCTCGTTTTTAGGGCAAGGTTTGAACTTCGTGGAGACAACAAAAGTAAAGGGGGCTTTGCTGGCACATCCTTGTTTTTTGCAATAGTTGCAGTTCTTTGTACCCCATAGTTTTAATACTCTATTTTTTGTGTGTGCTTCATGTTCTCCACGCCATATAAGGAACTGTAACCTTGATTACCACAAGATGATTCCAAATATATGGAGTCATACTTTTCAGCTTTCTCATTATTTGCTTCAAAATTAGACCCATGGTGCCCCTCCGCCTCCAAGTGGCTGGAATGCTCGAGCTTCTTCTGGAATTACAGCTGGGGCCGCTCTCAAAATGACTTTTCTGGGATATGTACGCATTAATACCATCTATAATTAAATTCTGAGCTTTCGACTATTTGTAAATCTTTCTGTGTGACTTACTGCTTTGATAAGGAAATCATAGTAACCCTGTGACTTGAAATTGGAAATCAAAAAGTGTTTGCAGCTTCTTGGGAAAGTTTTCTGGAGAGTCGACTTTTGGTTTAATTCTGTTCATGTCTTAACACTACATTTTGAGGTTCATTTCCAATATAAATCTGCTTTTCAATGGGATCCTTATGTCTGAGGACTGACATGAAGAATGTTGTTACAGGAACATTGTGTATGAGATGTTTTTATTTGCAATATAGTGTTCTGCTAATAACACCAAAAATGCTTGGTACAGTACTGTCTCTATAAAGATTCTTTCTTCTTCATAATTGTGAAGTTGTTAAAATAATTGCAAATGTTTTAGAATTTATTTTCTCTCTTCTTACCTAGTTTTGTTTAGGCAGAAAAAAGAGCTGTGCCTTTCTGAGCATTTTTAATCGTCCAGTAACATTTGTGGCACATCTTCAGCGACCACCTCAGCAGTAAAAGCTCCCCCTTTGCAAATAATAGAAAATATGAGTATATCTGTAAAAAACAAACAGAAATCTACTGATGTCCCAACTTTGATTTTTAACTTACATTTGAGGAAAAACCTGACAAGTTTGGTTTCACGTGCTGACCATGTTTACAGGACACCATGAAGAGTAGCAGATTGAATGCTCGCTTGTTTTATTTGCATCATTCCTGTAGCTTTGCCTGCTGTTCTGCTCCTCTTGCCAAATAAATGAGCCGAAATCTTTATCCCAAGTTTAAGGAATAGGATTCCCCCTTCTCCCCAGTCCTGTTTGCTCCCAGGAGCAGCAGAAAGGGACAGAATTGAGGTACAGTCAATTTGTTCGCACACAAATACACTTTTAAAAAAGAGTTTTCTGTCTCTGTACTCATCCTGAGTCTCTGGCTCAGCATAGACAGTGTAGCTGAAGAAAGAATTTATCAAATAGTTAACTGCAGAGCTTTTCAAAAGCTTTGCTGAATAACATAAAGGATTATGGCAAGGACTAAAAAGGCAGGTAAGCAGAAGTAAAAAGCATGGTCTGTTCTGAAAAATAAAAAATGCGCTCTTGTTTATAATAAACACTGTTATTAATGTTGAGTTAAATTTCAGCTTAAAACTACTTGAAGTAGTACTTTGTGGTCCTGATAAGGTGCAGATAAATAAATAAAAATCTGCTGGGCATTTGCACAGTTTGGTCTTTAGGGTGATCAGTAAAAAAATACTAATTTCTTTCTGGACATAGAAACTTGGATTGGAAAGACTGTTTCAGAGGTGATCAGGGTAAATGCCAGTGTAATTCTTAGTAAAATCTTGATAATTCTTAGTAATATTCTGGTGGGTTCTTAGTAATATCTTGGTAGAAACACATGACGCAGTGGAAATGAAAATTCATTTCCACTGACTCAAAGGACTGGGGGCAATTCACGACTCGGTGTCCTCCTTTAAAGCAGGGTTCATGCCAGCTGTGCCTTTTGGGGTGCCATGGTGGAGGCAGGAAATGCAGCCTCAGTGAAGGCAGGCAGGAGCTGGAAGTCTGATCTGCTGTGTATAAAATAAAACACCTCGAGGCCTTCAGAGGCAAGGAACTTCACAAATACAGAGTTCGAGTGCTGCTGTTGAGGGTTAGAAGTTATAAACAAGTGTTGTCTTCAGTTGGGATTGAAATCTTGCCTTTGTGAAGTATTTTACTGACACTGAAGATGAGATCTCAGTTTTAGGAGAGACATTTTATATGCAAATTCAAGTTATGACTTGACCAGAAAAAAAAACCTGATGGAAATGAAAGCTCTTCAAATATAGGTGTGTTGTCAGTTTGAAGACACCAGTGTTGTTCTAGGCTGAAAGCAAAAACTCTTCTTCACAAATCAGGGGGGGATAAAAAAAATCTTTTCTGCCAACCATTTTGTCAGATCACAGAGAGAAACATTTCAGTCGCTGTTTATTGAGAAGACTGTGAGGAAATGCTCAAGGAAAGGCAGCCTGAGAAGCTGTGCTGGTTCGGAGCTGGGAGGTTTCGTGTGTTGCACACCTTTCCAGCAGGGAAAACAAGCTGCAGCTCTTTGTCTGGCAGCACCACTGTTCATTCAGGAAATTCCCCCCACACAGGGATAAAGCAACTCTCTGTGGATGAAAGAGCTCCAGAATAAATCGGGTACTGGCATATATCTCGATCTGAAAATTGGGACATGGTTTTGACATAATGGGTTTTAGTTACGATTCAGAAAGAATTGGGGATACATTTATGGTTTAATTACTTTGAGCTGCCGGAGCTAAGGAAAGCCTCAGTGTACTTTTCTCTGTGAATCTGCCTCCTGAGTTCACCCTTAAAATTAAAGATACTTTATTTGTCACAAAGATCTGCTTGAAACACTTCACGTGTGGTTTTCCTTCCTTAAGCTAAAAAAGGGACACAAAAATACAGCACAATTTTTTATTTCAGATTGTTTTAATTTTTTGTTAATCCTTTTCATTTTAATCTCTCAGAGACACAACTGCTGCTGTCCTAGAGATGCTTCCTCTCAGTGTTGCTGACTACAAATAACCTGAAGTTGTTGGTTTTTTTTGTTTTGTTTTTTTGTTAACACATGTTAGAGCAGTATCAGTGTTTTATAACACAGGGGAAAGAGCCTCTTACTAAGTGACAGAATTTTGCAGAGCAGTAGCTGATCCTGTTATTTAGTCATGTCCAGAATGTGGCCCAAAGTGAGAATTGGCAGCAATGCTGAATGAATTATTTGCTTTCTGGAAAATAGCTCTTCCATATAATCTCTGGGAAAACTTTACAGAAGAAAAAAACTGACTTTGTAACTTGGTTCAAGGCTTGCTTGCAGTATAAAATTTGGTTTTGTGGTTTGACAGTTTTATGTGAATTATTTCACCAAGGTCACTTCTGTTTCTCCCTGTAAGTTCACTGCTGACACAGTAGATGGTGGGCACGTCTCCAGTAGGCTTAGAACAATCTCTCACAGCAGTGAATTCGGCACACAAAGTAGTACTCAAGTGGCCTCACTTGTGTTTTGGGTAGAGCATAGCAAGAATTAAAAATAGAAATTAATGATGGTGAATTTGTGTTTATTTTGAATTGGGCTTTGTTCTCATCTGACTGGATTATTAGTTTAATTTACTGGATAAATTGTTTGGTTTTGACTAACATTGGCTGAGAAGTCTCTGAACACAGTGTATTGATCTTTTCTGAACTCTCATGCTCCTGCTGTTGCTCCTTATTTTCGGTGTATCAGAGCAGATCAGACTTCTGCTCCTCTTTTCACCTTACATTTAGTTTTGCATTGACCAAGTGAAAGAACAGTGCTCTTTCTTTACATCTGAGCAAAAAAATCAAACTGGTTTTTAGTGCCTTTAGCCCTTTCTTAAGCTGCTGGAGCAGCCTTCTGTGAAAGGCACAGGAGGAAATCTTCATCTCACATATGGCCGTGCTCCGTTTTCCCTAAAATGCCACTGGAAGCAGAGTGGATTTTCTGGTGACTATCACACAGGGAAAGATTTCCTTCTCCAGCGAGCATTGTTAGGAGTATCAGATATTATTGAATGTTGGAGCTTGTTTTGGGGGGGAAGAAGAAATGTTTATTCCATTCGAACTTGTTTTACCTGGCATGAGCAGCGCTGTTGGAATTCATCTCAAGTACAGTACTGCTGCTCCTATGTGGCTGATGTTTTTCAAGGAAATCATAGGCCTAAAAATAGTCTGCATAAACAACAGTAAGAGGTTTGTACTTTCAGTTCCAGGTTTTAGCAATATCTTGTTGTTATTTTCTAATTTTCAGTTTCCAAAATCCATTAAGCTGATTAGCAAAGTGTTTAAAAATAAAACAAAAAAAAAAAAAAAACCAAAACAAAATCAAAAGCCCACCTCTTGTGGAACCCAGCATAAAATGTTCTGCTTGGATAAATTCATACAGAAAGGCCGGGTGATTGCAGTAATCACCTTTGTATCTGGATGAACGTGTTCTGTTCGGAACATTTTTCAAGCATCGTCCAACTTGTGAAATTGCCACATGATTCTGAAACTGCTCGGAGAGGAGAGGATGGGGTGGAAACTTTCGTGCTAGCTGGAACTCACGGCTGTTGTATGTGTTTAACATCCTCTGTGTACTGAACAGAGAGTTTTATTTCTTCCCTTTGGATTTAAAAAAAAAAGAAAAACAAAATGACTTAACAGCCTGGAGGATATGAGGAAAAAATCCAGCTTGCAAAATGCAGAGCACAGTTTGTCACCACTTTATCCTTGTGTGTCTGCGGCCGTGTCACGTTCCATGGTGGAAATTGATCTTTGCACTTTGTCTCACGTGTTTCTGTGGCCTGTTAATAACTTCAGATACATTTTAATGTGTTTAAAATTCTGTCATTCAGTCTAAACAAAAATTAGTTTTCACGTGTCTGTGAACCAAGATCAGGTAGTTCCTGGTGAGACGGGCATTGCACTGAAGCCGTTTTTAGAAGACAGGATTATTTTTCCCTCTTTCCCTGCTCTTCAAGTGTTTTAGGAAGTCAGTTGGGGTGGCTTTTCTGGGGGTTTTTGATTCATGAATCTGGGATAGGGCTCCCTTTTCCCTCCTTTAAACTGTGACTGTTGTTAATGCACGTTGAGAGAGGAGGCAGAAACTCGCCTTTCTTTGTGATTTCTGCTTCAGAGAAAACAATCCATGCAAAGGAATTTCAGAGGGAGTTCGAAGCCTGTTGGTTTAAAGGCTGATTAATCATTAATGATAGGGGTGAAGGCACTGCTGAAGTGGAAGGGGCTGGGGGCAAACATAAAATCTGCATCCTGAGCTGCTGCTTTGCCACAGCTTCGAGTCTCATGGTAACACCACAATAAAACAGAATTAACAGAGTCCTTGAGACTTTTGTTCTTTGAGTTGAAGTGAAAGGTAATTATGAGGTTATAGTTAATTGGTTTAAAAATTTTTAAATTCTCCAGAGTATCACCTTTAGATAATGCCTAATGAATTTGAATGAAATACATCTTTTATTACCCATTCAGCCAACTGCTGCTGCTGCTCCAGAAAGTAAACTGAAACACTGATAGAGCAGCTGACAGAAAAATCAGTGTGCCCTCTCACTTAACTGAACTTGTACTGAAATTGGTTTAGGGCTTTCATTTATTTAAAGAACTATAGTGATGATAAGTTGTTTAAAAATACTCATTTTACTTTCAGGGCAAGCACATGTGGGCAATTTGCTTGAGTCATTGCTTTACCGTTAATAGTAGCAGGTTCTATCGTAGGATTCGTATGAATAAATGACCTAAATTAAACTGGTGGTGTGTTTGTGGCGGAGGGAGCGGCGGGAGGGGCTGGAATGAGATTCCCAGATGGATTAATTAAACTGGGCTCAGCCCTCTGCCGGCTGCTGCTGGCAGCGCTCGTCCTGAGGACCAGAACCCAAGGCTGAGCCATTGCAGTGTGTGGTTTTTCATCATTTTGTGACCCTGAGAGCATTAAAATAGACCGGAATTTACCTGGGAACTGTCAGTTACTGAAGCATTAGGAAGTTTGTCTGATTTGAGAGTGACCAGTTTCTGTTTTTTCTTTCCTCTCCCCAGTTTTCTAGACAAGATTGACATAGTCAAACAGAACGAGTACACCCCGTCTGATCAGGTACGTGGAGCTTTCTCAGGAAATGACACCGTTTATCTGCCCCTTTGTCCTTGGGGGTAATTCATTCATTTTCTGTTGCCATTTCAGGTACTGCCGTGCACTGTACACATTTAGTATTCCAGTAAAAACTGCTTTATCCTTTGGATTGTGTTCATACACATAAATGCCTGTGATGTGTGACTTAGAAGTTTCCATCTGTGACACTGAACACTCCAGTGTTCAGCAGTACAGCATGGAATAAAAGGGGTTTATTTTCATTGCTAGGTGTATGAAAAATCACCAAGTGTCTGTTTTGAATCAATGAATTTTTCTTTATGCTTTAGGATCTTCTCAGATGCAGAGTTTTGACATCAGGAATTTTCGAAACCAAGTTTCAGGTGGATAAAGTAAATTTTCAGTAAGTATAATTTTTTTTTCTTTTTTATGTTTTTGCATCTTGTTAATACAGCAAAGGCAAATACCAGAGTAAACTGGGAGGAGACCCTACCATATAGTCATTGAGACCACTGATACTTTGTCAAGTATTGGTGTTTAATAGAAAGCAAGTATTTTATGACTTTTTAATTTAGTAGTCTAGCTTCAGTAGGAAATGCACATTGGTGTGGAATTTCTGCTTTATTTTAAATTGCAAAGAACAAAATGCTTTAAATCTGTTTTCTCTGCATGTATATGTTGGTGGACTGTTTGCCTGTTCAGGTTCTTGTAATCCAAGATTCCTTTTAGTTTCTATGACACAGAAGTCCTAAAATTTCTCGCCTTTTCTGTTTGCATGCGGACACAAAAAAAACCAACTTAACACAAAATGATTTTGACTGACTGGATTTATGTTTTTTTCTCAGTATGTTTGATGTCGGAGGGCAACGAGATGAACGCCGAAAATGGATCCAGTGTTTTAATGGTAGGATTAGAATTTCTGTTGGCTTTATAAAATAGTTTGCTGCAGAATTTTAGTCCTAATCTTCATTTTCTCAGCTGTGTGAAATCCATCATCTTTCCATGTAGCTCAATAAGGAGTTATCAAACAGTCATACAGGATGGAATTATTCTTGACGTATAAACTCCTATAACTATATAGAACATCTTCAGGGAGAATGTAGGCGAAGAGCAATTTGAGTTTGATAACTTCAGCTTGTCCATTTTTATTTTTCTTTTGCTTCTCTCTCTTCATTTAATTAGGTGGCTTTGTGCATTACTTGCCAGCTATGAGAGTGTAAATTCCAAGCCATGTTCTGTCTTCCACGTGCAGGTTTACATATGTGTGTGCCTATGCAAAATACAGAACTACAGGATAATTTTTATATGCATAAAATCAGAATATCATATTTTTATGTATCATTGTAGCCACTTAGCTCTGTCGTGGTGCTTCTTTGTGAATCAGCCCTGACCCAGTAATGCAGAATGAGGTTGTAGGAAACATCTGGTTCGATGTGGTGTCACATCTGGTGAGAGCTGGAGTCTGTTAACACCAGTGTGCCCATGAGTTTAGGTCAGGTTTAATTCCCACGTGACTGAAATTAGGCAGTTTTGTGTCTGTCCTGAAGTGCAATGGGTACCTTCACTGCAGCTCTTCATTTTACTCTATATCTCTGATTAGATGTGACACCTTTCTCCACACAGGTTTTCTTAAAGCTGTGAAAATATTTTCTCTTCTTTGTTGTTCGAACAAAATACTGATGAAGTTACACAGAAGTCTGCCTTTTTGTAGGAGAGTTACAGTGAGATCCTAGAGAATAAATAAAGCAGAATGCAGGTTGGAATTCATGGTACATTGCTCCAGTTCCTGACACAGAATCACCTGGACGCTGTGCATGTGTGTGGAAGGACTGTGCAGTATTTCTCCTGTGCTATTAATAACAGATTTGTTTGGGTTTTACCTCTGCTCCATCCTCTTCCTGTTACCTCACAGTCTGACTCATCTCTTCTGCTGCTGCTGCCCGAGGCAGATGAGCCTGGAAGTCAGTGAGGGCCTGGAGCAGCACAGAGACACAGGGATGCAGATGCTGTGATCCTGGGGATGCCCCCCGGGGAAGAGATGGGCTCTCTGAGCAGTAAAACACACTGCAGGGGGACCAGAGCAATTAACCATGAATTCACTGCACTCTGCTGCTGTTACTGCTGTTCACACAGATCAAAAGTGCTGCTTGGCCTGAGGTTTTCCCCCAAGGCCCTCCCTGTCCTTTCCTCATAGCTCACAGTTGTTTCCAGTTTTCTTTACACGTTTCAAATCTTCTTTAAATTCTCCTCTTGGCTTTCTTCAGTTTCTCTCTCTTGCTTCAGTTCCTTTCTTTCCTACATTTTCTGTCACTGTCAGCTTCTGTTCTGGGGCCTGCTTTGCCTGTCTCTCGTGGTTTCTTCACTTTCTTTTTTGATTCCTGGTACTTAAGAAGCTGTCAGCAGCAGCATCCCAGCCTGTTCTCTGCGTGGAGCTGAGAGTCTGGCAGCTTCTTATTGAACTTCATGACTCCTGGATATTTCTTGTGAAGTCTGGCATTAACTGAAGGGTATTTCTTGGTTTAGATGTGACTGCTATCATATTTGTGGTGGCGAGCAGTAGCTACAACATGGTGATACGAGAGGACAATCAGACCAATCGGCTGCAGGAAGCACTAAACCTCTTCAAGAGTATCTGGAACAACAGGTCTGTGAATGGCTCTTATCACTGAAATTACTGATCCTGTCTGACACTGCAGTCACCACTCGTGGATGGGCCTGGCTGGGACAAAGTTCATTTTCTCCAGAGCAGCTCATACAGTGCCATGGCCTAGGTTTTGACCAGAGCCATGCTGATAACACACTGATGCTGCTGAACAGTGAGTGCAGAGCATCAAGGCCCTCTCTGTTCCTCACTCTGGCCCTGCAGTGACCCCGTGGGGTGTTGGGGGGGGACACAGGTGGGCAGACCCAGACTGACCAGAGGTGTGTTCCATGGCACATAACATCAGTAAGAGGGCAAAGAGGGGATTTTGGGAGGTTTCCCAGCTTGCTGGGTGTTGGTCTGCCCACAGGAGATGGTGAGTGAATGCCTTTGCATCACTTGTTTTGTCTTCTCGCTTCCACTTATCCTTCACTCATTAAACAATCATTATTTATATTTTCTCTTGACCCTCACATTTTTTTGCTTTCATTCTTCCTTTCCTCCTCCTCCTCCATCCCCTGAGGAGGAAGGTGAGTGAGGGTTAACCCACCAGGGTTAAGAGCACTGGGGGCTCTGTTACTCCCATCTCCCAGCACAGGCTGGGCTGGTTCTTTGGCCACAGCCTCCCACCTTCAGTGTCTGATACACTCAGCTCATTGGTAGCTGCCATATTGAGGCTGAAGTAATTAATTAAGGCAATGATGAAGCAGCGCTCTGGGAATTGGATGTGCTCCCCTGGGATGGCTTTGGGTTCACAGCACAAAGTGGGGAGCACCCACACAGCCCCAGGGTGTGCACACCTGAAATCCCACCCTCGGGATTCAGGTACAAAAGGAACCTTTCTGCATCATTCCAGTGTCATGTGGTGTCGTCACCAGACATTTTGTGTGACTTTAAGTTTCTGTATGATCTGGGCTGTGCTTTCTCACAGTGTTCGGCTTCCATTTTCCACAGGTGGCTACGGACCATTTCAGTAATTCTTTTCCTGAATAAACAAGATTTACTAGCAGAGAAAGTTTTGGCAGGGAAATCTAAAATTGAAGACTACTTTCCAGAATTTGCTCGCTACACTACACCAGATGATGGTAAGATTTCTATGTTTTATTTGCAGTTTATCGTTTCCTTGTGAATCGCATTTGTGATGTTTTTGGTAGCTTCAGCTAAGACTTGACAACTCTTAAGTAGATGTAATCATCAGTGTCTTTCAGCCAAATTGTAATGTTAAATTTAAGGTATTAATAATGAGAAATTCCTGCCTCTTAAACATTTCATATATTACTAATTTCATCATAACAAAATCCTTTTACCTCGGTGTAGACCACAGTCTGACATTTTGCCACAAATGTGTCTTCTGGAGTCCCCCTAATCCTGCCTGTGGTCATTTCCCTTACCTGCCAAATGCCTGGTACTGTGGCCACTGTAATACTCCTTTTTTTCCTGAAATCTTGCTGGTTTAAATAATGTTATGGTTTCTCTTGTCTCACAGTCAGTTTTGCCAAGTGTATTTCTGTCATATGCGAGCAGAAAAAGTTGAGATCTTTAAGTGCTATTACCAGAAAACACCTGTTTTAATAAGATACTTATTTTATTATTGATCAGCAACACCAGAGCCTGGTGAGGATCCCAGAGTTACAAGGGCCAAGTATTTTATTAGAGACGAGTTTCTTGTAAGTATTTCCTTTCTTTGGCTATTTCTTATGTGATTCTTCTCAAACCCAAGCTCTTGCTCACCTTCTGCTATTGCAAAATGCTGTCACTTCTTTTGTTGTTTATATTTAACATCCACATTGCATAAACCAATATTTATGAGCTTTATGAGCTCTACTGCCATTTCTTAGCTGCTATTTGGATATGTGCTTGTTGACACAGTACATAATTAAATAGCAAAAGAATTGGTGAGAATTAAGAAGCCCCAAATAGAATGATGAGTGAAGTCCTGCTGTTATTAATGGGGCCAGGCTTTTATTCCATGCATTATTTCTAAAGATAGAGACTAATCAAAAGATGCCTCATCTGTCAGTTAGTAATGTTCCTTTCATATTATCTTTCCCATTAATGGTCAGCTGAAGCTATAATAGACATAGATTTTTTTTTTCAATATTGTTACAATTACTTGTAATGGTGAGCCTGGCAATCAAATTGTGGACTCATTTTAAAATGGAGCAAAAAAAAAAATTGAGGGAGGCTTTCTCTAAGTGTAAAGCAGGGATAAAAGCTTTGTACAGGGAGGCAAAATCCTCTGTTTTTCACGGCCAAATGGACTAGGAATTGTGTTGCTAAATCCACCAAAGCTGCACATAAATAATGGCATTTTCCTGAGTTCTCATTCCACTCTGAAATTCCCCTGTTTGCAGTGACTGTCTCACCATGTAATTCTCACCATTTTAAATTTCACATTTCAGGTGAGAGAGTGAAAACTTGTGGGCATTTTGCCACTTGTGGGCATTTTACAACATCAGTTGCACTTTTTGAAGACGCAGCTCACACATCTCAACCTTCATACAGCCGAGCTTTGGGGATGGGGAGGGGATTCCCCGGTGGGATTTATTTTAACCCAGTGTCCCTCTCTTGCTTTGAACAGAGAATCAGCACAGCAAGTGGAGATGGAAGGCACTACTGCTACCCTCACTTCACGTGTGCCGTGGACACAGAGAACATCCGGAGGGTTTTCAATGACTGTCGGGACATTATTCAGCGCATGCACCTTCGCCAATACGAGTTGTTGTGATGGAGAGCACTTTTTTCTGTGTTTTGGACTCCTTATTCCTTATTAAAAAAAAGAAAAAAAACACCCTTGCCCACGTAGGGTGGAAGAGAACTGTTTGAATCTCCCATTGATTTGCACCCCTCAACTTTTTCTCCTTGCTGGACAATAGCAGCACTTCTAAGCTTGCTTCTGTACCCCTCGGACAGTTTGAGATGGCCCCTAACACTTAAAAGGCCATTTCCATGAGGATTCCCTAACACTGTTATTAACAAAAAAGAGAGGGAAAAAAAAAAACCAAAACAAAAAAAAAAAAAAAAAAAGAAATAAAAACTAATTAATTAAAAGCCCTGAATGTGGAGCACCTGAAAGAATTGGGGATGAAAAAATTAAAACGTGAAACAAAAATTGGGGGAGAGAAAACTTAGGTAATTTAGCACTGCTGTGGGCATAATCCTATAACCCGTGATCTCCACTTTGTATCACTCACTGCATCCGAGTAACGAAGGTGCCAAGTCACAGACCAAGTTTGAAGACAGACCCTTGAGTTTGGTTCTCTGACTGTAAAATGTGGCTTTGGGCGGAAATACTGACAATTCTCCAACAGACCTAGACAGTGCAAAAACCAACTGCTACCTTTCAGAAGGGTATTTTTAAAACCAGTCTTGGTGGTCTAAAGACAACCATGGACATTTATGAATTGAACTGCGTATGGCCTGTGATTGCAGAAAGAGTTAACCACACACTGTTTTCAGTTTGTCCACTGATGATCCCGTCTGCTCTAAAAATCATTATCTGGACTGTAGTCCTCACAGTCTTTCCCTTCTTTTTCTTCTTCCCTTCCCTCATTTTTTATTTTACTGCTGGATTATTATTCTTGTACAGACTGTAAAATGTATTATTTTGTACAACTTTATTGAAAATAACTTGTAGAAGATCTTTGTGCCTTGATTATGGCTGTACCTGTACAATGAGCTAAGATGTAAGTATGTTTGATTGCGCTGTACAGCTTTGTCAACCCTATCTGCAGCATTAGCTCAAGGTAGGGAAAATTTATCTGTAGTTTAGTTTTTCTGGTTTATAAAAGAAGGAAAAATACTGTTTAGTAAAAAAAAAAAAGGAAAAAAAAAGAAAAAAAAAAAAAAAAAAAAGTACAAATTGTGCAAACTTAACCACTTTAAAAGTGAGGTCTTCAACAAGTGACCAGATGTTGCAGCATCGTGCTTTTTAATTTTTAGCTTTAATTCATTTAAATCTCTATCCAAATGCAAAAACATGGCTTGTTTCTACATAAAACCAAATTTTGCTACAAATTATAAATGTTAGTCTTTGGTCATTCATAGTCCTTTTTTTGCTAAAGACAAAAACCAGAACAATAACAGACACGTAGGGCATCATGCAGGTCTGGTGACCATCTCTAGACTGGGCCAAATACCCACCAACCTCGGCTTGCGCTGCGTGGGCAACGACTACCGGAATGACAAGGTGTGCACTGCCCTTGGATTTGGCCACTGAATTCCAGTTTCAAATGACATTTTTATTTCTCTTTTAATAAAGAGATACTTTAGAACCTTTTTTTTTTTTGTTTTATATTAACTATATAAGTAGCTTAAAAGTGAAGATGTGTGGATTTTTTCTTAAACTTGAATAATTTATGCAAATTATATGCTTAGAACAACATGTGGTACAGTAAAAAGAAAAAAGAGCAAAAATCACTGTAGCAATAAGAGAGCATGTAATTTTAGTAACTACTACACTGCTTTATATTTTATACCTAGGTGTTTTATGTCTCTGTGAGTGTGTTACTTTTTCATGTGTCTAAACCTACGTGTACAATTTGTACAGAGTCAGAAATTACAGCTGTAATAACACATCTAGAACAGTGTTAGCCTATATTACTCAAACACCCCTGTCCCCCCTTCATTTACACCCCTAAACTGATCTGGATCTTACTGCAGTGACTTTAAAAGGAAAAGAAACAAAAACAAACACCAAAATTCTTGCCTCTTTGCCTTTCACACTAGCTTCCCTCCACCCCAGAGACCGTGTTGGCTTTCTTTTTTGGGAAGAGATCCAGTTTAAATTAAAAGAGGGTGTGGTCAGTGATGTCTGTGCAGCTAGATTTGCTTCAGGTATCGGATGCCTTTTCAATACTAAGAACTGCAACTGTTCAGAATCGTGAGTTTTCATTTGCTTTTGTGGCTAAAGTCTTAAAATGAATCCCATAATCCATTTTCACTTAGAGCAGGGATGTGAGGGACTTTTGTCCCATCTCAATTCAGAATTACTTCCAGAAGACACTGAACAGTCCAAACATTTTAGCTGCGGTTGTTACTCGCGTTGTGAGAGCGATCTTTCCTGTTCCCAGGTTTAGACAGTTGCCACCTGAACTTTGTAGAACTGTAGGAGAAAACGTGACTGAAAATAGGCCCCTCAAATTCAGAATGTATCCAGTGCCTGTAGGTGAAGGGCTGGCGTTTCCACTAGGTAAAAACGGGACACACATAGTGGAAAGGGAATTCATTGTGAGCCTTAATTTTAGTTACAGGAGCCAAAATCTTTATTTTAGTGCCAACCCTTATCTTTTTAAGCCTAGGAGGAGTTGGTGTAAACACCAAATTTATAAATGGAGAAAACTTGTAGTGGTGTGAGGAATGTAATCTCTTGTCTGAGAGAAACAAAGCACCTCCAGTCGAAAAATTAACAAAATAAGCTTCTTCCTCTGATGATGAGGACACATAATAACAATGAGCTATGTACGACAGCAGCAGTTTAAGAAACCTAAAGCTTTATATGAACAGAAACGTTTAGGGGATGCTTTATTTTTTTCTTACGTGAGGAAGAAGGCAATTGTTTTGAAAATGGTTGAGTTGCACAAGTACGGAGCGTGTGTGTGTCTTAATGTCTCAGTATTGCCTTTGTTAGTCTCTTTATTAGTCCATGCAGTTTGGTGGCCTGGTAAATGCAAGTCTTATTTTTAACAGCTTTCTTTTTCTTTTTCTTTTTTTTTTAATACCAAACCATAAAGCTTTAATGCTTGCTATTTAATAAGTAACTGTGTTTTCTTCTGTCTCTAATTTAGTGGCCATAATTTGCAGTTAATTGAACCATTCCAACCTAATGCTTACCCATATTTCTTAGTTTTGTTTTATTTATTTATTTGAACTTGTTTTCATGACTGAGGACTGTCACTTCTGTCTCATTCATCTGTTTGGAAACTTCTGACCTTACAGCCAAAACTTAACTCATTCTACTCAGTATTCATCGTGATGCTGAAGTGTAAGATACCTGCAAATGTAAACACTACCACTTTTATTAATAAAAGCAAATACAGTGTTTTTAGGGCACATTTGCATCACTGTAGTTGAGGTTGTGTCAGTATTTCCATTGTAAACCTATGGAGGGTCTTACCTTGGCACTAAACTGCCCTAAGCTGAATCTTTGCCATACAAGGCTTCTGCTCAAGCATGATTTGGTGGGTTGGTTTTTAAGCAGTTTCCAACACAAACTCTTGTTTCTGTTTTAAGTTATACAACTGTTTTGTTGGATAGGGGTTGGTTTAAAAAGAAAACAACAAAAAACAACAAACAAACCTGGTTCGAGATTGTTTTTGGCACTTCTGTAACTCAGAAATGGTTTTGATTTTAAAACAACCTTTGGCAAGCCAGTAACCTACAATATGGTCTGATCACTTTGGGTATTTTGTAAAAATAATAATAAATTGTAGAGATGTTGTGGTTTCAAAATCAGCTACTGTGCATTTGCAGTAACTTATTTCAACCCAAGAACTTTTAGTAATTTGTGCATCAGAGCACACATTCATGTGGTGCAGCAGAGCAGGGATAACTCCTAAAGATTTTTTTTTCTTTTTTAATATTGTGGAGAGATAAATCCACTACAGACTAAAAAAGGATTCAGCTGCTTCTGAAAGCATCAAAAACTGCTCTCAGAGGCTGAAACTGGAGCTCTGTAAGTTGTTAGGAGCAGACTTTGATACAAAAGCCTAGGAAGGCATCCTGGATCAGCTGTCACAGGCAGGAGTCCTGAGGGCTTTTCTTCATTTATCCAAAAACTATTTTGATTTGTGGCATCGAGGGCAGGATTTAGCTGAGGGTATGTCCTGACTCCAGAGGAAGGGAAGCTAACGCTGCTCCACTGTGCTGCAGGGAGTTGATACCTGCAGGGTAATTTCCTTTTGCCAGTAAATCTATGCACAGAAATATTAATGTTCGTGGCTTCAGAACCTGAGCACCTTGTAATTCGTCGTGCTGTGTTATTCCTGTCAATGATGGAGGATGTTTTGTATTGTTTATCTTCTTTTCCAATGTCAAAAGTTTTGTGCCAGTAAAAACAAAAGGCAAACACAGGAGATTGACCCCCGATGTGGAGGCAGAGCCCATGACAGCTGAGTGCCAGCGCAGTGCCTTAGTGACAACGCTGTTGGTGATTGGTGCTACACAAATGTCTAAGAGTGGTAAAGTTGTTCTAAGTTATAAAATTATGTAACTCATTCTGGAAGAGATTAAGTTCTCTTCTTTCCCAACTGTATCTGATGTGCTGTGTGTATTCCTAACAATGCTGGCACTTGTAAGGCCTCTTCCATGGAAGTAGATGATAAAATTCCTACTAACTTTAATAAGCAGGATCAGGGCCATAGATTACTATCAGTGGAAATCTTGCAAGTCCTCATCCCTAAATTGTATGTTGAGTTTGTATAACAGTAAAAATATTTATAAGCAAACATCTGTTTGCAGTCTAAAACCAAACTGTGCCCTTCTTCCTCAGCTTGGTATCTCTGAAAATTCAGCCCTTGGGAAAAAAATCTTCCTGTTCTATGACAAATTTTTAAGCATCTTTGTAAAAAAAAAATAAGCTACAAAGGGGATTTCTGAAGATCTGCTGATGAAAGCCTGACACTGAAAAACCCCTCTGGTGATTGACAAGACAAATTCCAAGAGGGAGCCTATTTTAATCCTGGTTGTAACCAGTTGGCTTCAGGCCTGTGAGTGGGTGTGTGTCAGTTGTGGGTAGGTAAAAGTGCTTTAGGGTGTTACTGTAGTGCACAGATTGCTAAAATTTGGGCCGTAATTCGGGTTTCATAATTAATTGTTTTGAACCCTGATTCTCATCTTATTAAAAGTTCAAACTGCTTTTTACCCTGGTTACTTCCAGTGTACTGAGCTGAGCAAAACGGGTGCAGTTTAAAGCACAAATCTGACCTGGAAAAGGAACGTGGGAGGAGGTGGGGAGGCAAATAAGGTCTCTCACTGCATTAAATGTAAAAATAATAAGGTGGGGGTTTTTTTCTGACTTGTGTGTCCTATAAACTTAGCCTGGTTCTGTGGAAAACGGAGTTCCCCAGGGTAACAACAGCATTGATACCTCTGTAACATGGATAACTGACCAAATATGTAATAGATAATTAAAAATCCACCAAAAAACAAAACAGAATTTACAGATTTTTCTAATTTTTTTTTCCAGTTAGGAAGTCTGCCTCAAAATAACTTAATGACAGGACAAAATAAAACCTTTAAACATAGTCCCAAATAGGGAGAAGGATAAATTTTTGAGGAAGAAGATGCTGACATTAGAGGGTTTTGTGTAAAAACATGCTTTCTAAGGCTGGGGTACCAGTAGACAAATGTAAGCAAATCCAAAATTAAAATGTGAATTTATCTCTTCACTTTAATTTATCCAGTCATTTTATTAAATAAGTTGGCTAATTTATTTTCTTAATATACTGCTACTCAAGTTTGGAGAAAGATAAGCCTAGGACAGAGGTAGTAATGTTGGGAATTCTCTCCGTTCTGTTGTTCTGTTATGCAAACTATTGTTTTTAGGCTGTGAATTTTATGTGAATTATTAATAGTGAAGTGTTTCTATCTGTAGTTTTCTGGTATTTGATGTGACTTTGGAACTGAATCATTCTTGCAACTGAAATGCCAGAGTGCCGGCAGAGATCAGGCAGAGGAAGGAGCAGCAGTGTCTGGGTTAGGGATTGCCACCTAAGGGGGCACATTCCAGTTCTTTTTTTGCTCCATTTTCAGTTTGCTCTTGGCAGGATCAGAAGAGCTTCCACAAAAAGACAAATGAAGGGTTGGGTGATGGAACCAAATACTGTGGAAGAGCTCAGAGTATGAAAGGAGGGTGTTTTCAGACTGGTACTGAGGTAGAGCCATGGAGATGTGTCCGGAGGGGGGTGTGATGGGTGAGAAATATCTCAGTATTTCTAATCGCTGTTCTCTTACTGTTTGAAGGCCCAACATCCCAAATGAAGTAACAGATTCTGTGACAGTTTTGGTGCTAACCTTGAGTTCTGTTTCTCACAGGGCAAAGCTGCCAGGCTGCAGAGATTCATCTGTGTAAGGCAGTCTGGAAGCCCAGAGCAGCCACGAGCAACAGCTCTTGTGAACCTGTTTGTGATTTCAAACTGGGAAACTTAACAGCCAATTGCTCTGTCCTGCAGCACGGCCCAAAACCTGCTGCTCTGGATTCAGCTTTCTCCTGACCTCACCCCCCTTACTCCTGTAACAATGTGGTTGAGAAGAGAATAGAGCAGTTACGAAAGAAAGTTATGAGACAGCCTCAGACAAAGTTCAAAATCCATCACCTTGGTCACTGAAAAGGAGATTTAAGGGGGAAATTCTTCATTCCCCAGGTGAGCGACCCAGTCTGGGATCCTCATACAAATTCTCAAGGTCAGAGAATGCATCTATCCCAAAAGGCCAGCATATCTCCAATTAAGGAACTGCAAAAAAAGGCACTTTCTGCAACCATTATAGAGCCAGGAGATAGCTCATTGAAGGGTGAGTTTAATGATCAGTGTGCAAATCAACTGGAACTTGCTTTGAAGCAAGAAAATGTTCCACTGCAGGCTCATCTTGAGAAGCACTTGGGGCGTTGGGAGGCTCAGTGTTTTAAGCAATCCTCAGTGTATAAAATACAGTTCTGACCTTGAAGCTGACATTTGAAGGACACTAGAATGACATCCTGTCAGCAACCTCAAAACCACCTTGTTTTGTCTCAGAATATTCTTGGTTACCTGGTGAAGTGTCGTGTGTTCAATGTCTGGAATAAATGTTACCAGTACTCGAGGTACAAACAAAAATGCTTCATCCTGAGGTTCTGCTTGAGAAAGAAGAACTCTTTAGCCAAAACTCATTAGCCTAACGATGCTGCTGTAATTTCCTACTCCATTGGACAGTTATTACCTTATCTCTAGTTGAATGTATTGGCTGCTTTGTAAAGGGCTAACAATTACAAAATGCAAATTTATGCTAAAAGAATTTGTAGAGGGCAAGGAGCAGAGGGAATGACAGAGAATGCCAGGGTGGATATTTTTAAAAAACAAATGAATAAAAGGCAAACAGTTTTGTTGGAAGTCGGCTCTTCTGTTTGGGATTTTTCTTTTATTTTAGGAAGGAACCAAATGAAGTTGGATGATTTCGTCAGCTGTATTACATTCAGCCCTTTAGGTAGCAAATCTTGAATTCTACAGTTGTTAAATAATTTGCTCAAAAATCAAGCAACAAGTTTTGATCGTTGGAATTGAAACTTGAGCATTTGATACTTTGTTTATTCTTCTGTTAAACCCTTCCCAAAACAAACAAACAAACAAAAAAAAAACAACAAAAAACCCATGCCCCCCAGAAAAAAAGGAAAAAAAAGGAAATTAAAAAAAGAAAAAAAGAAGAAAAGTAGTTTTCCATGTTCCTGTACATGTGGCTCTTCCTCCCACCCATTCACTTTCCAGAATGCCTTTACTGCTTCCTTAAATCGTGCAGCAGAGACACCAAGGCTGACCTTCATGGATATTTGTTGTGCTCCAAATTTTCTCTGTCTCAAAATTTATGTCCAAATTTGCTGTCTGCCTCATCAAAATCTCATTAGATAGAAATTATCGCTCAAGAATATTTTATGCATAAAAATGTAGTCAAATGTGCATTTAGGGAAAAATTTTTTGCATTAATTTGCTGCATAGTAAAATCCTTCAGGGACATTCAGGTAAATCTAAGTGCTTTTATTCATGAACATTTCCTGAAACTTTGTACAACACAAATCCATATGGGGGAATGCAGTTAAAACCAAGAGACAACCAACATTGTTTCCATTCAAAGTTGTAAAAGTTTAGTTTGCAAAATCAATTCCTGGTACATTAAATACCACATTTTAAGTGATACATTGAAACTGTTCAGTTTAATCTGATTTTATCTCGTTTGCTGGACTGAAGTGAGGCAAGCTTGAATATTGCAATTCTGCAAAGGGCTATTCAGCAAATTTCTGGCTGTTACAGATCCCTAGTTTTCTCCTGAAGAGAAGTTGAAAGTAAATGCTTTGAGTATTGTTCATTCATTCTTTATATATTTTAAAAAAAAAATCTTTTTCTGTTACTGCAATCAAAATAAAGAGACATAAATATATAAAGATAAACAACTTCTTGTTTCAAGATTCAGGCACTGAAATTACTGGTATCATTAACAACTCTATGGCGTCCTACCTATTTAAAAACTGTCATACAAAGTGTATTTAGTTGAACTTTCTGTAAAGAACCAGGATCTCCTCCTAAGCCTCATGAGGTCTCAGCCTTGTGGTTTTCCCATTCACTTTCATTGGAATGTTAAGCTCTAGACTCACTTTTTCTCCAGTTTTAAGTTTTATGAACCTTCTGTTAAGGTACTATAATGGTTACTCTGAAATCACCTCCAGAGAACTTGTCCTGCACCTAATTACACATCTCATAACTTCATTGCAAGCCAGAAAAAAAAGCAGAGCTAATGAAGCATGGGAGGTGTAGAGAAGTTTCTTATGAGACTCTCAGAAAATACTTTTTCTTTCTTCATTTGGGATAGATTAAATTCAGATCCAGTACTTTCTTAGGAGTTCTGACTGGTTCATCACACTGTTCCGAGTTCAGTATTATTTCTCACGTCTATGGGATGGAAATTGCCTGCTAACCAAATGGAGATCAGCCAAAACCTTTTTCTCAAGGATATTTCCATTGGCTCCCAGCCTCAGCCTGTCACTTCACTCCCCGTTTATCCCTCACAAAAAATGTCCACTGATTCCACAGGATGTCCCTCACTGTCCCCGACTGCAGTGTTTGCACAGGTGGAGAATGTGGCCGTTGAGCTCTGCTTCAATCCATGCCTTTTATTCCAAAAAAGTCTTTTTTTCTGCTGTCAGAGCACAAGGAACACTACGCTGAGCTCTCCCAGACGGAGCAGTTTCAGGAAGGGCCGCTTCACCACTGTAGGGCAGCACACGACAGCACAACGCGCACCGTGCTGCAGGCCAGGTGCTGGGGTACATCTTCTACACTGATTTTTAAGGGTGGAAAATCCTTTGATTAGCACAGCGACCACATTTGAACAACGATTTTGTCTGTTGGAGATCCTACAACTTATTTCTGAACAGCGTTTTTTTGGCCTTTCTTACCAAGCAATGCGTGGAAGGCAATGTCATTTCTTTTTACTATTTTTCAGTTAGAAACTGAATGAGAATATAGGACCTTTTAAATAATTAATCAGCAAAGCTCCTGGCTGGCCTCCAAATCCCAGAACACACCCTCACCCTCCCCTTTCTCAAGGTTAAACTCTTATACAACCGAAGAACGAGAGTGGATCCGAAGAGAGACAAAGGACTCTGTTGCTCACATGAGCTCACGAACGCCTCTCTCCGTGCCTCCGTTATGTGATCAGTTTTCCTTGTAGATTTGTCCCCTGTTCATCTGTCTCCAGTTCCTTGTCTTGTCCTTCCCTGGGGACCCTCTTTGTGTTGTCGTCCCTCAGCATCCCCGGGAAGGCTGGGGGAGCAGAGCAGTGCTGGGGATCCCTTTTCACAAACCCTGTCTCACAGCCCGCCCTGCCTGCCCACAGAACAGCCTGGGGACAGGGAATGCGGCTCTCACAGCACCTCTGCCCTGCCCTGAGATGCTCACTTTCATTCTCCAAAGCTACCCTGCTTTTTTTTCCTTTTCCTACTTGTCAGTTTTTCTATTCTACCGTAACACTTCGTAACTCCTATCAGCTTGCTGTTGTTAACATCCTCCTCACGCTTCAGCGTGTGTGAGGGAGGGAACGGCTGTTGTCCAGCTGCAGCCAGAAGAGGAACACATCCCTTGGAGAACACATCCCTTGGAGAACACATCCGTAGAGCAACACATCCCTTTTTATCCTCTTCCCATGCAATTCCCGTCCGATTGCTCTGCAGGGCAGCGTGATTTGACATTTCCACCGGCTCCTTTCCCCGCTGAGCCTGTGTGTGCCCCCTGCCCGGCTCCCCTCGCTGCCGGCCCGGGCTGGGCTCAGGGCTCCCCCTCAGCCCTCAGGGCTCCCCCTCAGCCCTCAGGGCTCCCCCCCAGCCGCCATGGCGGAGCTGCCCGGCCCAGCCCGGCCCGGCCCC
>VZTX01002753.1:333-15172 GCA_013400915.1 Pardalotus punctatus | reverse complement strand
CCCCCCCAGCCGCCATGGCGGAGCTGCCCGGCCCGGCCCCGCCCCGCCTCGCCGCCGCCATTCCGCGGCGCCCCGCCCGTTCCGGCCGCGGCGGGGAGGCCGGGCCGGGAGGAGCCATGGAGGACGCCGATTACTTCGAGGGCAGCGCGGCCGAGTGGGGCAGCGAGGCGGACGGGGCAGCGGTGAGCGCGGGGGGAGCTGGGCAGGGGCGGGGGGCGAGGGGCGACCGCAGCCCCAGGCGGGTGTCGGAGCAGCCCCTGGGCACAGACCCCGAGCATTCCCCGGAGCATCCTCCAGGAGAATCCTGGAGTATTCCCCGGGAGGGACCCGAAGCGACCCCCGGTGGGTCCCGGAGCGTCCCCCGGTGGGTCCCGGAGCGTCCCCCGGTGGGTCCCGGAGCGTCCCCCGGTGGGTCCCGGAGCGTCCCCCGGGCCCTCCCGCTCCGCCGCGGGGGCTCGGGCTGAGGCGAAAAGCGGCGGCTGTGAGGGCAGGAGGCCGGGGCTGAGGCGGGCCCGGGCTCCGGGGGTAAAAGGGAAGAAGGCGGTGCTGGTTTTGTGCCTTCTCCGTTAATAATCGCTGTTTATCGGGGTGCTGAGCCCAAGTGTGTGCTGCTGTGGGCAAAAAGAGCCTGAATATGGGAATGTGGGGGGAAACGGGGCAGGGGAGGCTGACCTGACTGTGCTTGTGAACAGCAAGATGATGAGGATGGGGAGGGAGAAGATGATGCCGAAGTCCAGCAGGAGTGCCTGAAGAAATTTTCAACCCCTGACTATATAATGGAGCCGTCTATATTTAATACGTTAAAGAGGTGAGTGTGACCTGATGTATTAACATACATCATGGTGTGTTAGAGGTGTGATGTTGTCATTTCGTATACAAATATGTGAAAATGTATAAATGGTGCTGTTGTTTTCCCTTTAAATTCAGAGTTCGACTGGTTTTTGATTTTCATATGACTCAAATAGGTTTTTTTTGTAATCCTTGCATCAGATATTTCCAAGCAGGAGGATCTCCAGAGAATGTTATCCAGCTTCTCTCTGAAAATTACACTGCAGTGGCACAGACTGTCAATTTGCTGGCAGAGTGGCTCATTCAGACAGGTATGATACATGACAGAGTGTAGTTTGGGTCTATAGACTTTCTTCTGTCAGAAATAACTGAATTTGTGGCAAATTTGGTCATACACAGGAAGAGGATTGTTATAAAGTTGTCATCCTGTATGTGGCTAAATCCTTTATAATAATAGGTTTGCTCCGTTTGGAGAATAATGAATATGTTGATGAAATGCCAACAAACTGTGTTATAAAAGGTTTTATAGTTGAAACAACTGCATAAATTATAGTTTCTGTTTAATTTCATTCAAAGGGCAAGGGTGCTTTTATGTAGACAATATAAGCAGTGTTTGATATTTTGCAATAGAATTATATAGTTAATATTACATTACATTACCAGAATTATTATACTCTGATTTCAGAAATGTACAACTACTCATTGCTGTTTGTACATTATTTTGTAGAATACTATTAAAGACACTGAAAATATATTAAAAGGATGAACATTAGTGTGTAGTAAGGCGGGTTTGTGCCCCAGCCCTGTCAATCCCGTTTTTGGTTAAGCTACACCTGCATTTTGGTGTCACACCAGTCGCAGTCCTGTGGGATGACTAGCATTTCTCTTTGTGTGTCTGAAGAGGGGAGCAAGGGAAAGGGACTAGTGCGACCTGCCTGAGATCCTAAACAGTTTAGCGTTTAGGAAAAAAAGGTGGGAATTCTGTCAGTCTGAATCGGTGTGGCTCCATAGTAGAACTGATGGCTCTCGTCTTCTCTGTGAGGATAAATTTTGGAGTAGTTTCTGTTCTCATTGGAAAATGCTGCTGCTGCATTCCCTTGGATTGCGTTGCATCTGCCGAGTGTTTTGTTCCTTCTGTACAGGTGTTGAGCCAATGCAAGTGCAGGAGACTGTAGAGAACCACTTAAAGAGCTTACTTATCAAGCACTTTGACCCTCGGAAAGCAGATTCCATCTTTACAGAGGAAGGAGAGGTGTGCATGGAATCCCTCTTGCTGTCTCCTCACAGTGGATCCTTCCTGAACGCCTTCATCTGGTGGAGCTGGTGGATGGTGGGGGAAGGGAAATTGTACCTTCAAAGCTCTTTGGTTGAGGAACAACTGGTTTCAGAAAACCAGCTCTGTCTCACTGGAGTGCTCAGAGAACTTGGAAATTTGGAATGCATCCTCCTTTGTAATAAAACTCTGTAGAACAACTCACAGGACTCCTGAGGGGTAAAAGCCTGGCTTTTTTATGATCCTGAAAACTGGATATTCTTAAATTTCTCTCTGTTGCTCTGATCTTTTCAGACTCCAGCCTGGCTTGAACAAATGATAGCTCATACGACGTGGAGAGATCTTTTTTACAAATTGGCAGAAGCCCATCCTGATTGTTTAATGCTTAATTTTACTGTGAAGGTACTATACTTAAATCTAATATATAAAAATATCCATAGAGGGCTAATTGTTCTGGCTTCAAATATTAACTGTGATCTTGCTTATATCTTTTATGTATTTCTGCTAATTATTGTTACACTAATTTATTAGTAAAAGTACACCTTGGGAGGACTTGTGCTACAGGTAGTAACACATTTACAGCAGTAAATGTAGTTTCCCAGTTTGAAGTACTGCTTTTCAATTTTTGTTGAGATGGGTTTTTTTTGTTGTTTTATTTTGTTTTCCTTTGAATTCTGTTTGAAAATTCTGGATTTCTGCTGCAGTGGAACATTTCAGTCAGTTTTATATGTTTCTGTGACAAGAAAATAATGTTATATTTTGGTGTGCTCTGCTATATTACGTATCATTATAGTTTCTTTTTGCTACATCTTTATTACTTTCCTTTTCTGTAGATCACAATATGAATTTCAGTAAGTGTATGCAGAGGTGAAACTCAGATGCTGTGTGTTTGTTAGGGTATCAGAACGATAAGTGTAAATAACACAAGATTTCTGTGCTGTTTTTATTTTTAAAGCTTATATCTGATGCTGGGTATCAAGGGGAAATAACCAGTGTTTCAACAGCATGTCAACAACTAGAAGTATTTTCCAGAGTCCTGCGTACATCTCTGGCAACAATTTTAGATGGAGGAGAAGAAAACCTTGAAAAAAACCTCCCTGAGTTTGCTGTAAGTTTGGGGTGGGTTTTTTGGGGGGTTTTCTTGGGGCTTTTTTTGGGTGGGTTTTTTTTTTTTTGTTTGGTTTCATGTTTTTTGTGGTTTGATTTTTTGGTTGGTTTTTTTCTTGTTTTCGGCTTTTTTTCCAGGGTTTTTTTTTTGTTTGTTTGTTTTTATTTTGGGGTTTTTGTTTTGGTTTTTCTTTTTTGTTTGTTTGTTTTGTTTGTTTTGGTGGTGTTTGGCTTTTTTGGGGGGATTTGTTTTGGTTTTTTGGGGGGTTGATTTTTATTGTGGTTTTTTTTCTTGTTTTATTTTTTTGTTGTTTTGGGGGTTTTTTGTTGTTTTTTTTTTTGTTGGGTTTTTTTTGTTTGGTTTTTCTGTTTTTGTGGGTTTAGTGGGTTTTTTTTGTTTGGGGTTTTTTTGGGTTTTGGTTTGGTTTGGGTTTTTTTTCATTCTGTGTTGTTGGGTTTTTTGGGGTTGGGTTTTTTTTTGTTGTTTTTTTTTTTTTTGTGGTTTTTTTTGGGGGGAGGTGTTGGNGTTTTTTGGGGTTGTGTTTTTTTTTTTTGTTTTTTTTTTTTGTGTGGTTTTTTTGGGGGGGATGGTTTGGAGGGGGTAGGTTTCCTTTTTATGTGTTCTGTTCTCCGGTAAGGAGATACAGATCATTGTGGGATTGTAGCCAGTCGTGATGTCCTACAAAAGCTTATGAAGAGAAGGTATACCTGGGTATAAACCCAGAAATTTATGCTTTTTGGTCATTCTGTGACCAAGAATTCCTTGGGTTGCTTATGTGGCACTTCTTATATTTATTAAAGGCATTGTAAAAAGGCGGAGGTAGAACTGCCCTTCACATTTAAGGCAAGATCTAAAGATCAGTCTCGTCAGTCCCTTGGCAAATGAAAATAATTCTTTTATTACCCACACTGGTGTGAAAGATGCCATCTAAATCAACACCAGCATATGTTCTGTGTTGGGAAATAGCACAGTGATTTTCAGGTGGCTTTGAACTTCTCTTAGTGTTTAAATACTGGAGAGGAGGTACTGAGCATAGGCAGAATAGATTTTCCTCTCAGTTTTAGCATTTAAAATATTAAGTTCTCAATTCAGCCATTTCTTCTTGCGTGGTTTCCATGCTTTCCTGTACTTTCTTTTTGGCTGTTGGGTTTTTGGCTTTGTTGTTTAGCTGTATTGTGTCTTTTTTTCCTTTGCAATTTTGCTGTTTGCTTTGTTTTTCCCCTTTGCTCTCACGGCAATGTAATCGCAGACGGGCACTGGGATGTTTGTTGCTGACTGGCTGGTGAGGTTTGTGCTGTGTGCTTTCACAGAAGATGGTGTGCCATGGAGAACACACTTACCTCTTTGCCCAGTCCATGATGTCCATCCTGGCCCAGGAGGAGCAGGGAGGCTCTGCTGTCCGACGGATCGCTCAGGAGGTTCAGCGCTACGCCCATGAGAAGTGAGTGGCAGCTGTGGGATCAGGGAAATGGAGCTCGCCACGATCTGTAAACTGTTGTCTTTTGCTCATTCTTCGTTACCTTTAACCAGCAAAAGGAGAATTTTTAGCTGCAACAGAGAAGTTCTTGTAGCAGGGCTTGAATTTGTGGAACAGCAGGAAAGTTTAGTGTGCTGTATCAGAGAGACCTAAAATTAGAAAAGCAAAGCATTGAAGTTTCTGTCTATTAAGAAATATCTATTTTTATTTTTCTATTAACATTTTGGAAATAAAAAAGGCAAATACAGGCCTATTTCTGTAATTACCCAGGATATAGCCCTAAGGCATTACATTCCATAGAATATGCCCTGTTGACTCAGTCTGAATATCTGAATTAAGAAAATAAGTCACTGTGTGTGTTTCTCCTGCAGAGGCCACGATGCCAGTCAGATCACCTTGGCCCTGGGCACTGCAGCCTCCTACCCCCGAGCTTGTCAGGCTCTGGGGGCAATGCTGTCCAAAGGAGCTCTGAATCCAGCAGATATCACTGTCCTCTTCAAAATGTTTACAAGCATGGACCCACCGCCAGTAGAGCTGGTCAGTAATTGTCTGCTTTAACCTCTGCAACTTCTTTCTGTTAGCTCTGGGAAACAGGATGTCTCGTGCTAGCTCTTGTCTGTGCACAAAAGTTAAATTAGCACTCGCTCATCCCTCTGTAATCGAAGGTCATGTCTAAATGTGAAACTGCTACTTGCATTCTGTTTTGCATTAGCTTCTTAGTAGTTTTGTTGGGGTTTTTTAATCATTCCCAGTTGTCTTTTTACATGTAACTAAATTAAATTAAATGTTCTAACATGGGTTTTGGTAACAAAAGGCAAGATTTTGATACTTTAGCAATGTGGTTTGTAACTGATTCCCTTTTTTTTCCTTTTTTCTTTCTGTCAAAAGGCTGGGTCTCTTCAGAAGACTATTTAATGTACTCTTAAAGGAAAATGTGTTATCTCATTGTATGCAAGGTATATCAGATGCAAAAACTCCATTCTTAGTCACCTCTCATAATTCTCAGGCTCTGATAAAATATTTTCACTTCACAGATTCGAGTACCTGCATTTCTGGACCTCTTCATGCAGTCATTGTTTAAACCAGGTGCCAAGATCAACCAGGATCACAAACATAAATTTATCCACATACTGGCATATGCAGCTAGTGTTGTAGAGATGTGGAAAAAGGTAATGTTGACTTCTGTGAATAAGATTTTTTTACCTACAGCAGCCTGCCTGTGCTGAAGAAAATACATGGTTGTGAAGTTGCTTGGTTTAAAATTATGTATTCAGCTTGCTGTTATTTATTTTAATATGAAATAATTAATATAATAATTCATATAATTAATATAATAATTCTGGCTTCAGTTGAAATGACTAAAAAGTGTAGATCCTGATGAACAAATAATATTATAAAATTCTTAGTGCAATGAGAATTAAATAAAGCAAACATCCTTGTACTTTAGCTCACTCGTAATTAATTCTTCTGAAACTTGAATGTGAGTCTAAATTTTGAGACACAGGATGCAACCCTAGGCTTATTGCAGGTTACAACTCCTTTCCTTAAATAACCAAAGACATCTGCAACTTTTGCATTCAAACTTTGCAATAATTTTGCAGAACAAGAGAGTCAGCATCAACAAGGATGAACTCAAGTCGACCTCAAAAGCCATCGAAACTGTTCACAATCTGTGTTGCAATGAGAACAAAGGAGCATCAGAGTTGGTTGCAGAACTGAGCACTCTTTATCAGTGCATCAGGTGAGCAGAGAGGCTGGGAATCTCTCATGCAGACCTAAATCCAGTCTTTCACGCAGAACGTGCTTTTCTGTGCTACTGGAAAAAGGTGGCAGATTGCATTGTCTTACGAGTAAAACTTGCATTTCTTTTTCATGCTGCTGAAGTGTGCTGAGGTGATCTCTGTCTCTGTAGGTTCCCAGTGGTGGCTATGGGTGTGTTGAAGTGGGTGGATTGGACAGTGTCAGAACCGCGGTACTTCCAGCTGCAGACTGATCACACTCCCGTTCACCTGGCACTGCTGGATGAGGTAAGAGTGCCTATAAAACTTTGCTGGAGAGCAAGAGCAGTTTTGATGCTTGTGTAACACCCAGTCCACTAAATGCCTGTAATTTGCAGTGAGGCAGTAAATATGCAGAGGTTAATCTATTCAGAGTTAATTATTTGGTTTTGTCTGCTCAGCCTTATTTATGCTGGGAAAACTTGGGCATCAAAGAAAGAAATGATGGAATACTTTTCTAAATGAATTTGTGTCTGGCACTGAACATCAGTGTAAATTTGTCTGGTGCATTGTGTTTTAAATGGCAGTTCTGAGGCTCTCACTTTGCTGTTTGCAGATCAGTACCTGCCATCAGCTGCTTCATCCCCAAGTTCTACAACTGCTTGTCAAGCTCTTCGAAACAGAACATTCTCAGCTGGATGTGATGGAGCAGGTGATTCTCAAAGGATTTGTTGGTTCCTTCATATCACTCTCACCAATTCAACAGTTTTTGCTCTCACAGCAGTGTTCATTTAGAAATGGTTAAAATGTAGCAGAGCAGATACTGAAGTTTTAAAAATTACGTACTTTGAGAGCAAGTTCTGATGTGTTGCCTCTCCCCTCCCTGCACCACCAGCTGGAGTTGAAGAAGACTCTCCTGGACAGGATGGTGCACCTGCTGAGCCGAGGGTACGTCCTGCCTGTGGTCAGCTACATCCGCAAATGCCTGGAGAAGCTGGACACGGACATCTCGCTCATCAGATACTTTGTGACAGAGGTCAGCAGCAAAAACTCTTACTGAGGTCTAGAGGTCAAGTTTAACATCAGCTGCATGGGGTTTGAATATTCAGAAATACTTCTGGTTCAGGTCAGATTCTGAGCAGTGTCTCAGTATTCATTAAAATGTGATTGGTCCTGCTGACTTCTGACTTCTGGAAATAACAAGGTACTGGATAGAGTGCCACAAGAATACAGTGTTAATTACTTGTATGGAGAACAAGAGGTCCTAAGTGCAACCACTTGTATGCTTTCAAAACTGGTATGTGAATGTAATATTGTCCCTCCTACCCCTGTAAGTGGAAGAATCATCATTTTTGTCTGCTGTTTCAGGTGCTTGATGTGATTGCCCCTCCATATACCTCAGACTTTGTACAGCTTTTTCTGCCAATCTTGGAGAATGAAAGTATTGCAGGAACTATAAAAACAGAAGGTGAACACGACCCTGTCACTGAGTTCATAGGTGAGTCACATTTATTCCTTGCACACCTGCTTCTATTTGTGTTTGTTACAGCTTGCAAATAATGCTTAGGAGGAAGATTGCTAAAAATAGGAATGGCAGCCAGCTATTTTCACAGACAGCTTCCCTTTTAGGGGCCTGTGTTTAGCAATTTTCCTGTAATCAAGAATCTGTGGGTAGTAGTGAGGAACTTGAAGGTAAATACTGCTTTTTGAGAACTAGCACTGCAGCAAGGAGAGTAAGGAAAGTAGTCTGTCATAATTCACTGTATTCTGCTATAATACACTCCATCCTGAAACAAAAACATCTGTCCAGACTCAAAAATCCTAATTATTTACATAATGCAGAAATTCATATGCATTTATGAATTAGAGAATCATAGTAATGTACTGAACACTGTCTTTTTTTTGTTTTTTCTTCTCCTTTTAAGCTCATTGCAAATCTAACTTTATTATGATGAACTAAGCAGTGGAAAATATCAAGAATGCGGACAGAGCTCATGATCACTACTTTGCCATGCTCTCCAGCAGTGAAGTTCTATAACTGGGCAACGCAGCAGCAAGAAAAAAAAACAACAAAACCAACAAACCTAAAACAAGGAGGAAGGGGCTGAAGGGCATTTGATTGACTTGCATGGTGCCCTTGAAGTTCTTATCAGAGCAGTGTTTGTGTTTCATATGAGAGAACTGTTAATGTCATTTGGAAAATGGAATGATACTGAAAGATTTTTTGTTGTTACACAAATCAGTGGAAATCAATATTCTGAAGAGGATGGATAGCAAGAAACTTTATTTGAAAGAACATTATTTTGGTTACTTGCAGAATTTGTCAGTGATTCTTTGTGTAATACACAAAATCTGAAGAATGGAGAAGATAATTCCTACAAAAAACATTTGCAGATAGTTCTCTGAATAGGTCTTGAATGCTCTAGGCTTTGATGTTGCAAGTTGTAAAAAATAAGAATTTTTGTGAGTAGCTCTGCTGCAGAGAAACTAATGCCTGTTTCTCCCCTTTACATTATATTAGAGTTCTAAATATCCTACATCTTTACTGCTATGAAAAAACCCTCTTCTGTGTAACACAAGAGGAGCTGTAACAAGGTTAATTTTGTATTAACAGATTAATTTTATGTGAGTGTGTTACCTTTCAGAATCTATTTTTTGCTAAATAGATGCATCAGATGTTACTGGTAAGTTTCATTACCGTGTCATTATGAATGTGTACCAAAAATTTCATTACTGCTTGTTGTGGCTTTGTTTTTATACTTACCTCTACTCTGTCCTGGTTGATGTCAACAAGCAGGGGATTCATCCAAGAATATGACTTACCTTTGAATAAAGGTGTTTTTTCTTTTCCAGAGATGTCTTTCAAAGTTTTATTAAAAGATCACTCTTTCTCTCTGTTCATTGGGCTGAATTCCTCTTTACACCCCTCACTTTTAAACAAACAGTAGTTTTCTTAACTAATTAAGCACATTTTGCTTTTTCAAGCACATCTGTTTTCTGAAAGTGCTTTCTAAAAGACACTGAAATCCTTAGTCCAAAAGGATGTAAATTTAAAAAAGGAAAGTGCCTAAAAGCGGCAAAAGTTGCTTCTGCAGCTTGTCTTTGAATAGAAAATTTACTATCATTCCAGCTAACACTCACCCTTTAAATTTACAGGACACCCAGTTTTCCTAATTTAAATAAATTAGCATACAAGTGTGGCTTTTTGCAGCTCTTGCCATTGTTCCTTTGTGGAATTAACCACAGCAACAATTCACCCTCTAGAGAATTAATTTAGGATAGAGCCCTGTATAAGCTCTTCATAATAATCAAGTTTGTTCTGTGTCCAGTGCAACCTTGCCAGCAGTTTAAACAGGTTTATTTTTGCTTTCCTGCACTCGGCTTTGCTATCACTTCCTCTGCACCAATCCTGTAGATGATTTTTAATTCATTAAACCTTTTGTGATGCTGTGATCAGCACTGTGGAATGACCATGTTCCTACCCAGTTGTCTGAACCAACATCATTGCTGTATAAACTGTTGTCCCTCGGGCCTTGCACAAGAAAAAGTCCAGTGAAAGCAGCACCATCCAGGGGGAGACAACCACACACACACATATTATAAGCTCTGATAATAAATACCCAGTCATGTAAGAGAAAAACCTGTTTATTAAATGCAATTAACAATGCCAGTTAGTAACATTTGATATGGCACTGATTTGTTAAATTGGTGAGGAGTTCGAGGTTATGGTAATTTATATTTTGCCTCTTTAGGAGAAAAAGGGCACAATCACATATTAAAGCATGAAAATTTGAGCAAAACCAAGACTAATTAAATGTAGGAAGTGTTTAGACTGTCTTTTGGTCAAAGTAATTCCTATTATATCATTTTGGATAAAAGCAACCTCATCATTTGAGACTTCCAACACCACTGTTTCACCAGGAGGTCAAGGAAACAGGGGATTTAATGTTTTTTATTTATCATGGCCAGACTTACAGTTTTTGCATCATCGCAACATCTTTGCTCAATACCATCAGAGAATTTAAAATAAACTCTAGACCCAAATATTGAGTATACTTTTCCAGTACATCTAGATGATTTGTATTTAAAAAAATAGATATTTACACGTACCCGTTCTGTGATTCAGTCAGTGTGATTTTAATACTGTGCATCAAGGACAGCTCCTTCATGGGTGAATTACTTAAGTTGTAAATAATTACCTCAAGGCAGTTCTGTATTTTTGAAGGCATTGTGTGTTGCATCTGGGCTAATTTTGCAAAACTGCCTGACGGTGTTAAACTGTGAAATCAGTCTTAGGCTACTGTTCTTCAAAAAAAAGGAAAAAAAAAAAAAAAAGTGGTGCTAGGAAGCTTCCAAACAAAGTACCTAAACAAAAAGAGGTACCCTGTAGAATCAAGGAAGTATAGGATCTCCATATGCACAGTCCTCTTCAATAGCCAGATTGTAGTCTGCTCCTCTTCCACCCTTATATGCACTTGTCACAATCCTCAGCCACCCTCTTTCACCCTGTAAAGGATTTAATTTGCATTGTAAATTAGGAAACACAACTGTAGAAATTGCATGTTGTTGAGTCTGTTCTGTCTGCCAAATCCGAGTGATTTAAGTGAAGGCAGGAATTCACTCAAGCTGAAGTATAACCCTGAATTCATGGGGCAACCTGCTTTGGTGAATGTACATCCCACCCATCCCGTCCAGGTACATGGCTTGAGTTTTGCCTACAACTAACAGCAGTTTCCAGTTGCCTGTAACAGGAGCTGCACGTCCTTGAAAGGTAGAATTTGGGATTGAGCTGACATTATTCACGTAGCTTTGGCCAAATATCCTTGTCTTCAGATTATTTGGGTTACATTTTCAAACTGTTAATCTAGTTCAAAGAAAGTTTTAGCTTTACATCCACAGGCTGTAGCTTTGCAAGTGACAAACCCCACCTTTCCTCTGAAGCCAAAAGTGTGTTCCCGTATTTCCTTACCCAGGGCTCACCCCAGGAGTTACGGACTATCCAGTATTCTGTTCCATTTTCCACACCCCAGCCAGCCACAGACACGATGTGATTCACTGTAGGTGAGGGGTTGTACTCTGTGTACAGTCCCCCAGTGTAAGCATCCAGCTTTTCAGTAGCCATTATGCCACAGCTGTAAGAAAACAGAGAAGTTTTTATACAAGGGGATCATGGCAAGGGCCTAGCTAAAAACCAGGTGGTTTTCTTGCACTTTGAATTCTGAGCTCAGTTTATATACAAGTCAGCTAAAGCCTGCATATTAGTGCAGAGTGCTAGAATGAAAACGTACACTGAGTTTCAAGTATTTCACTCCAAACATTACTAGTAGATAAACATTTTCTTTTTTACCTAATTGGTCCATTAGTGTAGATCTCTGCCATCATTTTTTCTCTTCCACTGACAGACCCATAGTCAGCAACTTTCCAGAGAGTGTAGTTCTTAATCACGTGGCATTCTCCAAAAGTGACACAAGTTCCACACTGGTTGAATTTCTTACACTCTATAAAACAGAGGTGAAATTATTACTGCAGGAGGGTACTTTGCTTCAAGTGAAGCAATGGTAGGACACTAAGCTTTTATAACTTAATTGAGGCAGATATTAATAACTTCACAGTAATTATTAATACATTTTCTCTCTGGTGAACTCACTTACTTTCTGGAAACTGCATTGAAACCACATTTAAAATCCCTATTATCACCAGTTACTATTGTTTACTTCATAGGTATAAATACTTTGAGGACACAGAGAAACCATTCCAGTCATACATGACCAGACAAAGGTTAAATTCCTCCTTTGTTCAGCTTGAAGTGACACTTGTAAATATTTCAGTACATTAGAGATTGTGTGTCACAGATTTAAGAGATTAAGTTAAAACAATTCAGCTGTGCAAACTTGCCTGAGCATGATTTAGTGCTGCACTGTCTGGAGTAAGAGACACACAGGCCCGTAAAGAAAACCTGTTCTGTCAGTCAAACAGCACGAACCAATACTCTGAAAACTCCAAGAAATTACTTTTTAAATTTTTTTAAATTCTTTAAATGTTNAATTTTTTAATTTAAATTTTTAAAATTTTTGATTTAATTTTTTTATTTTAAAAAAATTTAAATTTTTATAATCTTTTTATTTAATTTTTTTTTTTTTTTTTTTTTAATAGACTAAGGTCTGCTAAACCTGGGCCGAAATCCTACAGCAAAGCAGAGCCATCCTACTTTGATCCTTGGCTTGGTAGTTGTTGCAGGTCTCGTCGGGAATGCCATGGTCGTGGGCGTACATCCAGACCCCAGAGTGATCCCCGCCCTCACACGACCCGGCGTCAGCACAGTCGATGACATTCTGGACAGATAGGTAGGCAGAAGGCCAGGCACCTTTCCTCTTGATGTTGATTCGATCTGTAAGGATAAGAAACTGGGGTTTATTACTGGAATATGTAGGTGGCTACACATGGCAACGGGTTTTGAAACTGTCTCCTCTTCATTGAACCTGAAACTGTGTGCAGACAGCAGCACTTGCGGCTGGAAAAGCCTCTGCTGTCAGCAGTGAGGAACACAGCATGACCTGATTCAAACCAGAGGCTGAGTTTTATTGTGGGTTTCCATTAGAAGGGTTTTTTCCATTAAAAATGCAGCAAAAACTGCAGATGAGTAAGATCTGCCTAAAGCCTTGAAGAACCTTAGACCTATTTTAATTCAATCCACAGCTTCTGAAAACTTCCAGATCTGTTTCCTAACTTGGACAGCAAAGAGTTTTCAAATACACATCATAGAAACAGCTCTGACCAACATCTTTTACAGGAGCAGAGATTTATATATAAGTTCATGCATAAACATAAGCCTATGGAGCCCAGCCTGCTGGCTCTGAGAGACAGTCTTAATGCAAGGGAAAACCATCAGAGTTATCTCCCTGCTGTTACATCAGCATCTCACTGTTATCCTGCCATCTCAGACAGGCACTGCCACCCTGTTGCCTTATTTTGTCAGAAACAAGCAGCTTACTTGGCAGAAAAGCTCCCTGATGAGTATTTATAAACTGCTTCTCACTCTGCATTAACAGTCTTAACTGATGCCACAGTAGTACTTTAAATCCTACTAGTACCAACAACATTCAAATGTACTTGACAGAACTGGGAGCCATCATCCCAGCCTAATCTTCCTGCAAGTTGCTGTATTTTACCTATCCTAGTCCTTCACTACATCCTGGCTGGTGTCATACGTGTCCATATCCTTGTACTGCTTAATTCTGTATCCTGCATGATTCCTGCTGTCTGCTCACACCTGCCTCATCTTCCCACTTCTCCCCAGTCTCCTCTATTTCTCCTTCACAATTAATTTTCCTACAGCCTCCTTATGCAAATGGTGCTTCTGCAGGATGTAACTGTTGCGTGCAAATCATGTATTCTCTCTAAAGTCATTACTTCTCCATCTGTAGCAAACCACTACTTCCCCTTGACTAAGAAAAAGGCTGATTGGAAGATTCCTGCTGAAATCAGACTTGTGTGTCTGCTGTGGTGATCAGTTCATTTGAATTACAGGGCTCCTGTAGCAAATACCCCACAAGAGGCAACTTCTTTCATTTCCTCATTTCCAGCATTGCTGGAGCAGCCCCTGCTGTAGTGCCACAGGCTGAGGTACCAGAAAGGGGAAGGAGACCTCACCAGTGTTTTGCATCTGCTGCTGCCATCACCACACCTCTGCTGGGGAGGGCAGACACCCCAGTTCTTACCCCAGGACCTAAAGAAGAGGTTGGGAGGAGCTGTGACCACATTCCTTCTGCAAACAGGTTTTTAAACACACCAGCGTTCCCCCCTTGCTCCCTTTGCATAAGGGGGAGACAGCCTCACTGCCATTGCTTTCCCTATTGAAACCAACCCTCCTCGCCTTCAGCTTGGGCATTCCCACTGTTCTGGTGTATTCACAGACATCTCAGCCTCGGGTCTGCTGCGTTGGTCACTGCATTGATTTATACCTTATGATGCACCTTATACCAGCTGTCAGTAACCTTAAGCTAAACTTCCTCTGCTCCCTGAAAACTCCCGATTCCCGCGGGCAGCCAGCCCGGCAGGTGAGCCCGAGCGTACCTGCCAAGGCGCTGGTGCTGCCGTGGGCCCAGCAGGACCCGCAGTACTGGGGGATGTGCTGGTTCCGAGTGGTGCTGGCGTAATTCACCCCGTTCACGTTCCTCCAGTCCCAGCTCTGCGGCAGCGCCGACACGTCCAGGTACTCGTGCGGGCGGGGGTAGGTCCTGCAGGGGGACGGGACGAGGAGGTAGCGCCGGCCATCCCCCGGGGGAGGACGGGGGGATGCGGTTTTTTTAAAAAAAATTACAGATCTCACCGAGTTTCGTAACGAGGCCGCGAGTGTCCGGCGGGCTCACGTGACCGCTCCGCGCCCCCAGGTCTCGTGACCGCCCCCCCCACGCCCTCAGCCCTCCCCGAAGCCCGACGGGGCCGGAGCGGCCCCGGGACCCCCGAGCCCCCGG
>VZTX01002752.1:0-14264 GCA_013400915.1 Pardalotus punctatus | reverse complement strand
GGGGCTGCCCCGGCCTCCCCCACCGTGCCGGAGGAGCTGCTGAGGGAGCTGCAGCTCCTGCTCAGAGGTATCGGGGTGGGGGGCCCGGGGGGAGCTGTGGGGAGAGCGGGACAAGGCACAACGAGGCTGGGCAGCAGAGCCAGGAAAAGTGAAGGTTCCTTCCTAACGTCAAACTCCGGTGGGGTTTGGGGGCAGGCATGGCAAAGGAACAGGCAAAGATGTGCAGGAGAGCTGGGGAAGGGTGTAAGCAAGAAGAGGAAAGCAGCAAAGGCAACCTCCAGGCTGGGGCCCAGCATCGTGTGGAAGCCGCCTTCCATTGCCAAACACGCGAAGACATCACTGTGGAGCGGAAGATGTGGCAGGAGCTGGGGCTGTTCTACATAGTAAGTGCCCAGCCTGCCCCTTGTCCCGGTCTGCAGAGGCACCTGTGCTGGCACAGGGACTCCTTCTCTAACTCCAGCCGTTCCCTATCCCAGCCTGAGAGGGAGGGGAAGTTCCACCGTGGCCCAGGGCTGAATCTGACCAGCGGGCAGTACACAGCCCCGATCGCAGGATACTACGCCTTCACCACCACGCTGCACATTGGTGAGCCCTCAGACAGCCCCATGGCCCTGCCGGGGAAGTCTGGGATGGCTCTCATGCCCTGCTCTGTCCCAGTGCGTAGGGAGCCACGGAGAAAGGGGCAGTCATGCCGAGGGAGCCGCCTGCGGGTGCTGATCTGCGTGCAGTCCCGCTGCCAGCACAACAGGTATGGCAGGGCAAAGCCAGGGACCCTGGGCCAGGGAGGGGGGAAGGAGTCCAGCATCCCAGGGAAAGGTGGGACACGGTCCCCCCACCACCACCCTCCCTCTTCTGCAGCAATCTGGAGACCGTATCACAGCTGGAGAGCAGCGGTGACCTTTTCACCATCTCTGTCACTGGCACCCTTTACCTGCAGGTTAGTGGTGCCAGCTCCACTGGTGACAGTAGTGGGCAGGACGGTGCCTTCCATGGCTCTAGCCCTGGGCTGGGCATCAGCCCCAAGGCCAGTCAGAGCAGGGCTCTGCTAGGGCACTATAGCACAGACTGTGGCTGGGCTGCCCTGAAGGCCTTGTGATGCTCTCCCAGAAGGAAGAGTAGGGGCAGAGCGTCCAGCTCTTGGTTGTGGCATGCAGAGGAGAACTCTCTCCTTGGCTCTGCCAGGCCAAATCTGGTGCCCACAGAGGAGGTGTCCGGGCCCCGCTGATCCCTCTCTCCCCCCAGGCTGGGCAGTATGCCTCTGTTTTCGTGGACAACGCGGCAGGCTCTCCCCTCACCGTTCAAAGTGGCTCCGATTTCAGTGCCGTTCTGCTGGGAGTGTGAAGGGGCACCATGCTGAACCTGTGCCAGGAGCAGGCAGACCCTTCCCTCTGCCAACCACCATCATGTCTCCCCAGCTCAGCACCAAGCCTAGGGAATACCATTTGCTCATGCAGGAGCTGCAGTCTGGTCCAATACTGCTTGTGCTGCAGAACCAGCTGAATGAAGATGGACAAAAGATCATGAAGAAGATGATCATGATAATAATAAAGCAGCTTGACCAGGACCTAAAGGCATTCACTTTTATCTAAAGGCTAGGCCTAGAAGTTTGTCTTGGAAAACCCTGCTGACAGTGGCAGCAGATGGTTGCCTTCTCCCCAGGGCTCAGCTCCCACCATGCCTGGTACAAAGCCCCACACATCCATTTTTGCCCCTAGTGGACTTCCCCTTCCCTGCCCAGACTCAGTCTCAGCAGCCCAAGCTGGATTCTGCATCGCTTGAGCTGTCCTGCAGTGTATGAGCAGTGAATGTTTGCTGGCAGAAGCCAACATCCTCTGCACTAATCATCAAAGCAAAGTCCCAATAATGCCACACATTCGATTAAAGCAAATTCCTGTCCTGTGACTTTCCACAGCAGGCACTCCCTGCCTGTGGCACAGGGCCCAGGCTGTGGGCAGCACAGATACGCTCTTTGCTCGGGCTCCGATAGCTGCCTGAGCTGAGGATGGGCACAGGGCTACGTGACAGAGCGAGGGCTGTGGGAGAAGGACCCAGGAAGGCTTGGGCGTTTGATTTCTTAGTAGCACTTAGCACTGGGCAAGCTGTGCCAGCACCACTACAAGATAGCCTGAGCTGTACCTAGCCCCACCTTCTCCCAGGATCTCCCTAGCCCTGCCTGCCCTTCTCCACAGGCTGCATCTCCCTGAGGAGTCTGGTGAAGTAGTTGTTAATGCAGCAATTTATGGGTAGGGGTGTTTGGATCTGGGGAGGAGGGGGCAGTCTCTGGCTGTGCAGTTTCAATGCTGACTCCTCGCAAAGCAAAGAGAATTTGTCTCTGAAAGCGAAGTTGTGCTTTTTCCCCAGCCGATCAGGTGGGCAGCAGCCTCCTGGCAGGCATGAGGCTGCTGCAGGCTGCAGCTCCTGCCCATCTGAGGAACTTGGCCCTGGCAGCATCTCCCAGGCCCCACACACGATGAGCCAAGGCAGCCTTGCTCTGATCAGCTGCCTCTGTTCCTACTACACACACTTGAGGAGGTACCAAAGGACTCGGTGTCTGGAAGCAGGGCTTGCCCAGCTGTGAGCTATCCTGTGCAAGTGAGGTACCAAGGACCCAGTGCACTTGAACTGAAAAAGCCGATTAAGTCAGAGTTACTTGGAAGGGTAATTCAAGTGTTGGAAGAGGACAGAACCTCAGTCCACTCCAAGGGAGAGAACTACATGCAGAGCACTTGTGCATGGACCACCCTGGGGTGGTCTATGAGCTCTTCTCAGTAGCAGGATGATGCTGAGCACTGAGGCAAGGAGAGTGCTTTTTCAGGAAACCTCCTGCAGACCCTGTCTTACCAGAAAATTAAAGCAAATTGGTTTTTTACTTCTACTAAAGCTGGGGCTGAGCCTGCTTTTCTAACCGGCTGGCTGCTCCCAAGCATGGTGAGACCTGCTCCTTCCTCTTCCCCTTTGACATGAGAAATGGGCATTTTATGGAAATTGTTATTAACTGTACCATAACACAGCATATTCTGATCCTAGCTGGAGCTGTGCTTTCAGAATTTTTCCTAAAAGGAGGAAAAGCGGTGTTGTAAGAGGAGGGAGAGGGAGGGAAAACAGTCAGAGAAGGACAAGCTAACATTCCTGTCACCAGCTCTTGCACTGGAATTCAGAGTGGCCTCCTGGAAGGAGCCCCCAAGCTGGGAGCACAGCTCAGCTCTTGCAGCATGGCACAGTGCAAGAGGTGGAAAAAGAGGGAGGTGAGAAGGGAGAGCAAGTTACCTTTCTGAAATTTGCCATCAGGGTTTCTTTTGCCACAAACAGGAGCAGCTCCATGCTCCTCCGTCTGGGCTCTCCAAATTTGCCTTTCAAGAGTAGAAATGGCAGAGTGCACTGCTAACAAAGGCACTCCCTCTCCGCTCCCCCTGCAGTGCAACTTTACATCAGAGTACACAGGAATGGCTGGGAGCAGAACAAGCTGACAGAGGACAAGCACTACCCAAAATCTGTGCCCTGCCCTCCTCAGTCCTCTGCAGGAGATGCAGAGAGTTAGTGTGCACCAGGCTGCGTTAGCCTGGCCCCCAGCCTAAGCCCATGAAGCACAAGTGACTACTGTTGGAGCAGAAAGATGGTCAAGCCACCTGTACCAAACAGGACAGCTATTGTGTGCTCCAGAAAACAGCCCCGGATCTGGGACCATCTCCCAAAATTTCAGGGACACAAAAACAAGCCAGGGAACCTCACAGCCCTGTGCAGGGCTGTGCACAAAACAGCAGGCACCGCTGCATCAGCTTTGCCCCCTTTCCCCAGGACTACAACTGTGCCTCATCAGAGCAAGGAGGAAACCACTGTGCTCACCTCCCTCCCTGCCCGGCTCACACACAGGATGGGAAATTGGAAATTCAAGTGCTTAGGTAGCACAATCCATTTAGCTTTCATTCTGTCATTTGGTCTCAAGCCAAACTTTCTCTAGAAAACAGCACACTGACTCCAGCAACAGCTGGTAGAGACACTGAGACAGGATGAGATATCAGACACTTATTTGTACCTAAAACATGAGATGCCTTCTCCTCAGATAGCACAGAGCCTGCCTGTAGCTCAGCTGCCTGGCAAGTCCATTTGGTGAAAACACTTTCTCCAGAAAACATCGGGAGCAAGCTCCATACCACGTTTTCCATACCAACACGGCAGTAAAACTCCAACATGCCCTGCAAGCACAGGGCAGGTACGCTGTGCTCTGCAAGAGGTGTTTGTGTCCCTCAGCTGCAGGCAACCTCACAGCCCAGTTTGAGTCAAAAGATTTCCTACCCAATGTGAAGAGGACAGCCCATACCACATCCCAAGCTGGCAGCCTAGGGTACCTCACAGTCTGTATGGTACAGCCTGTCTGGGAGCTCCCACCGAGTCCTGGAACTCCACACTCTCCCAGAGTCTTGCATAAAGCTCAAGGATACGGATAGCAAAACTGGCCCATGTGAAACCACTGGGAGAGCTCATGCCACCAGATGCCTCTTGCGAGCACCCCTGCCAAATGGAGTTACTGGCTTTGCCAAGACATTCAACCCTGCTAGCTAAGGGAGCTAAAACTATTAAAAAAACCATCTTTATTTACACTGAAGAGCATCCAACAGGGCCCACCCTCCCCCAGCCACACATGCATGCACACAGATCTCTCCCCTTCCTTCCATCCACCACACCTCATCCCTCAGTGCTCTACCATCCCTCAGTGTTCGATCCGGACCACCATGACCGTGACATTGTCCGCTGACCCTCGCTGTACTGCCTTGTTGGCCAGTCTATTACACGCAGCTTCGTATCGAGCATCTGCTTCTAGCTTCCCTTCTCTCATCTGGATATTCTTATCCTGTTGGGACAAGGAAAGGTGACACTGATTGCTCCCAGCAAAGGTAGGTACAAGCACAGTGTTATTTTCCAAGCATTGGGAAGCAAAACACACACAGACAACCTTGGGAATAAGGGAGGGTACCCTGGCAGAAGTCCATATTGTGCCCTCTGCACTGACAAACCCAGCCCCCATGCTGCCTTCTCCTCACCTCCAGGCAGGACACAATGAAGTTCACAGCTTCTTCTGGTGTAAAGACTTTAAAGAGGCCATCACACGCTATCAGAATGAACCTGGAAATCAAGTGAAGACAGGTTCCAAGGCTGATTTTTTGGCTCCTGAGCTACAGCAAAAGCCCTCCAATCTATTTTGTGAACATCCATGCTCTGATCCAAAGGGAAGGTGCCGTAAAACCTCATCTGAAAACCCCTTAGAAGCTACCATTCATGGCAATTCAAAATACAGGCCAAAGACCCAGGCAACTAATGTAACACCTAGATCAGGACATCCTGGCAGTCCTACCAACACTGGCAAGATCACATACAACATCTTGGTCAAATGCTCCATTGTTTCTCTAAGAACTGCTTCTTTCCTTTGGGTCCTTTTCATTCACATATTTTCACCGTGAAGTGGCTAACACAGGAAAATAGAGAAACACAGCTGGATCCCTCATGTACATCACTTTACATTCCTACACTCTTGAGGTATGTGGTAATTTAAATACATAAATTCTAAAGAAAAGCAAGCAACACAACTGTGATCAGAAAACTCTGACGCAAAGTATTGCCACAGGCTGCAGAAAGTTGAGGTGACACAAAGCCCAAGGAAAGGACAGCATTCCTCTTAGGATGGGGGAGACAGCCTTCTGTGCCTTCCCTGCCTGCACAAGGAACTGTATTACCCAGGAGCCCTAACCAGAGTCACCAGGACAAGGAAAACTATACCCAACCTACAGAAGTGGTCAGCCTGCACATGCCTCTGAAGACATCACTTCAGAGCCTGATACTCAAGAGTATCTTCAGAAATATTTTAGTGGATCACTTGATAGGGAACTCTAAACCCAGAAAAAGCAGCAGTACTGGGTTACTCTCACCTCTGTGAGTCTGCAGGGCCATACTGACATGAAAGCTCACTGCAATTTGTCGTTGCCAATCATTTCATGGAAAGTATCTCAAATCTTCAGATATCAGAGCCGAATGCAAAGGTATTTATGGGCTCTACAGCTGCTAGAAACAACTCTTGGGCAGAACGGAGATCCAAGAACTCAAGCCTTAACTAACTGCTTGAACACTGGTGTGTGGATTTAATCAGAGCACAAAAGACATCTGAGGCTTATGTACGCTATTGCTATGAGACTGGTTCCTCCAAGAGGAGCCTTCACAGTATCTTGGCAGAGATGCAGCATTATTCCACTGTACTGATAAGGAACAGGAGCAGAGAGACATCAGCAGTGAGAGCATCCACTAATTCTGGGGGCATCAGTCTGAAGTGCCTTGACTCTAAGAGCAGAGCAAACAGGGTTGGGCAGCTTCTGCTGAGCAGAGCTGGGACAGACAAACCCCCGTGCAAGGGCACACTTTACCTGTCATTGTGTGTGAGTTGGCAGCGTTTGATATCTGGCACAGAGATAACACCACAGCGTTTGTACTGGCCATCCCCAATGGAGCGGGAAACCTCCAGCACTCCTAGGACTCTTCCGTCCCTGGACAAAGAAAGAAAACACTGAGAGCCCTCCCCACACGTGTGTATCTTGCTGTACTGCCTGATGGGGACACTTCGTGCATCCATCTGCCTCATGAAAATAATGACCCACTTGCCCAGCAAGTTCAAATCTTCCCTTCAAAGTCTCCTTCCCTTTCTGTATATTTGTGTGAAGCTCTGGGAAACAAATGGTCAGGGGGAGGAGGAAATGAAGTCAGGAGACTTCAAGGCTGTTTTTTGTCACCCTGCCCTAACTCAAAGTCCTGCTTAGCTTAGCAAACTGGGGAAGTAAGAGTTATATGTGAGCTGAACTCCCAGATGCATAGTTTGAATACAGGGATTATTTTTTTGGCAAGATATCTAGCAAACTGCTCTTCACTAGAAGCAGAGAGTGGCAGAGGCAAGAGGTTTGAGTCAGCAGCCCCTCCTGTGTCCTGTCTATCAGGACGCCAACCCCTACAGGGTGGCTCAGCTGCAGGCAGTTCCCAGGAGCAAGAAACATGGCATGTTCAGCTCCTGATCACCTGGCCTTTAGTAACCACCAATCGCAGCAAGCAGTTCTGTGAAACCTAAATTACAATACCCCTTAGAAAACAGCTCTGGTTTGTTAAGCTTTTCTAATTAACCAAGTTCCCTACAGAAACAGCTTCCCACACTTCACCTTTCCAACAATCAAGCATCTTCTCCCCAAAAAATCCTCTCGCACTCCTTTGTGCCCTCTGGGAATATACAGAGCTCATTCATCTCACAGTCCAAGCAGCCCCACTCAAGATAAAAGCAAGAAGCAAGGCATGTCACAGAGAAGAGATCTGATGCTCACGCACGTTGTGACTTATCTCTTGGGTCCAAAATATTGAACTACAAGCAGTGGGAGAGGCTCCCAGGTAGTCAGGGACCAGTTCTGAAAAGAGCTAACAGACACCAGGCCATCTCTTTGCCATGTGCAAAGATAGATCAGTGCTAAGCGTAAGCAGCAGCATGTGCTCTGCAGAGATAAGGGGAACAAAGCACTCCAGACATGACAGCATAACAGAACTGAGCCCACCCCTCCCCACCCTGGGTGCATTTTGCCTCCACAGGAATGAAGATACTTCACCTGCACTGAATCCTCTCTTTGTGACGATGCCACTAAATCAAGAAACAGCCTTCAAAGAAAAGAGAGAACCTAGCCAGGGAAATAAGACTCAGCTGCTGGGTTTGGCACCAGCTCCCCAAACAGCCATGAACTCCTTTTTGCATAGGATCATTAAGATAATCACATCTTGGCTCCAGAAATCTCCCTCCTAGTGCAGACAGCCTCAGTGCATCACCTAACCCCAGGGGAACAACATCAACTGACATCAAGGGCTTTTTGTGCTCTCTCAAACCATCCCCCCTCTCACAGGACAAGGAAAGAGAAGTCATGCTGCAAGGAAATGAGTTCTGCTCAGTGTCACAGTGTGCAGAAAGCAGTAACTTCTTCAACAATGCAGTCCAGCTCTGTAGGTCAAGCTTAAGCATGTCTGTGCTGGTATCCCACTGCCAGGCTTTCCCATGGGTCCTGCCTTGGCCATTGTAAGGCTCTGAGAAACCAGCCCACATCAACCAACTCCAGTAACTGAATCCTTACTGAATCCTCAGGCACCACTGTGCTTCCCACAGGCAACAACAGCTTCTCTCCAAGCTCTCAAGTAGGATGCACACTAGGCTTAGGAAACTTCAAAATCTCAGTGCTCAGGCCCAAAATTAGGCTAGGGTTTAGATTAGCTCACTCACACCCTCAGGCACTTACCTGACATTTCCCCCAGCTTTCTGTATCCGCATACGCTCCTCATATTGGGTGGGGTTATGCTCCTTACTGAGGCTTAAGGCTGTGTGTTTCTGACTCTCTTCATTGTAACGACACAGAATCGCCTGTGCTGACAAAAGACCATCTTGAGTAAAAAACAACACAACGGCAGCAACAACTTCTTGAGAGAGAGGCCCAAATTGTAGTGAATGGTTCTTCAATGGGCCAGTGACTGGTGGCCACTGGTCTTTCTCAGGGCTCAGTTCTACGTAGGAGGTGCTGTTCAATACTTTTATCAGCAAGACTTGAATTCACCATTACCAAGTTTGCTGGTGATACCAAAGCAGGAGTGCTGTGGGCTCTCTGGAGCACCAACAGGCCTTGCAGAGGGATCTGGACAGATGCACCATCAGGCAATCAATTGCCAGTGGCATGGAATTACTAAGTCCAAGTGCTGGGTTCTGGGCCCAAGGCGGAGCAATGCCGAGCATGAGTGTAAGCTGGGAGAGGAGTGGCTGGGGAGCAGCCCTGCAGAGAGGATCTGGGGCTGCTGGCTGGCAGCAGCTCAGTAGGAACCACTGCCAGGAGGGCAAATGGCATCCTGGGGGCATCTGACACAGCATGGCCAGTGGGCCAGGACAGGGGATGGTCCAGCTGTGCTCAGCACTGCTGCAGCCTCACCCAGAGTGCTCCAGCATTAAAGATGGTGGGAAGGTACTCGAGTGTGTCCAGATGAGGACAGCCACGCTGGTGCCAGGGCTGGAAGGNCAGTGCTTAAAGAGGCTTTTGGACAATGGTGTAACTTTAGGGAAGCCCTGAACTGGTCAGGCAGTTGAACCAGATGATTGCTGTAGGTCCCTTCCAACTGAAATATTCTATTCTAGATACTGCAAGATATTTTGCACCACCAAGAGAGACCTGTTGTTTTACACTACAGGACACAACACAGGATTACTCTGTACCCACCCAAAACAAGCTGCTTTATAGGAACAGTTGAGTAGCTCATGGCAATTCAGACATCCCAAACAAACAAACAAAAAACCATAAAGTTCTGGGCAGAATAAAGATGCCATCAGTGGTCCCCATTCTGCTTACCCGGCTGTCCCCGAGGTTGGCTATGTAGAGAATATTGTCGACAGCTAAGACACAAGTAGCTGTGGAGCCATCCTTCCATGCTGGCTTCCTGAAGGGAACAAAAATGAGATTATTAAAGGGGAAAAGCAACACTTAAAAAGTTAAATCAGAGTGTTGTTAGGGATTCAAAGAAGAGTCATGTGCCCACACAGCAACCAGGCAGGACAAGCCCCCAGCAGCTGCCTGCAAGCAGTTCAGGAAACTGTTGGTGATAAACAGCAAACTGGACAAGGACAGAGGAACTACACAGACTACTGACTTCTGAATGCACAGCCAATGCCCAGCTGGTGTAAATATTGCCAATCACAGCTCCTTTACCAACCCTTCCTCACACTCCCAGGAAACCTCATATGTGAGCAGAACGGCCTCCACCCTGATGACGGCCCAGGAGCTAAAGCATCAAGAGCAAACAAAGTTCCCACACTGCCCTAGGAAAGCTCCTTCTTTGCAGCAAAGGAAGGCACAGCCAATTCTGCAGCAGAGATGTCTTCTTTCTTGCTTACATTTTCCCTCTTTTTTTTCCCAGCACCCCTGCCCCCTCTCCCACCTCAGCCCTCACCACTCCACCTCAGCACCAACACCACTCATTCAGTCACTCTCCTCCTATTTCACTTCCTGTAGTTAAGCTTTTATCTCTAGAGCTCTAGGTAAAATGAGAAGCATTTCTTAGATTACAGCTGCCAGACTAGTCTTCTCCACAAAGGAGCCTAGCTACGATGTCATTCTTCACTGAAACTAGCTTTGAGAGACTGATTTCTAGCCATATTTCATCCAGTTTTTCCTTACTTTGAAGGCGTAGCTGAATGAACATGACTCATTTCACCATCAACAGAGCTATTGCTAGCAATCCTTTGTAGTGCCTTTGTCAAGCCATGTTTCTGACCAGAGGCTGGTTTGAGAAAGACACTATTGTGACAGACTCAAGAAAGCTTCTTCCTTTTGCCTGGTTAAACTTGTTGTTCTGATTAGGCTTAAGAGACTGAGCCAGTTTACAATTTACTTAAAACTGAAAGTTTTCAGGGAATCGCAGAATCAAATGCATCAACAGTCTCTCCACCTGTGACAGAGCTATCACTGTGCAACAATAATAGTAAAAAACCAAACCAAATCTGTACAAAGTGACTGTATTTTAAATGCAATCTACATCTTCCATAGTTCACACCGTTGGTGTGTCAGTTCAGCAGAGACTAAAAGAAGGTCAGGATGATTGGCAATCCACACCCAGCTGCAAGGCAGGCTGGCATTTACCCCACAGAGGGACATTCCTCATCAATATCTCTGTTTTCTAAAGAGTGGAAGAAAGCAAGATTTAAACTTATATTGGGAGAGTTAAGTCTTTCAACACAGGGCATTAAAAGCTACCTCAGGGATGTGTTCCAGCCTGGCAAGCACAGCTCTAAAGAAAGCTGGTTTAGTGGCCTCTACAGATACCCTCCTGCCACACTCTGATGCCATCAACAGAGAGAGGCAGCATGGGACAAATCCCTTCAGTAACATGGCAAGTCTTTGAAAAGAAGGCAAACAAGACACCCTGATAAGGACAGAGGTGGTCCTTGGACCTGTTTTGCTTCCTTCCTTCATGAGGAACAAGTAAGTTAGCCTCAGGGATCCTACAGACCATCTACCACAGAGTAAGAGCAGAACATGCCATGATCTAGGTCTAGCAAGCACTCAGCTGGCAGAGTCACAGTCTGATACGGTGGAGCTGTGTGGGGTTTTGCCAAAGCACAGACATGACAAGGTTTCCTCAGTCCTGCTCAGAACTCAGACCTCAGAGATGCACACTAAGAAATACAAAAGAATAGAAAGCATTTGCACTTACTGGCTGGATGCCTGCTTTAGGAACTCTTCATCCGTGTGTTTGAAAGTGTCCAAAAGGCATCTCTTCACAGTTTTCTCCACGCTGACTACTTCACCTGTCAGATAGACAGAACAGCAACTAAGCTACAATTAAAACATATCTGATCTATCCTAGTCTGTCCCCTTGCTCATCCAACATTCAGTCAGGCAGTGCATCTCTTGGGCTCAGCAGAGCAGCTGGGGAAAATCCTGGGCTTCACCCTACCAGAAATCTGTGCAGCAGCACATGTGGAGAGTTTATGACAGAAACCTTTCCATCACAGGACTATTTTCACACTTGAAGTGGAACTGCCAAAACTGGCAACAGTGCACCTCACTTGTTTAGCAAGTCACAATTGGCTACTTGAACCCTTGTGCCAAAAAGGTTTCCTGCCCTCTTCCCCAGGAGACAGAGCAGTCTTGCAAGCCCTGTGGGAATAAGGGATGGGAACTGTAGGACTACACCCAAGCAAATCAGTTTCCCTATCCACTGCCAAGGCAGAAAAGGTGATGGTTGTCCTACAGCCCTTAGTCCTCTTCTCTCACCTTTAGGAAATTTCTTAATCAGGTTTTGGTGCAGATTCTGGGCAGCAAATTTTGAGGCTCGGACTCCCCCGTGGCCATCAAAAACAGCGAAGTAGGAAACACGTGTGCTGTGAGGGAACAAAAGGCAGCAGAAAGAGGCTAAGAAAGCCATTAGCCAGGGAGTGGAATCTAGTACATCCCTCTCCATAATACCCTGCCCTGTGTCAGCCAGATCAAAAATCCTGTACTCCAAGGCAAAAAAGGCAGTAGGTCTCTGAGCTCACACATTCAGCGTTCACATGGTTTACATGCTCCAGCACTGAGCTGAGAACTCTCTTGTGATTCTCCATTCCTCAAGAAAATGAAGGGCAGAAGGGTTTATAGACCACAACTTGGCATAAAAGCAGATAAATATTTCACATCAAGGACACTGCAACTCTCCAGCATTACAGACATCAGTCTAGCCAATCCTACAGTACCTTCCATGCCTAACCTTGTTTCAACTATGCTACAGACAAAAAACCTGGATCTCTCAGCACACAAACCTCTTGGGACAGTACTAGTACAGAAGTTAAATCCAGTATCATGGTGATGCTTGAGAACATTCCTTTAAATACACATCCCCACTTACATTTGGGTAACAGAGGATCAACATCCAGAGTTATTGGACCCTCATGGTCCTCATAAAGTCAGTGACTGAATCCACTAAGCACCCCTCAAAGAGAGGTTTTTGTATATAGGAGCCCAGTGAATTGCCTGGGAACACAGCTAGCTGATGATTCACTGTAGGTCTCCCAATAACAAGACCAAACCACGCACCACAATACAGGCAGACAAGAGCATCAGCTGTTCAAAGCAAAAAGGATCATCTCATGGGCTTAGCTGAAGCAAGCTGGAGCTCCCTCACCCCCATGAGCGCTGTTCTGGCAGTTGGGGCCCACTTACATTTGGGAGGGCAGAGGCCGGCATTCCTCAGTGATATCATTTAAGATGACATGTGCATCCTGCATGTCTTCTCTCTCACCTTTTCTCTCTGCCACATAACCCTTCAGTCCAAGAATGCCCACTGATCCTAAAGGGGAACAAAGCAGATGCATGCGAATCAAACACCTCTGTCTCCTCAGCTCAGGCTAAAAAACAGTAAGTTCTCAGCTTTCAGAGCCCTGTCTTGGCAATGCAGCCCTTGTCCTGCAACAAAACATCTAGCATCTGCTGCTGAACAGGACCTATTTATTCAGTAACATGGGTTTTTATGTGTCCCAAAGGTCAGCAGCTCTAAAAGCAGCCTGTGCTCATTTCAGCAGGCAGCTGTAGCCAAGCAAGACTGCTGGGCACGAGACAGAACTCTTAACCAGGGGTGAGGGACAGGGCGGGCAGGGGAAGCACTGAACCTGCAGATTAAGTAAAGCACAGCTTTACAGAGTGCGCTAAGGACAGGAAATACAGGTCCGATGTTCCCAGGACATGTCCTTTCCTTTGTACCGCTAAACACATCTTGCTCCCAAAGCTGCAACACAGCACACAGGCACTGAAGTCAAAGGCCCTGTATGTAACAAGCCCGTCTCTCCCCATTTCTGGCCTCCTTAGAAGCCAGCAGAGAGATTAGTGGATGTGGCAAAAGAAGCCAATCTCCCTCTTGGCAGCACAAGCACTTATCCTGCCAGTGCTGGGGTGCTTCCTGCTCAGCTTCTGCTACTTCAGCAGGGACAAGAAGAAGGCCCAGGTGAAGAGGGCAGATAGAGCCAGGAAGTTCAAGGGGCTTCCACAGACCCCTGCAGCAGTTTGTTCCCTACAAGAGGCTGAAAAGGCAAACAGACTGAAGAACCAAAGCTTAGCTTTGTTCTGGACTTACTCAGCCCAACGTCAAAAGTACAAATTGAGTACATTTGTTTTCAAACTGTCTGAAAACCTTTACAAACTTTCTTTTCCACAAGTTCTTCCCTGCCATTCTTCTCTTCCTCCTCCTCCTCGGACTTTCTCTTCTGCCCTTTTTCTTGGCTCCCTGCTGATGACACTTGCTTAGTAGCACTGGAGGCTGAAAGAAAGCAAAAATGCAGGTGGTTCAAGTGTTTCAGCACTGTTTTACTTGCATAAATTCAGCAGCAAGTCCTGTTGTACCAAAGCACGCTCAAGAGTACAGGTTCACGCACTTACACAGCATTAAGTGCCCAGAGGTATTACCGAACAAGATACCCTAACCAACCACAGATGGACACACACAGCTTCCCTCAGCACATACAACCTGTGGCACACATCTCTGCCTGAGCAGGGAGTGCTGGTTTCACCACTTCATGCTCTGTGACTCCACCTCAAGCACAGGACAGCTATGCTTGGCTGGCAGGCTGCTGATTCTCCCCAACGACACCCAGTTTTTATTTCCTAGCTACCAGGCCTTCCCCCCCCCAGTTAATTGCTCAGGAAGCTAATGTTACAGGCTGAAATGCTTCTAGCTATTATTATTATTATTAT
>VZTX01002733.1:18484-30466 GCA_013400915.1 Pardalotus punctatus | reverse complement strand
GCCCCCGGGCGGGGCTGGGATCGGGTTTCACATCCTGCCCCGCTCGCGGGCAGAGCGGCCATGGCGGAGAGGTGAGTGTGGTCTCCGCGCACCTGTTGAGCGGCAGGAGAGGGGAGGAGAGGCATCGCCGTTCCCCGGGGCGGTGGGCCTGGGGCCGGGAGCCAGCCCCGGCTCGGGTGGAGGGGGCGGCGCGGGACCGGGCAAGCCGAGGCGGCAGGTGAAAGGCAGCCGGGCCGAGCCGAGCCGAGCCGAGCAGTGCCGGGTGGCCAGACTCCTCGTGCGGGGCGGTGGTCCCGGTCCGGCTCCCGCCGCACTGGGCTGTCTAGGGGGGAGAACTCCCTCTCGCACCGCTCCAGCTCCCGCCGGGGCCGCCGCCTGGGGCTGGGACCGACCTGTTTGCGGCCTCCGAGCGAGGCGGGCGGCCGTGAGCTCGGCTGAGTGGAGCCGGCCCGGCCCTGACTCGGAGTCCTCCCTCCCGCCTGGCCCCGGCGCCTCTCCGGAGGCTGCGGCCGGGCTCTGTGGGGTGCCCTCGCATCCCCGAAGACGGGCGGCTCATCGGGAGCGCGCCGTGGTTTTGTGCCCGTTCCAGCCCGCGCTCTCCGGCACTGGGCTGGGTGCCCCCCTAGTTTGCTCTCTCTCGCTTAAAAGATAAGAGCTTTTACAAAATGACAGTGAAAACACTATCGGGCGTGGCTGTTGCACTGTGACCAGGGGAGGGTTCACTCCTCTCCTGGAAGTGGGTAGGGAGCCAAGATCACCTGTTGGCAGTGAAAATGGAGGACCAGGTAGCCAGGCCAGTTTCCCAGGCTGCATCCGGCTTCCGACAAATGCAGGCAGATTTTACGGCTCCAATGAATAACTCCATTGAAAGAGAATTCCTCCTGGTCTCTCTGCGCCTGGGATCGTCAGTCAGAAGTGGTTGAATTAAGTTTGACTCTGCCAGGAGGAAAGTGCAGAGCCTGACAGAGGCACCATCCTCCCTGTTACCGATGCCAGTTGCTGTCGTGCTGCTTTGCCAGTGTTTTTTTTTTTCATCTTAGATTAAAAACTTGGCCGATTTAACATTCCTGCAGTGCAGCTCTCCCCAGGGGTACCAGATTTCAGTTGGATTTCATGTTGTCGTCTGCAGGAGAGCTGTGCTGTCATTTTGCTCAGTGCGTCGTTGAAGATGCAAGGTGTTTTGAATAATTTTTTATTTCTCTTGTGTTTGAAGTTGTTTTATTTTTTTTTTCCTTCTGCATCTCTTGCAGCAGACTGTGGTTTGAGTTAGTGTGTAAGGAGCATCTTGAGAAGGGATAGCAAATCCCATTGAGGGCAACCCTAGAATACCAGAATTCAGCCAGAGCAAAATGAATTCAGCCAGAGCAAAATGAATTCAGCCAGAGCACAGCAGCATTCTCTCACTTTGCCAGCAGCAGCAACTCACAGCATCTGCTTCTACCTCCCTGCTTGTGACAGCCAAGGGTGCTTGGAGATCAAGGTTGTAGGTTGCTTATTTCAGGGTAAACTGGAAAACCTGACAAAATCATGCAGATTTGAGGCTATCATTCCACTAGCTGGTGCAGAGGAGTACAGAACTTCTTGTGCTGGACTTCACTGTGTTTTTCCTGTGTATCCTCTGCTGACTATCTTCAGTGCTTTTCAGTTTGGATTTTGCTGGGTTGATGAGACAACTCTTGCTACCAGTTGGATGGAGGCTATTTGGAGTGATGCTGAGATCACAGTGGATTATAGGAATGTGGATTTAGAAGCCAAGATTTTGGTCAGATAGTTCACATGCCTTCTGTATTCACAGCAGGTTTGCTTAGCTGAGACAGATGTCTTGGCCTTAGCTGAGAGAACATAAGCTACAGTGAGATCTCAGTCCATGGGTCTGGTGCATTTTGTAACTGAGAGAATTTTATGGTCACCCTTGTGATGCAAAAGGCTGCTTTCAGCATGACCCTTACTGGATTCACAGCAGAAATCCTCATGAGAGATATGTACGTGTAATATGCCATTGCAGAATGGGGCTCATTGAGCGCTGCCCTGATTTGGGGACCCAAAAGGCAAATGCCTCCCATTCAACTTATTTACTTGATTTCTAGAAAGATGTAGTGTGCTGTGGTGCAAAGATGAAAGGAGAGCGTGGGATTCTCATAGTGAGCTGCCTATGGGCTAAGAAAATCTTGTGGATTTCACTGTATTGGTGTCTGAGCTTTGAGGCATTTTTTAAAATGCATTTTACCATTCTTTTGGGGTTGCCTTCACAGGTTTTTTAAACCAGGGAACAAGGCTTTTTTTTCCCCCTTAGAGCCATGGAGGAAGAATTATTAGCATTGTTGAGGGACTGTGGGAAGGACTGTAAGATACATAGAATCAGCTTTAATGGAATTACTTCTGTAATTAAAGGTAACAAAGCATAAACAGCTGTAGGACTCTGACTTTTTGGCCCGTGAGGGTGGGTTGTTTTTTTTTCCATTGGCAGTGCTGTTTAATAAATATTCACATTCATTAACCCTTTTTTTGAAGTCGTGTGTGTCATATCTATATTTCCTGACAGGTAAATGCTTTAGTAAGAATACTACTTGATTGCTATTTTACTTATGGAGAAGAAAGATTTTCAGTTTGGACCTGCTGTTTTAGCAGCATGTTTTCAGCTGTTTGAATTAAACAGCCTCAGGATGGGTGCAGAGGGAGATCTTCCAGGCTACCCAGAAATACTGAGGTTGCTGAAGTTAGCTGGGTGGGAGGACTGAGAATAGTACTGAGTGTGCTTGTTCAGCAGGAAACCTGCTGTTCTGGCTGACTCTTTTAATTTGATTAATACAAAACATAAGAATTCATGTCTTTTGTTGTGTTTACAATGAGGACTCTTAATTTTGGTTTTGAATCTTGAGTTATTTGAGTGTGAGTTTGTTGTGTTTGGTTAATTCAGGATTTAATTTGTCTTTGCATGAATACCAGTTTCTGTGTTTTTTAGAAACTTTAATTTAGGAATAAGTGAAAACTTTGACACTTCATCAGCCTGCCCAGGAGCTGCTCATGGACTTTGTGTGTCTAAATTCAGCCATGGCTTTGCAGCAGAGGGGTCTTCTGGTTTTGGCAGGTGATCCAAGCCTCCCATTGTTGTGCAGTGCAGAGCCCGCCACATCCTCTGAACTGCGTCCTTGTGTTCTGTTCTGGTTTACCCTCTTCTTACCCTCTTCTTTAAATAAGGCCATGAATAAATATCCTCTCTGTAGCTAGTTGTGACTGCAGGACAAGCCCGTGCCCCCCAGCAGGTCATCTCGCTCTTGTCTGCTGAATGAACCTTTTCCCAGATGGGCACTGTGGTAGTTCATCTGGCAGTAAATGAATGGGGGTAACAAAGATCTCTGTTAGCTCTGTAAAATCAGTGGAAATAAGTGCAGGTGGGAGAGGTTATCAGCAAGCCTGACCTCTGCCACGTGCTTCTGTCATCCCCACTCCTCTAAACATGCTGGTGAGCTTACCAGGGCAGTTTCCTTGGGATGAAATGGTTTAGGGGTGACTGGCTTTAAGTGAAGCCAGGAGTTTTCCTCCAGTAGCTCTTCTTGCGGAAGTGGAAGAGGGGCTGTGGTAGACAAGGTAGTTGTCCTGTCCACCATCACTGCCAAAACTTTTTAAAGCTGTTTCCATCTGCAGGCCCAGCATGGCCCAGAGCTAGCTCCTGCGGGGCAGTCAAGCCTTCTGGTATTTGACTATGTAGATGAAGTCTGGTCTATGGGAAATGCCTTCAGACACATCAGTCTTTTGATGGAAACAAATCAGAAGTTCAAAGGAAAGAAGGAGTGTTTCCTCTTTCCTTTAGTCTCCTTTCCCAGTGTTTCTATTCCTGTTGTACTCCCCAAATGGATTTCTCAGTGGATGATGCAATTAGGAGATGCTTTCAGCTTAGGATTTGCTTTCAGCAAATAGATAGGTCAGAATTTGAAGTGTTCCATTTAGGCTCCATCAGTCCTTCCCAGGTGGAGTGCAATTATTTGTGCCTTGTTGTGACATGTATACGCTTGTGTTTCTATAAAAAGTCCCCCAGGCAGATTCAAATAGTTCATGAATTGCCTCTTATTTGTAATAAAAATAAATTCCAGAACAGGCACTGGAATTTGGTTTTAGCTGGATTTATGGAAGGTTTCTGAGTTCTGCTGTCAATACTTACATATTTGATGTTAATTCCTGCCTTTGCCAAGGTGCACAGAAAGGCTGTTCCCTTGTAGGAAAGACAGCTTTAATGAGCAAACAATTTCTTGTGCTTTTTAGTAGCTCAGTCATGAGTATCCATTGAAGCAAGCTGTCTGTTTGATGGGTTTTATACTTTTCATGAGGAAGAGTAATCTTCTGCTTTGGACAGTTTCTTAAAACAGTCAGTTCTTGGAGTGGCAGGAAAGTATTAACTAAAGCAACAGCCATGAGCTCTATCTGGCTCATACAGCTGGAAGAGACACTGTAGGTGAAGAGAAAATTCTTTTGCACTTGGTGTTTGTCTCGTGGGATAATGGAAATACCATTATTTGGTATATATTCTCTCATCCTAATTACTGCTCCAAGGGTTTGAGGTTACTGCTGCAAGGATTAAGTGTTTTGTATTTCCAGTTGAGTGTAGCCCAGTAAATTCCAGTGTAGCTGGTGTCAGCTATTTTCCAGCTACTCTCCCAAGCTTTTTACTTTGTGTGTTGTCAGCTGCCATGTTTTGGTTATGTAATGCACACAGCCAAGAGATATTTGGAAAGCTTAAAGTGAGGATGCTTGAGATCCGGATTGTTTGCTCGCAACAAAGCATGGGAGAGGGAAAGGACTCTGTGATTCCCAGGGGAATGTTGGTATGACTTGTGTAGCAGCTCAAGGAGATGTGACTTCCCACTGTTACATGCTTCAGGCAAAAAGAAGGGGCTTGAGTCGGACAATATCAGCTTTAGAAAATTCCTCCTGAAAAAAACACACTGAAAGACCAAAGTGCTGGAGATGCTGAGATTTTATTTTTTTCTGGCTCTTTTGTCTCTTTGTATGTAAAGTCTTGCATGAAATTCCAGCAAGGGCTCTATGCTGCAGAGTCGTGGAACTTCTGAAATAAAGAGGTCTTAATAAAATTGTTTGCTGATGTTTTCATCAACCACCAGAGGCAAATAGAAGTCTGGTTCTACCGGGAGGGTTTATTTTTTTTACCCCTCTTGTATTCTGCTTGTCCAGCTCCCTGAGCCAAGTTCTTGCTGAACTTTGCCTTCCTCAGTGGCAAGTGCTCTGACATAGGATGAAGTGAACAGGGAGCACCCTGTGCTCCCCAGACTTGCTGTGTGTTCCTGTCTCAGCTTGAAGCAGAGCAGTCCTGGGCCCCTCTAAGCCAACCTTTTTCTTAGCTGCAGGGTTTATGATCTACCAAAACCAAACAAGCCAAGCAGAAAGGATCCCCGCACAAATCTGTGCTGGGCTCAGTCCTGTGTATAACTTTGTAGCTGTGGGACACTGCCATAAGGCACTTGCTTTGACAGATGGGTCTGTTTCCTACCTGGGCAAACAAGGCTGCTGCTTTTTGCCTGGACACCTGTTACAGCGGCAGAAAGACTCAGCGCAGTGGGATTTTGTGTCATCATGGACATCATGAACTTGTGGCCCAGAGCCAGGTGCCCTATAGCAGGGATAGCATATTTGTTCTCTAGGTCTAGGTCTTTGCTTTTGCTTGTGTCATTCATCTGGGAAGAAAGAAACAAAGAGGCTTACTGTCTCCATCATTAGTGATGCCAAGAAAATCCCTACACAATGCTGCCTGATGAGCTGAGGCTGAGCTCAGCAAATCCTCTTTAACCACATGGAGTTCAGCTGTCTTGGGGTTTTCTGATTCTGAGGCAGTGCAGTGTGTTGTGAACAAGCAGCCAGGGCTCAGGTTAGAAGGATGAATTGGTGTAAAATATTTTCAGTCACAAAGGAAAGTCAGAGGAAAAGGTATAGGAGACTTTACAGCTAAATCATTAAATGCAGGCCCAGGGAATGCAGTGGGTGAACTGTGCTGTGGAGTCTTGCCTGGAAAGACTCCTCTGCACTGGCTTGCAAGGTCCTTGGAGTAGCTGACTTGCATATTGTTGGAGCCCCAACCTGCCCACTGGTCCTGGCCACCTTGCCTGCTCTGGCACCTGCTTTTTACCCCCTTGCCAATCTGCTGGCACAGTTGTGCTCTGCCATGCAGTCTTACCTGCTCTGGGCTTGTCCTCTCTGTGCTGTTGGTGCCATGTGAGAAATAACAAGTGCAGGGTTGTTTCCAGACATGGAGTAACTGCAGGTGGTCACACTGCAATCCAGGCACTGAGTCTTCCTTATAGGTGTTTGAATAGTAACCCAAGACTCAGATGTTAGTTTCAACATGATCAATTTGTTGTAAAATGGTAAATGCTGTATTTGGTCCTCTACCGGTCCTGCATCCATTTCTTCCTTGTGTACATTGTAGTTCTTTGATAGTCCTTTGATTACTACAGCTATCCAGCTGTGTATCAACCACACTGTTTAGCTCTCCTTGGCTCCCTAGATCCAGTAGTTAGGTTTAGGATTTTATTAGACCTTCCAAGCATTGCCCTAAGCTAGGGTGAGAGGAGACGCTCCAAGTGTTTTATGAATTCTTGATCATCACCAATCAACAAGTGAAGTGAAGCAAAGAGAGCTGGTGAAATGGCTGTGAGCTGAGGTGCAGAGCCTGGAGTGCAGCTGGCATGACGAGCGTTTAATGTAGACCTGAGGACAGATGCTTAGCATGTCGTAATGCGGAGGTACATTTTCTTAGCAGTTTATGCCCTTGTAATGTGATGAATATTCTGGCTGGGATATGGCAGAGTTGTATTTAATCAGCCCAGTAAAATGAGTGTGAAGCAAGTAGCACTGGGGCTTGGAGGGCAGCTTTGTGCTTGGGTTGGTGCTGCCCTTGGGCTTTCGTCTGCAGTCCTGAGTGAGAGCACAGATGGCTGAAGAGTTGCAATTTTGGCTTGGAAACTCCATAGAGAGCTTGCCCCTGAAATAAGCTAGTCTAATTTTAGTTAAATTAGTTTTAAAATCGCTGAAAATAAGGATGAAAAGCAAATGTGCTCCTTTCTGTACAGAGGGTTTAGAAACTGCTGAGGAAATGTGTGGTGGTGGTATGACAACCCAGCCTAAATTCACTAAAGCTGTAATTTGAAATTAGTCTAAAACACAGATTTAAGGTTCTGGAGACTTCCAAAGTAGAAGACTGTTTTGGTATGACAATAAGCATGAAAAATAAGAAAGACAGTGATGATCTGGAGTTGAAGCTGTTTGCTGCCCCCTTTTTTTTTTTTTTTTTCTTTTCCTCCCCCCCTTCTTCCCCCTGGCTCTGAGTCCTGTCACCAGAATAGTTGAGTTCACTAAAGCAAGAGAAAACTACCTGCTTTTAGTTGGCAGGCTGAATTATCTCTGTGAGGGATTTGAGGAGCTCTGCTGTCCTCATGTGATGAGTGCTGGGCATGGGGAAAGAGTGGGAGTGGGTCATGGAGAGCACATCATTAAATCATCCACTCTGATTTTAGCATGCCATGATGTCATCGTCCTGTTCCCTCTCCCATGGTCTGTTGAGCCAGCTTTGGATGTAACGCTGTTGAAGTGATATTTGCCTTGAATTCCAAAACTTGCTACAAGAGGGAGGCTGGCAGAGAGATACTGTGGGCAGAGCTTCCTTTAGTGGGGACACTTCTTTGGGTTGATCTTATTCTTGAGACCAGGAAGGCTGTGTGAGTCTGGCAGTAAGGGCCATGTCAGTGATTTCAGCCTCTTTGGCTCCCCATAACTCTTCCACAGGAAGGTGGCCTCTCAATGTCTAATGGCAGCTCCCCATCAGCCATTCACTGCTGCCTCTGGCAGCTAAGCACTTGTGTGCTTAAACTTTATTTGATCTTGGAGGAATCAAATCACTCACTATTTTCTCTGTCTAGATAAGAAAAGCTACTGCTGAGCTGTGAGAGCTGTCTGTGCATGGGGGAGAAGCTTTTTGATAACCTGATGTTCGGTCAAGGTGTGCTTGCTGCAGGGTTACAGGGAAGTTTCACCTTGGGCTGCTTTTTCCACCCCTCTCTCCCTGGAGCGGGAGCAAAGACTTCAGATGGGAAAGAGTAAACAGGATGGTGATCACCAAATGGTTTAGTGAAAGAAGCCAGAGTTCAGCTCAAAATGTAAACATGAACATCTTCCAGTAGTTGTTGTGCCCACCTCTGCCTGGCCTGGATGGCTTGGGTGGTAAGCTGAGCTCTAAAGTGTTGCTTTTGGGCTTCAGTGGCGGCTCTTTGGGGAGGAGCACAGTTTCCCAATTTAGAGTGTCTCCTGATACAACGTACATCTTGTACTCTGGGTGTGAAATAAAATAGCCACTGCAGCTGGCCCAGACGGCTCTGTTACCCTGGTCTTGCCAGGGCATACGGCACCAACTCCAAAGCGGAGTTGGGCCCCCAGGAATGGCACGTGGTGGGCCCTTGGTGCAAGCAGAGGAGGGCATGCAGTTAATTCCTATTGCCTTGCTCAAGCCTCTGCTATTTGCAATGGTAGCCATTTCTTCAAGCAAGTGCATCATTCAGCTGCCAGCAGTGCAGCTTTCTTGCCCTTTGAATTCCAATTGGACCTGGGTTAAAACCAGAGGTTTCATGGACTGCAGAGGTTTGAGGGACTTTACATGAATTAACAGTATTCCCCAGAAGTTACTATTTTGGGTCTGTTTCCTGTGGTAGGACCTTGTACTGCTTTGCCGATAGGTCTATAGCTGTAAGCCCTCTAGAATGGTGCGGCCATTTGCCCTGGGAAAGGCAAACGTGATCTGTGGCATAAAGAGCTTTAACAGTGAGATGTGTCTGTACTAGAGCTTGGACTGCTCCGTTGGCCCTCTGGGGAGTGCAGTCTATCATTAGGGGACCAGGGACAGAAAGCAGTATCAGGGTGGCTGACTGTGAAAACGGGGTGCTGCTGTGAGGGCATTCAGCCAGCCCCTTCTTGGGTGCAGCTCTGTCGTAACAGAGCTGTCTGTGCTGCTCAAGATGCAGGACAGTATCAGGCTTCATCTTTCAACTTCACACCTGCTAAGATGTGACAGAAGATGAGAAAAGGAATGAACAGCTGGGAGATGCAATCCTCATTTTTACTGTGCTTCAGGCAAGAATTGATCCATGATGTTTTTATTTCTTAGATTATAACCTATCGCTGACTAAACCTGTTTTGCAGTTCGTTAGCCATTGAGCCCAGCCTCTTGCCTCTTGCAAGTCTCCTGCCAAGGTCCTGCTGGCCTCAACCTTGGCTGCAGCTCTGCACTTGGTAGTGCTGAAAATAAACAAGGGAGAAGATCCAAGCTGTGGCAGCTCCCTGGAAGGGAAATGCCGCTGTAGGGCACTGCTCTCTTGGAATCTTGGCTGCCCTTTAATGTCATCCTGTATTCCTCCCAGGAAGGAGGAGCCTTGACCCCTCTACCTCTCATCTGGTGAGCGCCTCAGGAGGTGCTTTGGTTGTGTAACATGTTTCTAGCTGGAAAAACATCTAGTTTTGGGCATCTGGAAACTGAATACGCCGTTACCTGTTAAAACCCAAGTACATATGTGCCCAGGAATAGTCACGATAATGCTAAGCCTGGGATTATGATGGGATCTTTATGACTGGCAGCATAAAAATAAAATTGAGACTTGTCTGCCTAGCCACAGAGCTGGTGTTTACTCCCAAGTCTGCTAAAAAGGGGCTGTCTGTTGTCTTGTAAGAGCTCTAATCTGTTCCTTGGCTAAAGAGTAGCTGATCGGAACAGAGGTGGTATGGAAATTTAGTGATGACATTACCAGCTCTCAGAAAGAATGGATACCTCCACCAAGAACAGATCAGACTTTTTTGTTTGGTGTTTTAAACAAAGACACCAAAAAAAAAAAAGGAAATGTGCAGGGGAAAGAAGGATAGTGGAATGTGAAGGAGGTTGACCAAAAAGTAGAAGCTGTATCCAAGCAAGAAGACCAAAAAACCTATCTATTTCACCAGATTGTGTGTAAAATCAAAATAAGGCAGGCCAGGTTAAGACTTTCAAAGAGTGAATTTGCCAAATATGATTAACTTTCAAATGCATCAGAAGCCTTTTGGAAACTGGCAGCAGAAGAGATCTAGTGTGAGAGGCACAGAAGATAAAGCTATCACAAAAAAATCTAAACCATTTTTGACCATCTTGACTCCTGTGGAGGAGCTTTGCAAACTACAAGCTTGTTACAGAAGAGCTGTCTGAGAAGTTGTCTCGCATTGAACATCAATAGAAATAGCTTTAGAGCAAACAACAGGAACTGATAAGAAACTATAAGAAAGAGGTAGCATTTACTCAAGTGTGCCATAGGATCTTAAATATGAAATTGCTAAGATACTTTCATATGTATCCTGCTGCTAAAGTGCCCTTGGTATCACATAAATTGGTGGTGGTGTGCAATGCAATGGCATTTGTAAAAGTGGAGAGTCTTGAGGATATTGGGGAAGTGGCTCAGTATTTGTCTGGGTGTGCTGCTAGGGAAGGGCTGTGGAGAGTATTCAGAGTTCCATGGACTGTTTGGTCTCTCCCCTGTGCCTAAGTCTCTGCAGCAAAGAACAAGTTTGCTGAAGGCACGGCCAAGCACAGCTGCTTGGAGCAGAGTTAGCAGGGTGTATTGTAAAGGCAAGCCCTGCCTCTGCTGCACAGACCTGCTGGAGGTCGATGAGCATGCTGGGAGCCGGACTACTAGGCTTCATGTATCTCTGTTTTCAAACAGCCTTTGGCAAGTTTTCCTGCCAAAGGCTTTTAAAAGAGAGTCACCATGGGCATGGAGGAAGGGTCTTGTTAGGGACTGCGAACTGGTGAAAGCATAGATTGCAAAGAGTAGGGCTTGCTGGTCATTTTTCATCCTGGGAAAGAGTCAGCAGCAAGGCCCGAGAGACTTCTGCTGGGAGTGTTTTGCATCTTATGGTTAACCTCGGATATGGAGGGGTGCAGTGACATTTCCATGTTTGCAGAGGATCCTCAGTTCTTTCAGTGGGTTGAATAGCTCACTGAAGGTGAAGAAATCCATAAGGACCTCACAGAACCGAGCATGTGGACCAGCATGTGACAGATAAGCTTCAGTGCAGGAAAATGTGGTGAACAGGTTAAAATTACCTATACTAGGCTTGTTTGATACTCAGCCGGGAACTAGTAGTTACAACTTGCAAAGGATCTTGGAGTCATTGACAGGTGTCTGAAATCATTGGTTCTGTCTGTGATGTTAGCCAAAGAAATCAATCAGTTTTGGTCACCATCAGCAAGGGAGTTAATAACAAAGCTGAGAACATCATTTTGACCCTGTCTAATGCTTTGTTCATGTCTTGGAGGCTGCATGCTGCTCTGATTTCTGCATTGTGAGAAGGACAGTGATGTTAGAGAGACTGTGGCAAAGACAAAATCACTAAGGGACAGTGCAGCTGTCTTATGAGGAGAGAGCATAAAATTTGTGACTCCTTGGTTTGGAAAAGTCTTGTATAGTATATGATCACGGTATGCAAAGTCGTGAAGGTAATAGAGTCATAGAATGATTTGAGTTGGAAGGGATCTTAAAGATCATCTGCTTCTAACCCGGTGCCATGGGCAGGGAGACCTTTCACTAGGCCAGGTTGCTCAGAGCTCCATTCAGCCTGGCCTTGAATATTTCCAAGGAAAGGGCAGCCACATCTACTCTAGGTAAACCTGTTCCAGTGCCTCACCACCCTCACAGCAAAGAATTTCCTCCTAATAGCTACTCTAAACCTACTCTTGTTCAGTTTGAATCCATTCCTCCTTGTCCTGTTACTACATGCTCTTGTAAAAAGTCCCTCTCCACCTTTCTTGTAAGCTGTCTTCAGGAACTGGAAGGGTGCAATTATGTCACCGCTAAGCCTCCTCTTTTCCAGGCTGAACAAACCCAATTCTCTCAGCCGTTTCTCACAGGAGTGGTGCTCCATCCCTCTGATCAGCTTGGTGGCCTCCTCTGGACTGGCTCCAAC